>JARHVA010006449.1:750000-910120 GCA_037957365.1 Torreya grandis | reverse complement strand
GTTGCAAAAAAATTCCACAAAAATTGTGTTTATACACCTTTATAACATCTCCAAATTACTTATAATCCCATGCAAAGCCTCAGAGGATATATGAGCATTTAAAGTTTCTCATTCAAACTCTTACTTCTATTTCTTACAAGCTTAAGTTCCTTTTGAACTCAAAAATGTTCCTTTTGAACTTCTCATGAATTCTAAAATCTTATAAATCTCTAAAATAACCTCATAAATATTTTTTAATAGGGTATAAGTCTCACTTTATGATAAAATTGGATTTGACTTTTCATTTGGACCTTAGGCCTAAATTCTACCCTTTAGGCCTAACTACAACCTAAAATAAAACTAGCCTTTAATGTATTTACCTACATATAAATAGCCTAAAAACCTATTATTTTACTTCCCAAACATATCCCAATCTATAGTGATTTTCATCTTACATCACAATTAGAAATGACCCTCCATTTGACCTCTAGGCCTAGTTATGTCTAGTAGGCTTATTTTGACTTTGAAAATAAAAATGGGACTTCATGGCTTTATTTACCTTTTTATGGATCAAAAACATAAATATACACCCCATACACATTTTCATATGAATTGTAAATCTCACCTAGGTCTAGAATTGATGGTAACTTCTCATTTGGACATTAGGCCTTCACCTTGCTTAATTACCCTATCTGTAACTTATGGTGTTTGGAGCTTCCTATTAAAATCCGTACTTATATGTAAGGTTTTACATGATTAATGAGGTGTCTTTAATATTTTCATAGCCTTTTTAAATGTCTCTTTGGATTTTGACATCATACTCTTACCTTGCCCATCAAAACTACCAATTTGTGCTCAAAGGGAAGTACCCCCTATCTGAGATAAAACAAGGGGTACTTACCCTATTATCTCAAACCAAATATATATTTTATGAGATTACTCAACTCATAATTATTATATATATAAGTTTTTATCCATTTATTAGATGATCTAATGACTCAAATACTTAAAAAACTAAGACAAACTTGTGGAAAAGATAAACTCTATAAAGAGTTCCTTAGTGGACTGTATGATGCATGTTTAGGGTTTCTCCTTTGATGGATATCCACTTATGATAGTGTTTTTAGATAATTTTATTAATTAATACTATGATTTTAATTTTACAAAACATTCCAACCTCCTAATATGCTTCCTTCATACATGAATCTTTAAGACTATGTTTTACATGACTAATTATATTCTACATTTTCTCCCCTTAAGGATGCCTCATGTGTGTTTCCTTTATGTTAAAATATTGAAAAAAAAGTATATATAATTATTTATGGATATTTTAATTCATTTTTCCATGATTTTTCTAGACCTCATCAAAATAAAGCCTTCTTCTTTATGCCTACAGTTGACTAAGCTGACTGTGTTTCTTATTGAAACTGCCCTTGTTGTAGGTGTTGATGTTTGAATTAAGACTTGAAAACATGTTTGGAACCCTTATTTAAGTATTTATGGTGATTTATTATTGTTTATATCCATTTTACATCTTAATTTCATTTAATATGACATTTATATGACATGCTTCATTTCAAAGTCTATCTATAACTGCAGTTGGTTGAATTCCCTTGCTCTCTTGGGTACCTATAGGTGTATGGTGAAGTCATGTCTTGTATTAGGATCTCTGTTGACAACTATAAAAAAAATATGTAGCTTAAAACCATTTAATATTTTGCTTCATGAAAACATTCCTAAACAACATTAATTACACATCATGCTTAATCTACTGTTTGGCCATAGTTGGTTATATGTGGCCTTTTCTAAGTCATTATACACCTATAAGAGGATGCTTGACTATGATGTTAAGCCTTATGCCTGATTCAAATTAATAATGTTATTTTAATAATTTTTAAGGCTCATAAAACAATAAAATATTCTTGGGATTTTCAATTTCAAGGAATAGGGTCACTTTTAGGTCAAAACTTATAGATGACATTGACTGAGTTTAGTGTATCAAAGTGCATTTTTGGAGCTCCCAACAACTATCCTCTATAGACCATTCTATCCCAATATTTTGAGAGTTATTTATGATTTATAGGATATATATGGTAATATTATTAGGATCCTTTAAAATCCATCATATCCTTATTGCATAAAATCAACAAAATACTCAGGGGCTCTATTTTATGCTTTTAGGGAAAGAATCCTTAAATTTTAGTCATCACTCTTTTGAAGGAAACCCTCTAATTTGCATAGAAATTTGACCTTAATGATATGTATTTTATGATCCCATTATAATATAAATATCATATATAAAGATTCATAATTTTCTTCCATAGCTCAAAAGGTACCTCCATGCTTTGTTAACACCACTTGTAGGTCCTTATTCTGAGTTATATGCAGGCAGACAGTGAGAAATTAGTGAAATGACATAACATTTGGAATTTAATGGATTTTAAACCTGTATTAATACCTAAAAATACATTAATTTAATTCTAAAACACTTTAAATAAGTGTCAAAACCCTCTCTATAACATGGATTTGAGCTTTATGGCACCTATAAGTGCATATTCATGGCTGCATTTATCTTATATATAACTATCATTCCATTTTCCTACACCATATGGAGACTTTATTATCATTTTATGATATTAAAGGATACACTAAGACATCAAAACCTTCAAAAAAACCTTTATGGGAATGTAATATAGGTTTTAAACATGTGATTTGCCAAGACTAACTGTGTGTGACAATCATAAGATGAATAAACTACATGATCTTGTGAATGCAATATCATAAGGTATACTTTATAGAATATAATTGAGAATAAATGATATAAAATAACATTATAAACATAATTAGGAACTTATACCAACTCTTTGGATCCATAGTTATAACTTGAAGATCCTAAAAATGTTGCAAGACTATCAATAACATAAAAAAATGTATTCTCTTGCAAACTGAGCTTCTTGGCTTGTCAAATCACTTTAAAACATGAAAATAATAATGAGAAACATTTTATAAGAGATATCACATTCCCTTAAACCAATATTAGTATCGAAATAGTATAGACTTATCCAAACTAAGGAAAAACTTGAAGGGTTCATAGATTAATAGGCAAATTTGCATAGTCAACTTCTTAGGGATGGTTCTTAAACCTTAGGCCATCATTCATATAAATCCAAACATAAAATTAAATCTGAATGAGTTATAATATACCTTTAAGATCATTTTTTTTAAAACCCCTTGTGCTGATTGTACCAAGTATAAAGCTACAAGTTACTTTTGCTTGCCAAAAAAGGTGAAAAGAGATAAAAATGGTTTTGAGAAAGAAATAACCTCTATAGATAAAAAAAACATGGTATTGATATTTTTTAATCTTAATAGTCATATTAAAACATTTTAAAAGTGTCACACTTCCCAAAGAGGTTGTACAAGTGTTATTTTCTCTTTTTTTGCCAAGAAAACTACATTTTCTCTAAATAACCATCTATATTTTTAGTAGTGTCAGTTATCTAAGACTTATAATGACACATGTAGTATGAAAAAATGTTTTTAAACTTTGAATTTCCCAATAAACCCATAAAAAACATTAAATACACCTCTTTGACCCCTCAAATGACCCAAAAATGATATAAGGACATAAAAACTAATTGACCAAAGCTAATATAACATTAGTTGACATAAGTTAACCTATAAAACACCCAATTAAAATATATTATATCCCCTTATAGACCTAAAAAGTCAATTTTTTTACTAGGGGTGCCCCAATTTGACATAAAAGTCAAATTTGGTCAACACTAAGCATGGAACATTTGTCGATTGTCTTGGGATTGAGAAAGATCTTCAAAAATTAAAATTTCAAATGGCTCAAACCCATTGAATTCTTACAACCACAATTTATTGGATGAATTAATGACCTAATGGGATTGAATTTCCTATAAAATATTAATTTTTCATTTGAATAAAGGTAAATTGATTGATCAACTGATAGACTAAAATAGTTAGGTAAGATATCAAAGAGATTTGACTCTTCCCTTTATGTAATTTTATACTTTTTAGGTCATTTTATTATTTTCATGACTTAAAAATGTTGAGGTTTATTTCTATGATCATATAGAGTGTATAATGAATCCTATTTGTGCCTCATGAAATACCTTTAATTTTAAATCTCTATTAGCTGATATTCTCAATCTATGTATGTATTTGGTGACCTTGTTTCCCTTCACTACATAGTTAAACATTATCCTAGAATCTTGCACCATCTTTACATGTTGGTTGTTCTCTGATGACCAAAAAAATACCAATTTATCAGAGGGTTTATCCACTTAATATAAGTAAGTTTATTGTTCTATAGAGTAGGATCATCTTTCCTTTTTTCCCTACCCTTTATTTTGATCTTTTTTGTAAACATTACTAGTTTAGTTTTATAAATAGTTTGATTTTCAATCAATTGCTAAGGTTTTATCTAGATTGTATGATCTTATTTTATGTCAATATTAATTAATTATTTAATTTATTTAAAGAGTGACAAGTAATAGTTGGCTAGATGTTTTCTTTAGAACCTGAGTGAACTAATTGTTAGCCAAACATTAGTCACTATAAATGAATATCATTCAAAAATTTAATGGACATGATCTTCAATTTGTTTATAGCCATCATAAGGTATTGTATTGGTCATAAATGGTCTAAATATGATAGGTATTGTGTCTTCCTTAGCATCTTACAAAGCTTTTTAGGATGGTCTAGTTAGTAGCAGGGTCAAGTAACTTTATCCTGTCATGAAATGATCATTCATTATAGTATTCATGTGCTTAACATTGATTAAGGTAAGTTTGACAAAGTTAAGGTTAAGTGTGAGGTCAGTTCAATATTGAATCATGATCAAGGAGGCAAGGTGGTGACCCTTCTAAGAATAACTATGATCTAAGGTGACCAAATTGACCAATGAGAAGAACTGGTAAGTTGATCACATTGTATTTTAAAGAAATTTTGAGAGATTAACATATTTTTTGATAAGATTAAGGTATTTCATCTGCTTTAATCTCATTATATACTCCAATTTTGAGATGATACTTTTTAGGAAAGAGTAATGTGAAGGTTTTATCATTTGATACAGGTATTTTTAAGTCATCTAACATCTATGTAATGACATGATGCATGTACATACATATTCCCAAAATGTCTTAACAATTGATTTCTAGCATTTGGATCTCTTTGTAACTACCCATTAATCATTTTATAACATACAAATGAGGATATATTAAAATATTTGTAGGGAAATAGAAGTGGGAAATGTTTTAACATACTCATCCACCTCCGTATAGGTCAATAAAAGCTACATAATCACCTAGTTCACTAGCTCTAGTAGTTTTAAAAGGTAGAACAGGTAGATTCTAAAAAAAAAAAGCCTTTAGAGGTATTTTGTAGAGGCTTTCAATTTATGGAAATTTAAAAAGTCCTAAAAATCTCCCATAGTCTTTTTATACCCAAATCCATGAAAAAATGGAGTTACAAATCCAAACAAGGCAAAAACCACCTTATTTCCTCCATTGGGTTTCTTGCTAGCCTGAAAAAGCCAACTAATTTTTGGATAGTACTTAGAGGATATAAAGATGTGTATCCCAAGATATTGGGTAGAGGAGAATACCCTAATTCCCTTAAAATTTGTGGCATTTTTTATTTATTTAGGCTCCTTACATTTATGAATAATTGTTACAAAGTTAAGGGTGCAGAAAGAGGACTCAAAACCCCATCAAGGTCAATTTTCTCATGATACAAAGTTTTAAATATTAATGAATGCATGAAAATTATTTTATAATTTTAATTTAACACTATTTTACCTATGAAATTTTATTTTTCCTCATGTTTATTCATTCTCATGTTTGGATTAACACCAAATACTCTTGATTTGCTAGTTTAAACCTAACGGTCATAGTTTAAAGGAGCTGTGACATGTCTTGGTTCATATAATTAATGAAAAAATGTGGTTAATATTTTATAAAACTTCATTAGGACCCATAAAATATATTTAAATCACCATTTAATGAGTGAAATTCAAGAAAAGAAGACAACCATACATGCATAGATGAGTTAATGAACCAATATACATGATTTAGATAGGCATAGTTAGGCATGGGAGTGTTTTCATTATGAAATACCATTGAATGGAAATTAAAATATTCAAAAGGCCTTGAATATCATGATAAAATAGGTATTATATGTGTCAATCCCTAGGATTTAATGGTTCTAGTCTTTTCTCTAGGCCAAGTCCAAAAGAAGATTTGTAAACCTATAGGCTTGTAGACCTGTAGACAAATATTAGAACCTAGTGGTTGTAATATAAGTATATATATAATATTTGAATACATGATAAAATTTTACCATTAATTTTTTTAAAAATCTCAATAATCCTTGAGATCTAAACTTTAAATACTAATAGTGAAAGGAAGGAGTCTAGGTGCATACAATGCATGCAAGTAGGCATAATCTATGCTTATACATTAAATCAACATTAATATTTCCTTGGTGTACTTAAATAAACCTCTAAAATATATAAATGGGTTATATAAACATCCTAAACATATATTAAGATTCAAACCTCAACTTAACTTTCCTCATGAGATGCACTCCATGGTTCCAAGGCTATGCACAAGAATTGAACTAGAAAAGAGTAGGTAGGTGCATGAGATTTGAATTGTGAGGATTAAATAAAATCAATAATTTTGATTATATCAAATTTATCTCACATATTCACTGATTTATTATACTCAAGAAATAGATGTATTTGGTTGAACACATTAAGATGGAAGACTATGTGAGCCTAAGTGGAGCACTTTAAAGGTTTTAAGAGAATATTCAAGGTGATTGAAAACATTGGAATGATGGAAAGGATATAAAAATAATGAGTCACTATTTAAATAATGAATAAATTTATAGTTAGGCCAAAAAATTCAAAACAAGATAAATAAAGGCTTTAGGCATAGTGACCACCTATAGGCCTATCCCATGTAATAAGATCAAAAGGTATTTTATTGATGGTTGTTTGAAGTAAAAAGAGGTTTTAAGGGTAAAAATAAATGTGATTAAGGTTTTAAATAAGACAAAATCATATCAATAAATTTATACTATTTTGGGAAAACTCAATTTGGTGATCTTATAGTCAAGAACTCCTAGTGGCCACCTATAAGCTAATGATAGAAAGATGAGAGAAGAAGCACATTTGTGATTCCAAATAGAGTGTGAGTGGGTCTATAGAGGGTCAAGATGAGTATGAATAAAATCTCAAATATTTTTCAATAAAACCAAAGTGATAAATAGGTTATTTTAAGAAGGTATACCCTTATAATTATAATTAAGAAGGCCAAATAACCACATATAAGCCCATGTGTGAAAATTGAAAGAAACTTGCAAGTTTTGGAGTTTTTTTAGGATTGAGGACTAAAAAGGGATGGATTATATGTTTTAATATTATATTATGGTTTTTTATATCACTTATAAATAATTAAAATTATTAAAAAGTTTTATTAGGGTAACCTTAATGTGACTGTCTACAAAGCCTTGGTCAAGGCCTAAGGCAGGTTTTAATGAGTTGAAAGGGCCAATTAATTCATATAAAATTTTAAAAATCTCATAATATTTTTAATATACCACAAAATAATGTCTCAAATAAAAATTAATCCCTTTTATACATTTTATTTCCAAATGATTCCTCACAAACACACAATTAGGCTTGTATGGCTAAAAAGGGTAACTTGTGGTACATGTGAACTTGTATGAAGAAGTTCATGGAATCATAAGAATATTGTGTAACTAATAAGGGTGGGTTAGGGGTTAAAATTAATATTATTTTTAAAATTTCATTCAACAAATCCAAAAAAAATATGAACTATCATCAATAAGCTAGGTCATTCTCAAACCCTGAACAAGACCTGATGGAAGAAATAAGCTCCAAACACTCAAAATGGATTTAAATGACTTATAAATCACATATATGAACCATATGAATATATTATTAATTTTAATAAAAAAAGTGTTGGCATGTATGAGCTGAAGTTGTATAGAAAATAGATTGATAAGTTCCTTCTTAAACTTGTTTGTAGGGTTTTAAGCTAGATAAACTCTCTTAAATAGTTTCATAGGGTCCTTAAGCCAAGATATATATGTTACCATAATATTTAATTAATTTAAGAGGTTTATATTTAAATATTATAATATGTAATTATTCAACTATCCCTCAATGAATAATCATGACTAATATGGCTTCAAGAAGATAAGGGTATAAACAAGCTACAAGGTTTCAAAGATAAAGGAACTTCTAAAACACCTTGGAGAAACTATAAACCTTATCCAAATAGGAATTGGAATCATGAAACAAAAATAAGGATAAAAATCAACCCTAAAATATAATTTAAACCTCCATGACAATGAATATCTCTATTAACTCCATCGACTAGTAAGAGTGAAAACCAGCTACAAGATGGTTTCCACTGATTGAACAAAGATCCATGACTTGGAATGGTATCATTCTTGAAGCAATAATATATGGTAGAGACATTTCATGACATATAACCAGATATTATTTGAAATTCATACCTTGATAATAAAAGAGATAGTCTAAGAAGAAATCATGAAGTTCAATACAAATCTCATAAGGAAAAAGAAGCATTTCAAGAGATAAATGTTGGCATAGATGACCTTCAAGGGTGAAAATTTTCAATTGAATAAATTTTAGTTATCTAAATAAGTAGATATTTAACTCCATGAGAATGATTTATGATCAAGAAGGCATCAAAATTTCCAAAATGTCCTTCTATGCTGCTCTTATAAAGAGTTTCATCAACACATGTCCTAGAAGGCTAAGAGACAAGATGAAAACACAAACTTTACAAGCATTGTGTCAATATGTTTATATTTCTTAAATAATTTTATAATGAGAGGTAGTTAATGAGTTCTCTTCTTGTCTTATCCTTCTCTTTTCTTCCAATTCACATATAAATGAGCCCTTAAAAGGCATTGAATGTATCCTCAAACTGCTTATGGTGAAGCCATACCAATTTTAAGACTTGTAATTTCCTTTGAAATAGATTAAAGATGATTTATACTATTTTCATATTGCATATAGTGATTTTTAATGAATTGTTAATGAATTTTTTGTGATAGTTAGATTACTTACTTGTATTTGTCTTTCTCTTTCATGTCTCTATCTAAGTTAGTCTTCTTTCCATAGGTCATATGTTGTGTATTACATGGTTTTATGAGTTTAAGTGTTGAAATCTCACTAGTATCTACTATTAGGCCTATTTACTAATAACCTTAGTCATTTTAATACCCATAATCTTCATATAGAAGCATTTTTATGGTAGGATCTATTTTAAAGCTATAAAAATTAGATTGTAACTTGTTATTTCATAGTGCAAACATTAAAAAGTAGAGGACACTATATTTGGTGCATTACCTCCATGTTTTCCTATTAGTTTTATCCCTTTTCTATCCATTTTCCTTGTAAGTGTGATAAGTTAGTTGAGGTTTTAGGTGAAGCATCAAGGGATCTAGCCTAATCTATAGAATTTCAATCCACTTAGTAGGTCACCCATAACCTAGGATTGTTCCCATGTTATAATCTATTTAGGAAGGCTTGAAAATTTTTATTATGGGTGAAAATTAGATAGATAAAAATAATATTGTTAGTATAAGCTTATTTTTACAAGTGTTAACTAGGAAAGACCCCTTGACTTGAAACATACCATTATGGCAAACTCATTAAGATTAGTACACTAAGAACCCATAACAAAGACTTGGAGAGGCTCCCTAAGAACCTAATTTTAGGATAGGTTGAGTGAATTCTCACTCAACCTAAATGTTAGTGTGTGCCAAAATGCACATCAATAAGATTGACACTAGAAGGAGGGCCTTTTGATACTTTGAGATCCCTATTTATATTTAGAGATTTTAGTTTGTAAAATTGTAAATAGGATAATAACCATCATGTCAAATTCCATTAAGGGTGTATTTAAACTATTACACCTCATAAACCCTAAGAGAGATAGAAATGATAAAGGAAAAGCTAAAACCACATAAATTTATTTAGCTAGTAGCTCCCTTATTGATGATATTCCTTTCATTAACCCTTTTTATTACCCTCATAACCCTATAATGGATAATCCAACCTATATTAGATGAATTATTTGTATTGTAAGCATTCCAAGATCTATTCATGACTTTTCAAAAAACTCTAAGTAGCTATACCTAAGTTATGTTCATGGTGGAGTGAAAACAACTGAATAACATATCCAAACCTTAAAAGTTTACTTGATTAAAACTCAAGTTCAACATTAAGATGTTTCTTATAGATTATTCCATTATATTTTATATGATTCATATGGTTGGTACTTACGCATCCTAGATGGATCCAACACCTCTTTCCCTACAATTCATATTGTGTTCATTAACCACTTTAGGATAATAATAGACCCTAACATATATATAGTCACTTTGTAGCTGACCATAGAGAACCCAATGAGCCAATGAGTATTTTCAATACTCAGTTTCATAAGTTATACAAAATTTTAAAATATCCATACATGCAGATAGATCTTACTATTATACATACATATTTGAGAGCTCTAGATCCTATTACTTCTATGTTCCTTAGGAGTACCCCAACAACACTCACATACTTGTATCTAGTTTACAATGATGTTTTAAACATTATGTATAAAATATCACTTCAATGGTATAGTGCCTATCCCTTTCCCTCATTAGGAAAATTAGGTGCCTACAATCAAATCCCTATGATAAAATAGGTTTATATGTAGAACACTCATATAATGAACCCTATCATAGGAGTCATGTGTTCAATCCTAAACCCAATTTACAATCCATCATCATTAAATAATATGTTTAATAATCTTCCCTATGTGCCTCTTAATCATGTGTTATCTCAACCTATAAACTAAAAAGTTGATCATGTTGTATAAAACATTGCTACAGTGCCTAGTTTAACTAAATATATTACTCCTAACAATAATTAGTAGTCTAAACCTATGTTTATAAATGATAATTCACTAGTGGCTAACCCACCACCCCAAGAAATAAATAATTATAGCGATATTATGAACCCTAAGGTAGCTAATTTATAGTAAATGTTCTAGATATTGACCAATAATATGGTTAACTTACAAAGTTAAGTGCCTCAAAACACCAATCAAATTAAAAATAACCCACTTTAGAATAGAAACTAAAACTTCCAAATAACTAATAGGTAATGGAAGACTAAGCCTAATAATGGAAATGTGGCTGAAACCCTTGACTATAGTAATCAGAGTAGAAATAATTACTCTAAATCTATCAAAATAGTAGGATTAACCTTACCTACTTAGTGTATACTACACCAACATAGCTAACCATGCTAAGATAGATTGTGCTCAATTTGACTTAAACTCAAACATCTTCCAAAAGGATATGAATGAATTTGAAATAATGCCTATACTAGAGAATAATAATTTGGGCCCAAGTTGAGATAGCCTAATCACTACCATGGTTTTGAAGATATTTGAGTTTAATTTTAAGATTGATAATGATCTTGATGATAGCTTGGAAGAAGTTCATGCCTTCAAATAGTTCCAAAGGGGAAATAACTATCAATTGAGGATTAAGTTGTCAAATCCTTTAACAACCTCTACTCCTCTAAATAGCATTTAGGTTCTCCCTAATGAAACCTCAAATAATAACCCTTTCCCACCTAAAAGACCTTTTGCCTCCTATCATCACAAGAACAATGAAACACCTCCCCAAGTTAATAAACCACTAGAACCCAAAAAACAAAGGTATAAAATTTATGAGGACCTAAAGAAAATAAAGGTCAACATATTATGTTTGAGTTGCTCTAAATATCTAATCAAAGGTATAAAATATTGAAAGAGTTATATACCCCTATGAATAAAGAGGATAATGACATAATTTATGCTCATGTTATTTTATATAAGGATAAAGATGAAATTCCTTTTCCAATAACAATTATAATTTTAGAGAAAAAACTATATAATTGTTTGGTGGATTCATGTGCTTTATAAATGTGATGCCTTATGCTATTTGATATAAACTAGGACTAACACCTATTGAATCTACCAGAAAGGTAGTTTACCTAGACAAGTAAGAGGTTAAGGTGGTTAGCAAGCTCAACCACATTCATATACAAATAGATTTTGATCCTAGGGTGCAATAATTCATTGACGTTAAGGTGGTTGGTAGTCCTAAGGCATATGGGATAATTCTCAATTGAGATTGGTCTAGGACACTCAATGGGTACATGGTAATTGATTTCTTTCACATATGGATTTTATGGCATGGTATGCCTAGTCAAATAAGGATTGAGAGGGAGCTAAATATGACTCACATGATCATAGAGTATAATAAGATGATTGAAATATTGTTTAAAGAGTCTAAAATCAGAATGTATGTTATAGAGAAAGAAACACAAACCTTTGTGATGTTCTCCATTAACATGATGATAGTGCAAGAGGGACCCAAATTCAAAGGAATTGATCAACTAGGTGAGGAATATATACTCTATGCACCTAAATTTATTCCATTTCATGTTGCTACCTCAACATATAATAATACCAAGCATGGTTATCCTTATGAGAAATAACTATTTAAAGGCGTATAGGTAGAAAATATTGCCATTCAAAATAGATAAATGGATATCTTGGTGACCTAAGACAAAATCAAAAAATAATTTTTAGCTAAACATAAAGGCATCCCCATGCTATAAACTCACTAAATAAATATTGAGATTAACATAATTGTAACATCCACCTTCCAGAGTCCACTACACACAATTAGGGGTCACATATAGATCCTGAAGTTTGATGAATATAAGTAAAAAATGTGTGTGGTGTTATTATTAAACTTATCAACCCAAGAGGGAGTTCATATCTAGTATATTTTTTATTATATTTTTCATGCACACATAATTTAGTTGAATATAAATCATTGGTAAATGGACTCTAATTTACACTAAGGAAGAAATTCAAAAACTTGAGAGTGTTAGGAGATTTAGTTCTTGTGAAATAAGTCAGAGGCCACTATGCATGTAATGACAAGAATATTTCTAAATATCATAGTAGAGTATAGACCATGATATAAGACTTTTACTTATTCAACATGTGAAAAAATAATTACACAGTGGATTCATTTTCAACATCTATAAGTTCCCTAAAACCGATTTCTAATTCTTAATTGAGGAGGTTTTTAGTAGAGTTAGTATCTACCCATTTCATTCTATATAACATTAAGAAATTTTATGTATTCAATGATGACCAAAATATTAACAATTTCATCATGAACACTAACTTATTTGAATCCTAGATTATCGATGAGGATGATAGAGAGGAGTTCTAGCTAGATAAATAAGGAATCATCAACCTAAAAACTAACACCATACCAAAAGGTATGATCTTACTAGAAAGGTATGATAATCAATAATTTGTGCAGGCAAACACAATACTTGAAAAGGTATGATAATCAATAATTTGTGCAGGCATTGAAATAATTTGAGGATACTATTTCTTGGAGATATAAGGATACGATGATGTTAAAACCCTCCATCCTTACACTTACTATCCATTTGAAACCTAGAATAAAACTATTTTTCTAAAGTCAAACTCCATTATATTCATTGATATAACCTCTAATATTCAAATAAGTTTAGAAGTTAATTTTAACCAAGATCATCCATCCTATCAAGTAATCCACTTAGGTAGCCAATTTGATGCCAATTCAAAAGAAGAGTAGAGAGATATGACTATGTGTAAACTTCAATAACCTAAACAAGGCTTTGTAGAAGGATAATTATTTGTTGAATTCACTAGATAAGGTCATAAAAATAGTAAATAGCTCCCAAATGATGTCATTATTAGATGGCTACTCAGGATATAATAAAGTAGGGTACCTTTACATATAACAAGATGTAATTTGTCTTGATCAATGTGGGTGATACTTTACAAAGGGACATGGACATTACATTGATGATAAAGTGGGGTACATTTACATACAAGAAGATGTAATTTGTCTTGATCAATGTGGGTGATCCTTTGCAAAGGGACATGGACATTACATTTAAGGATATCATCAACAAATACATTGTCATCTACATGAATTATTTGAATATCTTTTCTAAATATTAACTGACCATGTGAAGGACTTGAGAATGGTGTTATAAATATTTTAAAAACATGGTATTTCCTTAAACCCAAAGTTATGCATAAATGGGGTAACATAAGTAAATATTTTAGGTCACATCATCTTATGATGAGGTATTTACATCAACCCTATGAGAGATTATTCAATCCTAAAGACCCCAGTGCCTAGTATCAAGAAGGAACTAAAGTCATTCTTTAGCAAAATCAACTTCATGAGGAAATTCATTTAAGGATTTATAGAGATAGTTTGACCACTCAAAAACATGCTCAAGAAGGATGAAATGATTAAATGGACCCCTAAAGCACAAGTAAATTTTTCTAAAATCAATAAGTCAATTGTGAACAACTAGTGTTCATTAATCTAGATTATATGTATTCATTCTAAATTTGCTCCTTCACTTTAGAGTATTCAAGTGTTATAGTCCTAACATAAAGAAAAGAATATAGGGATAAGAGAAATGTCTCATTAATGAGATCCTCACTCAAAAAATTTTAACTTAGGTAATAAACAATATTTTTGTTTAATCAAAGTTGTGAAAAAGTTAAAACACTACATTATATGTAGTAAAGTATTTATTGTTATGCCTGATCCAACTGTCAAAGCAATGTTGATGTAAAATGAGCTAGGTGAATGATGTGGGAAATGGATGAATATTCTAAAAGAGTTAACCTTATAAATTTAAACCATGAATATTTTTATAGGTCAAGGAAACAACAAAACCATGTCAAAAGTTGATCACCAAATTATATTCTAGCATTATCTAGTACAAGGCATCACTAATGATGAGTGGTACAAGGACATTGTCTATTATTTATTAAAAAATGAACATCTTGATCATCTAAAATCCACTTAGAGAATAGTGTTATTTATGAATATTATCCACTTCATGATAAAATCAAGCATACTATATAGGTGAAATTAGGAAGACATATATTTGAGGTGCTTAAGCAAAGAAGAACCAACTCAAGTACTCCAAGAATTCCATGGTAAGTATGGACCTAACCATGGTTCATGAAATTATATAACCCATAAAATAATCAAAGTGGGATATTTATAGCCACATGTTTTCAAATATGCACATACTCATGTGAGAATTTACCTTGCCTATCAAGTAATTGTGCATAAAGAACACACCTCAAACATGCCATTGTAGCCGGTCATATAGTTCATGCCATTTTAAAAGTGGGTACTCAACTTTTTAGGTGACATAAATGATAATTTATTATATATACATAATTTTATACTCACTATAACTAAATATTGAACATGTTTTAATGAATCCAAAGAATTTAAGAACTACATGACTAAAGCATTTATTAGCTTTCTTGAGGACCATATTGTCACCAAGTTTGATATGTCATTTATTATAGTTATGATAATGGTCTTGCCTTATCTTTACTTTAACTTACATAGTGGACCTATAAAAATTAGGCATTCCTTAAAATTTCATCCAATTATTATCCAAAAGGTGACAGGTTAGCAAAATCAATGAATAAGAACTTTTTGGTAATCAAGAAAATCTTGGAAAAGAATTCTTGGGAGCAACATAATGTTATAAAGTTTGCATTGTGGGATGATGGGACTAGAGTTAACTATTATTTATGATCTTCTTAATATCATTTGGATTATGGATAATATCCCATATTTCCTATAAATTTGAGGATCCCTAACTTACAATTCATGAAGGTACCTACAAACTGATAACAAGACAAAGGCTCACCTTCTAAACTTGATGAAATTAGAAGAAAAATGTGATGCATCTTTGTTCAAATTTAGTAAGCATCAAGGGGTTATTAAATAGTGGTTTGAAAAATATTCTAAATCAAATCCTTTTGAATCTTTGATTTAGTCCTTATTTGGGACAAGGTTCATAAAAAATGGTCAACATGGAAAATTCAATGCCCTTTGGCTAAGACACTTCAAATTTCTAAAATTATGGGCGAGAATGCTTTCCACCTATAGTGTCTAACTAGTGTGGATGCCCCATTACCTATCAATGGATAATTCCTCAAGCACTAATTTCGTGCTTGAATTAGCATGGCGAGGTATTGTAAACAAATTTAGTTTGTTTTGCTATTTTCACTTTCTACTTTTTTCTTTGTTTCATTTCTTATTTTGTTTTTATCTATTTTCTCACTTCCTTTCACTTTTGTCCCTAGGTTTTTTCCAACTATTTTTCCATATGGTTTATATGTTGATTAATGAAAAATAATGAAATAAATAGGTATGTAAGTAATATGATTGGAAGTTTGGTAAAAGAGTATTCTTTGACCATTTTATGGCTTTGAATTATGTTTTTGAGTCAATTTCGATGGATTAGACTACTATATGTGTTATGGAATTATTCTTGTTTAGGTTAAGTTGGTTGGATACTAAAAGCATCTTCCTAAAACCAAGCACACATTTCATATCTTAAATGGTTTTTTAATCTTCTTGGGTAAAATTGCTATGGTGAAGACCTGGGATGAAAAATCTATAGTTTTGCCTTATGTTTTCCATGGTGGTCCCCAACCTCGAACTAAGACATAAAAATAAAGAAAAAAAAAATGAAAATAAAAAAAAATCTAGAAAAATTTAGTACTAGATGATTCAAGCAATCTCTACATAGGCTATGGATAATACACTAGCAGTAGAGCATGGCCTTGAGTGGGATTAGAGGAAACTCTATGGGGGATATAATCACTTGAATGGTAGTGGAGAAATGTCCACATAAACATCTCTAATGTACAACTCACTAGCATGATGGTTAGAGTCACAACAATTAACGCTTACAGGGTTTATGAAATGGTAAATTAACTCATTTTATAGACATTGGGTCAGTGAAGACATTAATTTGGCCATTTACTGCTCCCATCTTGTCCCTTCCTAATTTTTTTCATGTTAAATACATTATTTTAGCAATACATTATATGTTTTTAACTATTTATTTGTTCCAAAATACTTAGGAATATTTTCTAATAGAGTCTCCATTTTTTGTTACTTGCATAACACACCCTAATTTCATCACTAAAATCATGAAACCTATTTTTTATTTCAAGTTGGTCTTCTAATTCAATCAATTATTTACCTTGGGCTTGTTATAATTGTTGATTTAATTAGAAAAGGTTATTAAGAGGTGGAAGTCATAATTTTATATTTAATTCACTCATTGAACTAAGTCTAAACTTAAAATGTCTAGTGTGTGCACTTAGTATTAAAGGTTTTATAATTAGGACCTCATTGATAAAATCTTCTTGATTTGCCTAAATTTAATAATTCTTGTTTTATTTCAAGTCAAGTTTTGAACTGCACTGAAACTTACATTTCTAGACCATTTCACCTATGATTTATATAGATTATTTGAGTATTGTGCTAATGCCTAAATGTGTATCACAAGTTCTCAGAGTATTTAAAGAACACTTCTCATTTTAGAATTCAAAGAATTTTATACATGATTTGTAGGTTATGATAATACTATTATCTATTGATGAAATAGAGGTAAAGCAAGTGGATTGTTTCACAATATTTACAAAGTTTGGTGGTTGGGAGCCACCATGACCAAGTAGTTATCTTTGCAAAGAGTGAAGTAATCTAAGCTAATATTAGTGAATTGTAACAAATATAACATAGATATTTACAATGTAACTTAAGTTAGAGTGATCAGGTTTAAAAAAATAAAAAAAAGGGTAAGGCAAAAATGAAGTGTTGTTGATCTTCATCCCAAACATCATGACAAAGTTCAAATATCACCCAAGTGTACACTTAACCAATGTATAATATAAAATATCATGAGCTCAAATCTTACTACACATCAGTAAAACATCTAAGGGATGAAAATTAATGCAAATAAGAACCTAGTTCACTTTAAATATCTAACCATGTAAGCAAACAACATTAGCCCAAATACAAGAAGAGTACAGGAGATGAAATAAACTTGAGAAATTTCAATCAACCTAACATTGGCACAAGTTAACAAATATGAAATTAAAATATGTACACCAAGATTTCAAAAGAAGCATTCAAATCTAAAAATGAGAACAAGTGAGTGAGAGATAAATCATAATAAAAAATGACACAAATGAATATGGACAATCTTTGTAGAATTCTTCACTTGCATTAATTTCTCAAAAGTTTACACAAGTTTTTGGCTCAAAAACTCCCCGCTTTTATAAATATCAATAGTATTTTTATACAAAGTAAAGAAGTATGTTGGTCCATCATATCTAATTACAAGTGTACAAGTGTAAGGATAATTGTCCTTTCTACAAAAGTTCTAGAATACACTAAACTTTTCCAAGTGGTCTGACCTATAGGCAATGTGTTTTACAAGATGCACATGCCTTTACAAAAAGAATATTTTATTTTCAAAATATTACAAAGTTTCTACAAAAATAATATTCCTAACTAATTTTGCCTTGGGGATCCTTATGATGATAAAGTCCCATGTTGTTCTTGTAGTACCTTTACTACCTTCTGATGTTGCTAATCAATAAGCTTTAAATTAACCATAGGTTATAGGAAAATCTCATCATCTTGATCAAATAGGTATCTAAGGTCCCTATCATTCCTTCCTAAGGCCTCCTTAATGCTCCATGCCTTAACAATCTTTTCTTCTACTATTAGGATCATATCCATGACCTTGTTGTTATTTGTCCCGAGTTTTATTTGGATTTTAATCCTTACTTATTACATGACTAAGGTGGTCCTATGTTCAAATTATTCATTTATTATGAGGCCCATGGGGCTTAGTGTTGTTGTTTTATCAATTACGGTCCTAAGGAATCATTTTATCCTACCTAGTAGCTCCTTTTCATCCCTAAGGAGTCTTTCCAATATTTCTAACCATGTATTCAAACCCTTGATCTTGTCTACAATAAATCCCATGGATGTGTTCAAATGATCTAATTTGATGGTCTTAAAACCAAGGATTTGATCCTGTACCAAGATGTTATTTAATTCCTTTATTTTATCCTTTCAATTCTACCATTATGTGACTAGTCCTTTGGATGTTGTATCTTGCTGGCCTAATAAATTTTGTCTTGAATTTGTTGACTTTAGGGAGTCAAACATATCATATAAAGATGCTTTAAACATCTTGATCATGGAATCAAGAACTGAAAAAACATCTTGCCTTTCTAAATTATCCTTCTATTGTTGCAGATTCTCCCTCTACTACTATAAGCCTTTGATGGAAGCCTATAGCTAAGATGATTGTGCTTAAGCCAACTAAAGCACATTTTTCTCAAAGATGGGGTTTTCACCTAATCTTTACCATTCAAGTGGATTCAATCCAATAAATGGTTCTACTTTATGAAAAGTGAGTTCTTATCCCCCAACCATGGATTTCTTCTTAGTGATTCTTTATAATCCAGTTATTTTTAGGTCAAACCTAACACCAAATAATGATTATATCACTTGAGGAGTAGGGGTTTTAATCTATGCTCCACTTGGCTTTCCTAGATCCAACATCCTTTATTATTCTTCCTTTTTCAAATCCATAATTCATGGCTTAAACTCATCATGCATAGTTATATTGATAGACTTTGTTATTGCCCAAGGATGGTATAAAGTAGGAAAATTCTATAATTTTCCATATAAAAACCATTCAAGAATGGTTAGACCCTAGATTGGATTATCCTTATTAAAAATGTTGACCTCAATTAGATTATGGGTGAAGGTCAACTTAGTCTTCTTTCCATCTAAGGAGCCAATGTTAGTTCAAATTTTCTTTTTGGTTTGGTTGCAATAGGGACCAAGTTCAAAGCTACTTTCTTCCCCTTATCTTCCTTTACTTCTTTAGCCCAATCTTATTTTACTTGGAAATATTAATCATCTTATTGATAGGTAATAGCTAGTGCCTTCAAGGCATCTTCCATTATTTCTTCAACATTTAGTACTATTATGTCATTTCTTTCAATTGGTGATCCTCATTCTTCAAGATAGGCTAAATATGATGACATCTCACTAGGTATTATTTCTTTTGACCTCTACTCATTCTGTACTTTGGGATTTTGTATCTCTATTTATGGCAAAGCTAGAGGAGGTCTTGAAGGTATAGCTCCTATAAAATGGTACTTCCTAGGTCCCATCTTCCATATATCATCATTAATCTTTTGTTCCCTTAGCAATCTAGCTTTTGGTTTGATTTTGTGCTTTTTCAATCTTTCCAAGACCTTGGTGATTGAAGAAAATTTGGTGTAGATTGGGTCATAAGGTTCAGACTAGTGATCATAGGTCATATTGATCCCATTTTCCCACAAGTTCCCCACAACTCTTCCTTGGGGATCCCACTACCTTACTTCATCATGTTATAACTTGAAAGAGGCCCTTTGTTTAGAGGTAGTCTCAATATTGTCCCATTTCTAAAACATAGTCTTAACAATGGTTAAGGGGAAGGTGTGGAGCAGTCCCTTCCTCTTGGTTCTATAGAACCATCTATACTATTACATATCTAGAAGGCCACTTCTTGTTTAACTAGTTTATTTGGCACATGAACTAGTGGTCTAAGTAGGGTGCATTGTGTTCCCTCAATCTTGATTATGGTGAGTTAGGATATATCCATATATATCCTATGGATTCAATATATTTCTTAATTATATGGTTAACTCTCATCATGGAAATTCTTGTGATGGCCTCAACTAAGGTTAGATACACACAATCACATATGAATTACATATGGTCCATATATTTAAATATATGCAATTTTTAGTAGTATTGGGAGACTATCTATGTCCCATCAAGTGACCATTATCTAAGACTTGGGATTTTAGTGCTGGTAAACAAGGCATACATAAAATATGTCATCATGTAAAATTAGCCCCTAGTATTTTTATTGATTGTGAAAATATATCTACATAAGCAGGTGCTAATAACTTCATCAAGGGGTGGGGTGAGGTCTTTTTCAACCATAAAATAGACCAAAGGCACCTAGATTTTATCCACATAGGTGGTGGTCAAATTTCTACACAACCTATTCATCAAGGTCATAATTACCCTAATCCTAGGTCTAAATTAGCTAATTGGGATATTGTTACTGAAGTCTAAGAATACATGATTCCTAGAATACAACCATGGGGTAAGGATGGTATTTAGATAATTTTCCTTAGCCCAATTATTTATAGTGGTCATGTCTATTTGGGGCTTTAGAAGCTTATAGTAATTCTCAAAATTTATGGTTGAGATAAAATATATGTTTTTATGAGTGTGTTCATTGACTATCATGCCTTTATCAAAATTTCTATCTTTAAAAATAGGGGAGAGAACATCAATAGAATGCAGTACCTTAGGATTGGCCACTACAATGTGTAGTTTTGTTATTTAAATAGCCACTATATCATAATATCTCATTTTCATAAACAAGTTCATTTCCTCTTCTTTTATGATGACCAGTTGCTTTTTGATGGTCCATAATAGATTGGACCAATTATCATCTCCCATGTTTAGGGAATTGGTATCAAATTTTATATATTTGAAGCTCTCCCCTCAGCATCTGAAGTCAAATAGAGCTATGTATTTTCCCTTGAAGTGTTCTTCGATATGCCATGGTCTAAAATAGATGCAATTTTCTCACTAGTGGACTCCTCTTTGGCTTTAGATCAAATTGCACTTTGATGAAAATTCACTCTCCCATACTCAATTATGATGAATTATAGATTGAAATAGGGATTTTTTAGATGTTAGGGTTCTTCTAGAAATCCTTTCAAAGCTTTAATTTTAGTGACTATTTGCATTTAAGTGAGCCTATGTCTTAGATTTCATTTGGATCATTGTATTTATACATTTGCCTTTTTGAGCCCACAAAAGTTTTAATTTTGTCACTTTCTATCTATGTGACATCATCATGGCATCTATGTGGCATCATCATGGAATCTATGTGGCATCATCATGGCATCTATGTGGCATTTTCATGATAGATTTACTCATTAATGTTTGAAAAATTGACTGTTTCCCTTTTAAAATCTTTTTTTTATCTTATACCATCAGATCTCTTTGCTTAGATCAATGTGTGCCATTGATCTTGATCCCTTGAGTTGAACATTATTGGTCACTATATGTATCTTTCTCTGAGGTTATGCCACTTGATAGTCCCTTGGGCCTTTTTAGCTATATACTATGTTAGTCTTGTAAGTTCACATGATTTTGCCACATGGCCATCTTGGGTTTTCTTGTAAGGCCTTTGGATTTTTAATATTGATTTCACATCATTGGATCTGATGGTTAAGAATAAACATAGACCATTGATCTTTGGAAGATGTATGAGATTTAATCTATACTATGTATTGAGGTTGTACCACTTGGCAGTCCCATGGGCCTTTCAAGCTATGTACTTTATCAATCTTGTCAGTTAACATGTTCTCACCACATGATAGTCTAACATTAACTATGAGCTTCATTGAAAAGTCTACCCTCATCCTGCACTATCTGATTATTGTCATTTGAATAAATGTGGGCCATTTAATTACAATTTATAGGATGGACTACCATTGGTTATTCATTGTCCTCTAGCCATGACTATGACACTTGTCAATTCCTCACCATCTTGGAGATGTATGTTGACCAAATTTGACTTTCAAGTCAAATTAGGGCACCCCTACATAAAAAATTTGACCTTTAGGTGTTCTAGGGGGTTAAACATTATGTCACAAGGTGTTTCATAGGTTAATTAATGTCATTTGATGTTATACTAGCCTTGGTCCTTAGTTATTTTAATCTTTTTAGTCATTTTGGGTCATTTTGAGGTCAAAAAGGGTGCATTTAATGAGCTGTATGGGTTTTTTAGGAAGTGTGAAGGTTAAAAAATATGATGTCATTCCTTATGTGTCCACTTAAGTCTTAATCAACTGACATAACTAAAAAGTGATAGGTTGTGTAGAAGAAAAGGTATTTTTCTTGAGAAAAGAGAAGAAAATGGCACTTGTACAGCTTGCTTGGGAAGTGTCATTTTATTCAATGCCTCTTTATCTTTCTTATGCTCATCTCCACATTTGAAATGATCTATAAGTGTCATTTTAATGGCAAAACCATTCTACTCTTTTTCACCCTTCTTGGTAAGCAAAAAAGACCTATAAGTTTGTACTGGGTATGGTTAACATGAGTGGTTTCAAGAGAAATTATCTTGGGGGGTATATTTTAAACTTATTCAGATTCCATTTTATGTTTGGTTGTAGAGTAATGGTGGTCTTAGCTTTAGGAACCATTCTTAAGAAGTTGACCTTTCAAATTTGCTTGCTAATCTGTACACCCTGTAGGTTTTGATATTATTTAGGAATGTTCATAAAATTAACTTACTAGGATTGGTTACAAATAAAATTTTATCCCTACCTTATGTTCTCTATTATTAGTTTCACATTTGGTTTTGATTTTATGAGCTAACTAGCTCAGTTTACAAAAAGAAGAGGAGTGAAGTTATAGTCTTTTTTACCTTGTTCCAGAATGTTAGGATTTTGTAGAGGTTTTTTGTGAATATGATATGATTTTATATATATTTTCAGACCCATATGATAACCCCTTCACATTTTTGGCTTCATCACAACATACTTTGGAGCAATTTCCTACCTTGTCTTTCTCCATTGTCAACTCTTCACCCAGCTTTAATTGTAGTCTATTGTATAACCTTATTCAACTTACTCATGGGATGATAATCAAGATATTTTATTTACACAACCCATCAAGGGTTTTAAATATTCCATTTAGATACTTGGAAAAGGTGTAAATATGGTCATAAGTTCATCCACCACGCTAAAATAGTTTTGAGATGCCCCTGATTGCTCTTCTCTATTTATATACAGGTTGTTTTCATGTTGGAAAGGTGTATTGAAGCTATTTTCAAAGTGTCATTAGTTTAAATAATGAATTTGAAATGTTTAACTATGATTTGAAGTTGTTTTAAGGCCATCCATCAACCTATTGTGGCTCTATTTCACACCCACTACCTATATACAGCCAATAGTCACCTACAAGAGCTCTGTTGATGTCATGTTGAAGATAGGGGATTGGGGAAATGTGTAAACCTTTCAATATTGCCAATATGCATTGGATTTTATTGATGAAGGCATAGGATTTTATCTCAAAGATAAGTATCTTATATGTTTCCCAGTCCACTTTACTACTTTGTTTGAGGATGTCCATCTATAGGTGTACCAATAAAACTTTGAGATTTTTGTGTGAAGATTTGAAACTTGGAAGAAGCCTCATTGTGGATTATAACATGTAAATTTATCCTTGTAGACTAATATATTGTGTTAAAAAGGTAACTAAAAAAGTGTGAAACCATGTTAGAAGACAAAATATTGAGTTTAGGGAAGTTTTCCCTAAAACGGAAAAATAGAGATCAACGGGCTTTTTACGAGTATCTTAAAGCATGGTGATAAAGGGTCTTAAGACATCTATTTAAGTGTCAATTATAAACCCTAGAATATAAATTACATAGAACAATAATGAAGGTAAATTACTAAGTGGAAAGATATTATTTGAGGCCCCAAATATGCCTCCAAAATCACTTAAATTAGGCATTATTATCTACAGGTCTTGGGTTGTAAGAGAACTTTTGACACCCTAAGAAGAAAATAAGACAAATCATCATGACTATTAGGTATAAACTACTTTAGTGGCACATATATGGTTTTAAAGTTAGCAAGATAAGTTTGAAACATGACCTTTTAGACTTTATGTCCACCTATAGGTGCCTTTCTAGCAAAGAGTAAACACCTACATCAAAAATAAGTTTTTTTGAGTCATTGACAAGAAACTCAGTTTGGGGGTCCAAAGAGCATGTAGGTGAGTCCAAGGTTATATAAAATGTTTTTTTTCTCAAATGGGTGTTCAATAAATTCCATGAATATCATGACCAAGTTCTCAGTCAAGCTAAATAAGCACCTATAACACCCTAAACAAGGTTCCTCAGTCATCTTGGTAGAAACTCAATGTAGTGAGTTTAGAAGTGCATGTTGAATGATTACAACGTTAAAATGATAATTTGAAAAACTAGACACTTACTCCATGGTTATAATGATATTATTAAGATCTAAGTAAATCAATTTAACCTATAGGTAGGGGTAAACAAGGGTGTCTCAGTTAGCAAGCAGGAAGAAACTCAATCATGAGGCTCAAATGCATATGAAAAGGATAAACATAACATGTGACCCCATATAGGATATTAAAGTTATATAAATATCAAATAAGTTATGGAATTTGGATTTCCTTGATCCAAGCAACAATTTAGGCGACAATTTGGGTGACAATTCCACCCCAATTGATGACAGAACTTTCGGGAGCCATAACTTTTGCACTGTAGCTCCAATTGACTTGATGTTTGAACCATTGGAAAGATAAGAATGAGGATAATGTTTTGAAATGGATGGATATCTTCTCAATTAATTTTGACCCTAGAAAACCTAATGGAAGTGCCTCAAATTTTAATTTTAGCAGTGCAATCTAAAAATAGTAAGTTTCTAAAAATAGTAATTCCTCAAATTATGTATTGTTTTAAATATTGGAAGTCGAACCAATTAATATCCATATATATTGGTTACCTTACAAATCATCACCATTATTTAAATATGTGTATAAATGAATAGGTAACCTGAAATGTGAAGACAGACATCTCTTCCCAGAGATAAGCATATATTTGTAGTGTGATCTTGAGTAATACTACATCTCTTCTTAGAGAATTAATTGTTACTATGATATTTCTATGATATTTATATATTTATCAACCATAAATTTTGAGTTTTGGATCATTCCTATACCTAAAATATATAATTTTTCCTATAGGTGCTTCTTTTGAATACAAAACATAGTCAATAGTTCACCAAGTTGAGAAACAAGGTCTAGTTGAGGTGTTTGGAAAAGTTGAGTTATTTGGTGGAGTTATAAATTATTTAATTATAGTTTTAATATTGTCATTAAATTAATAACTCACCATGAACAAGGATAAATTAATAAAATATTCACCTATAGCGGTAAAAGGTAGAGTGTCTCAGTTAGAGTACAATGGGGTATCCAATTTTGACAAAAAATGTATATGAGGCCAACAAAGGAGTTTGGGTGATAGGAAAAACATGTGGTAATATAAATAAAATTCATGGTATATTAATTAAATATAAACATGATGCAAAAAAATTATAAAGGATATCTTGTACCCCTGTGTGCACCTATAGTGACCATGTGGCAGTCTTGGACATGAAGGTGAGAGGAAGACATGAAGGTGTTTAGGTGAAGAGATAATTTTTTATTAAAATTAATATGGTCCATTAATCATGAATTAATTATTATAAACACTCCAATACCCATTCAATATCTCTATCCACTCTTCCTTACTTCACCAAAGATATCAATCTGTACAATGAGCTAAGAAACCTCTTTGCTTAATAGATGAACATGAGGAATTCAAATAGAAGGAATGTTTGGTCATGAATCAAAAGATAAATTATAATTAATTGGGTATTTAAAACATGTTAAATCAACCTAGATTCATTGTCTTGTCTTGGATAGGTCACTCTTAGGAAGGTTTGAGGAAAATGAAGGAAAATAGGCTTTTTAGAGGCCTTTTTAGGGATTTTGGAGTTGGTTAGACACCTAAACCATGGATTAAGTCTGAAAAATTTGGTATAAATAATAATAAATACTTGTAAAAAATAAAAAAGTATTTAATTTTCTATGGGAATTAAGTATATACCTCATTGTTTTATCTCAGAGGTCAGCCAGTCTAGGAAAATTAAGCATTGGCAAAGTGAGCTAGTGAGTGAAAAATGGGTAAAGGGCTTGATATAAATATTTAGTAACATATATAAACATTTTTTTAGGTTTAATTAAGGTTAATATATTATATGGAATCATTATAGTAAACTTAGACACCTTAAGATGACTAAATTACCCATCCACACAGTCCAACTAGGCAAACTTTCACTAAGCCTAGTTTGGAAGAAAAAGAAGAAGATGAATAATAGTAATTGGAGGGTTATGTAGTTAATTTTTAAGTTAAAATGGGATGTAAACATGAATAATACAAAAACATAAACATGAGATATCAGTCTTAATAACCAAAACTAGCAAGGTGCTTATTAGACATATTAGGCTTTGAGGGGACCTATAACCAATTGGGGGCCATCTTAATTTTTAACTCTTGGTGGACTATATATATGATTTATACATGTTAAGGAGGTGTATATAGACATTTTTAAACTCATATTATGTATATGAACCTCCAATAAATTGATTTTTATCCTAGAAAGAGCCTAAACATGTAAAAAGGGTAGAAATAAGTTCGATGAAGTGTTTTAAAATGCTCATATATTTTCTAAGGATTTTAATGGGAACCAAAGGAATTGGGAGAGGCTATTAGGCCCACTTGGAATAAATTTTATGTCATTTAGTGGTAGGTCTAATGTCAAAGCTTTGTGAACAAAAATTAAGACCAAAAAATACCTAAAACCCTACTAAACCCTCAGCCAAGACTCGATGGAGGAAAAAACTTAGAGAGATATCTAAATGACATATTTTGACCATGGAAGATATTGGAGCTTGTAGAGGAATCATTCAGGATTCCTCCCATATCGAAAACATGCAAAACATTGTATTTTTGACAATTTTTTGTGTATTACAGTTTCTATGAGGTTTCAAGAGATGAAATTAATCTTGAGGGGAAGATTTAGAATTATTATAACTCCATATGGTCATTTATTGCTAAGGTAAAACTTATAAGTGTTTAAATAATATCTCTCCTTTTAGCCAGTCAAAACTGGCATAGTGGACACAAGGGTGAGAATGATGAAAGTTCCAAGTGTGATCCTTTTTAAAGCATGCCTAATGACTTTAAGGACATGGAGGGTATTTAAAGTTGTTAATAACTCCCTCCCATGGATTTTCATTGAAAAATAATGGAATTTTTGAGGCCAAGTGTGAGGGGTGACTCAAAAAAGATTTTTTTAGACTGCAAACAATGATGACTTCCTTTTAGAAGTTCCTAGATGAATAGGAATGTAAAAAATGCATGGAGATGCATGAATTAAGTACTTACTTATTATATCAATCATCAAACCTTTCCATAGTTAGTGGTAGGATTGTTCAAAAAGGTTCAAATTATTAAGGTAGTTTTTTGAGCCAAGATGGGAAGTTTTATGCCAATTTTCATAAGTTTCATGACTTATATAGACACTTGGTCCTCCTAAAATTTCATGGATCATCTAATACCTATTTATCATGTAATTTTAACCTCTTTTTTCATATTAACAACTATCCAAGTGACCTTTGGACTTCCTTTGTCTTTCTTTTCTATCAAAGGCTATAAATATTGACTCTTTTAGCTCTTTTTAGTAGCCTCTATTGGTTAATGGTGAAATCCTATAAAAACTTGTACTTGAATGAATATTGAAGAAATAAAAAAGTGATTTTTATTACATATATGCTATGCAATTGAGTTTTATTACAATCTTGTTGGTCTTGTCTAGTAGAAGATGATCTTTTCTATCATGTTATCCTTGATTGTTCACCAAGTGTGTAGAAGAGTAAATATTACAAGTCTTTCCTAGTGATATATTTAAAGTGTATAAGTTTCTTAAAAGTGGTCCCTAACTTTATTCTCTCAAGGAATAATTATTTTCCCTCTTAATTATTAAAATACCTTCTTGAACCTAGCTTATGAAACACTGATGTAACAATCTGTCTTGTGTTGTGATTTTTATGTAAGAGAAGCTTTGTTTTTCTATAAGTATTATAATTTTAGTCAATAAGATAAAATATAATATTGGTGCATAAATTTTTTTATCTTTATTAGTTTTTTTATTAACCCTTTTCATCCAAATTTGATAGGTAAGAAAGTACTTCAAAGAGTGCATCAAGGGAACTAGCCCTTCTAGCGATTCATCTCATCAAATTGTTACCCACAACAAGAGAGATGTTTCCATTATGACACTTAAATGAGGAGTGATAGGTATATCCTCAAAGGGTTAAAATCCAAGTCATAATATTTTTTGGCATGCCCAATGGGATTTTAAGTTCTAGAAGATTGTCCAAGATTGGTGTTGGTCTTGGCATAGTTACAACTACAAGAACATCCAAATTCAATACCTAGAAACTCCAATAAAGGTTTCAAATATTTGTTTTCTAACCAATCCCTAATTTTCATGCCAAAGGTGACCACTAGGTCTAATCCTAAATATATACCCTTTGAGTTTGTGCAATTGCTTTTGTATTATATCAAAAGGTTTAGGTTTGTGAATACTCATCCTTATTCAAGAGAGTTGGTATTTAATAAGTCTAAGTTCCTACTAATTTTAACCCATAATACTCATAATATACATTCCAATATGGATGGAAACTAACCTTTTATGCCTTTCACTAGATCATCTCATTTGAATCTTGCCCAATATGACCAAATTATAAGAATAACCCTTAAGAGTGTTCCATCTTTTAGTAGACAAGGTCTTATTACTACCATTAAACATATTAAAAATATATAAAACTTATGAAATATCCATAATATTACCTAAGAAAATGTGGCTATTAGGTTATTCTCATTATCTTTCAAAGGTAAAGCTTTGGATTGGTATGGGACTCTACCTAAAAATTCTATTAGTTCATGGGATGAACTAGGAGATCTATTGACTAATAAGTTTGGAGAGAAGAGTGATCATATATTACTAGATAAATAATTGACCACTATAAAGAGGTAACCACAATATTTTATGCAATATTTTAACATTATATTTCAAAAAACATGAGATGGGATCTTAGCCTTTGTGAGACCTACTCTAAACTATACCTTCTTATACTATCTAAAATAATTAAATAGTGATGTGTCCATGATGATTCAATCCATGGGTGGGAATAAAATAATTTATACCTATGATATAGCCATAAATGGTAATAATTTTCTTATTCAATTATTTAATATTGTTCCTAGGTCACCAATGCCATTATTCTCTTATTTACATCCTCCTAGTCAAGTTGCATTACCTACCTTGGCTCCTTTGCCTAGTTAAGAAAGGTCTACCATTTCCCCCAAAAATGAGATTCATGAAGTCAAGATTTTGATACAAAGTGTTACTAATGGATTTTATAACATAAAAAATCAACAAGCTCAAATATATAGGCCATACTAGTTCTACAATCAATTTGGGCAAACAAGTAGACCTCCTTTTCAAGGTAATAATCAAGGACAATGTCAAATCACTCAAGCTAGACCTTACCAAAGTTACAATCCTAATGCTACCAAATATTTTAAATATATTTTTCCATATCAAAATAAATTTTTCAATAATAACCATGATATCCTCCCTTTGACCAAAATCAAGGCCAAGTTGCATATGCCAATGAAATGCCTAGTCAAGACATGATAATGAGAGGTAATCAAGCATCTCAAGATTATAACTTTGAGATGAAAATGTAAAATGGAATGAAAATAATAATGGAGAGTATAAAAACACAATATAATTCTACTCTCATAAATAATTTTGAGGGAGAGTTTTGTACCATCAATTATTTGGGGAATTCAAGCAGTGTGAATGCTAGTGTGGCCTTTAAAACTAGGTCTATGAAGAGGGTTTTTGAAGAGACATAAGGGGATAATCAAGCACCTATTTTAACTTATACATCATATAAAATGATTTGTGGGTCTAAATTATCTCTTAAGTTGTAGAAAACTAAAAAAAATTAGAATGTAAGGCCTGCTCCTACACATCCACCTTCACAAGCTACACCATAAGCCACTAGTGCTTCTAAAGATCATCTTAAGGTGAGCAATCATTCTATAAATGTTTTGGATAAAATTAATAAGTTTAACATGAATATTTAATTATGTTATTCATTAAAAATACCTAGATAAAAAGACATGCTTCAAAAGGAATTACAAGGACTTGGTAAGCAAGTTGGATCAGTTAGGAATAAGAATGTTGTCTTAGTAAATAGAACTCGACCCATTGATGAATAAGTTAATAATATTGATAAGAATCCTAATTTTTACTTATAATTTATTATTGGTGATTTATTAGTTCATAATTTCATCATAGATAGTGGGGTTAGTACTTCATTTATGCCCAAGCGGATAAATTAGGCCTCAAGTTTGAGCCAATGGCTAAAAGAGTTATATAATTAGATGGATCACCAACAAAAACCTTGGGAGTAGTCAAGGACTTAAACTTGATTTTAAATTATTGTCCTACTTTTTCCATTCCTCATGATGTGGTTTTAGAATATTTAACTCCATACTTTGTTCTTTATTTGTCAAGAGAGTTTACAACTAAGATAAGTGGATACTTGGTAGCTAATTAGTCTTATATGGTTTTTAGGACAAAGTATAGTACTAAAGTGAAGATTGAATCAGCCTGTCCACCATAATAAATTATATCCTTACATTCCTAAAGTGGAAAATGGAAATTATGCCATTATTTATGAGGAAAAAATTCACATATATCAATCTCCAACATCTTCTCTTGAAGGAGTTTTTGATTTGTATTTAGATGAATGGGGAAATGAAAATTATGGACATGATACTTATAAATTCATAGAGGAAGCTTGTCTTGGAGTGTATGTAATTCATGAGGAGGACTCTGTCATTATAAATTTGATGAATCTAAGTGAAGACATGGATAGTTTATGGTAGCTTTTCTTTGATGGATCAAGAAGTAAGATTGGGGAAGGTGGTGGAGCAATGTTGGTTTCTCCTTCCATAGAAAGGTACTATTCTAATTTAATGTTTCAATTATCTTGTATTTTTAGTGTGGTATAATATGAGTCCCAAATTCATGGCCTTGAGTGGGCTAGGAAAAGAGGTGTGAAATAATTACAAGTGTATGGTGATAGTGAGTCAATTGTGATACAAGTAAGAGGCCAAAATGTGACTAAGAAATCTTTGTTTAAGTCATATAAGCATAGATCATGGGATATTTTGGAGGATTTAAAATATTTAAAAATCACATCTATCCTAAGAGAATACAATAAACATGTTGATAGGTTGGCAGAAATTAGAGCTTAGTTTGATGTTCCAAATGGGAGAAAAGAAGATAAAAACCAACCACATCTCAAGGTGATTATAAGGCCTTCCATACCTAATAATTTCACTAATTGGAGAAGTGTTTGATATCGACCAAAAAATAAAACTTTTTATAAAATAGGAGGTTAATTTTTCTTCTAAGAATCAGTCCAAACTATATAAGCAATATGGAGAGCAGATTGTACAACTGAAGTCAAACAAGTTCCCTAAAGGCCTAGTCACACTTGAGAGTATCTTCAATGATGATTACTAGTTAAATAAATAAAATTTAATCATGTATAATAAGAAATAAAACTATGATAAAGTATAAATCTTTAAGGATAAGTTGCTTTCAATTGGGAATGTATGTACTATTGAATAGAAAAATGCTTTCATTGACTTATACAAGGAGTTTTTTGATGTCTTTGAATGGGAATATAGTGATTTTAAGGGTTTTGATCCAAAAATAGCTCAACATACCATATAAATAGATGATAATTCTATGCCTATCAATAAAATACAAAATCCACTCAATCCTAAGATTGAGACTCTCATGAAAAAGGAGCTTACTAAGTTGATTGAGTCCAAAATCATTTTTCCTTTTAAGCATTCATCTTGGTTGGCAAACTTAGTCCTTTTTAGGAATAAGAATGGGTAAACTAGTTTATTTTTTGATTTTATGGACTTTAATATAGTATAATTGAAGGACCATTATCCTCTTCCTTCAATGGAGAAAATTTTTCATGTTGTGGCAGGTAGTGAAAGGTTTTCTCTCCTTGATGGATATTCTAGGTACAATCAGATTTTGGTGAAAGAAAGTGATCAATATAAGATATACTTTACTACTAAATGGGGTAAATATTATTATATTAAAATTAATTTAGGCTTTTATAATGCTAGAGATACATTTAAATGTGTAATGGATATGGCTTTTCAAGGACTAATAAATGACAATGTGTTGGTGTATCTTGATGATATCACAATTTTTTCTAAGGATGCAAAGGATCACTTGAATCACCTTAGGAAGATTTTTGAAATATGTAGATATTTTTGAATCTCTCTTAACCCAATTTTTTTTATATCCATTAAGGAAAAAATTTAGGACACATCGTCTCAAAAAGGGCCTATCCATAGATCTTGAAAGGGTGATTACAATCTTGGCATTGGATTTACCCAAACACAAGAAAGGTTTGTAAAGTTTCCTTAGGAAAATTAATTTCATTAGGATATTAATTAATTATTTTGATATTTTATTCAAGCCTCTAACTTCTATGCTAAGGAATGATGAAGTGTTCACTTGGAATAAAAGAAGGAAGGAAAGTTTTGAAGAGATTAAATTAGCCATTGTCCAAGCTCCAACTCTTGCAAGTCTTAATTTATTAAAGGATTTCAACTTGTATACATTTTTAAATGAGGAGGTAATATCTACCATGATTACTCAATAAAATGAAGAAAACTTGGAGCAGCCCATTATCTTCTCTAGTCAAGGTTTGAAAGGCTATGATGTAAGATACACATGTTGAGAAGTAAGTAATTTCAGTTGTTATAAGTCTAAATAAGTTTAGGCATATGTTATCTAAAAACAATATTAACATATTGGTACCTCATCCTAGTGTCAAATAATTTATTTTGAGCATAGATTTGAATGAAAAAAGGGCTGGTTGGATCATAAAATTGATGAAGTATGATGTAGAAATCAAGACTACCAAGTTAGTGAAAGGGAAGGGGTTCTATGAGCACCTTGCTTCAGTTTGAAAGAAAAAAAGAGGTTATTTTAGCACTTCATGATGACCATATGATAGTTTCACCTTAATCAATGAGGAGATAGACACAAGATATGATTCATTTTCTTCAAACTGGTGAGTGTCCACAAGGTCTAGATAGAGCTAGAAGAAGGTACTTTAGCTTACAATATATTCATTATGTACTTGTTGATGGAGTGTTGTTTAGGAAGGACTTATTAGTTCTATTATTGAGGTGTGTTGAATCAAATCAGGTAGATAAAATACTATTTGAATTTCATGGACTATTTGGTGGTCACTTTACTCCAAGAACTATAACTACTAGGATTATGAGAGCTAGTTAATTTTGGCCTAGTATTTTTAAAGACACCCATGCTTGGGTAAGGAAGTGTAAAAAATTTCTCTCTGATGGTAAATAAATTTTTTCTACCTTATTTCTTCATCTAATTCAATTTTACCAACCCTTTATGCAACAGGGTCTAGATTTCATAACTTAATCAACCCATACTCTAGTGCTAGTCACAAGTGGGTGTTGAATGCCATAGATTACTTTAAAAGATGGATCAAGGCTATTTATCTCAAAGAATAAAATGAAACTTTAGTTTTAGAGTTCTATGAAGGCATATTGATAAGGTTTGGGGATCCTTCAATAATAATTTTAGACAATGCATTGGCTTTCCTTAGAATGAAGCCAAGTGAATGGGCTTTGAAACATAACATCTTAGTACTTCCTCCAACTATTATCCACAAGGGAATGGACTAGTTGATTCCACCAACAAGAATCTAATTAGGATCATAAAGAGGATAATAGAGGAGAACAAAAGGACTTAGCATTATAAGTTTAAGATAGCTCTTTAGGCTGATAGGATCACCCCAAAAAGAGCCATTGAAAACTCATCATACACAATCATTTATGGGATAGAAGATAGAATAAATATTTCACTTGAGCTACTAGCCTTAGATCTCACTAATCAATTAGAGTTGATGTTGAATGAAATAATTGAAATTAGGTTGTGTGAGTTGATGGAGCTTTAAGAGACAAGAGATCAAGCTATATAAACTATGAGAGCTCACCAAGATCAAACAAAGAGATAATTTGACAAGAAGGCCATGCCAAGAAGCTTCTAAGAAGAAGACATTATTCTAAAGTGGGATGAAGATAGGGTTAAAACTAGAAGACACACAAAGTTTGATGCTTTTTGGAATGGCCCTTATGTTATCACCCAATGAAAACAACACAATGCTTTTCAACTCTCAAAGTTTGATGGATAGGAGCTTCATATCCCAGTCAATGGGTATATCTCAAACATTATTACTGATGTATTCTTCTCTCCTTGTATATAGTTTGGTGTTTTCCTTGTTTTCCCTAAGTGATTATGTACATGTATGAGTCTTGTTTGTGTCTTGCTTTGTCTTATGTTTGCTTGATGCGTTGTGGTTGTTTTGTGTGTGTTTTAGGCAAATTATTTGTTATTTGTCTTCAATAAATAATTGAATCCCTTGGCCCATGATAGGATAAGGCTACTATTCATTAGTATAGTAGGAATAATACCCCTATGAGTCATTACTTTTTTGACCAAATTTGACTTTTAGGTTAAATTGGGGCACCCCTAAGTAAACAATTTGATCTTCAAGTGTTATAGGGGTAAAAAATTATGTCACAAGGTGGTTTATAGGCTAATTAATGCCATTTGATGTTATACTATCCTTGGTCCTTAGTTATTTTAGTCCTTTTAGTCAATTTGGGTCATTTTGAGGTCAAAAAGGGTGAATTTAATGAGTTATACAAGTTTATTGAAAAGTTTGAAGGTTAAAAAATATTATATCATGCCCAATGTATGCACTTAAGTCTTAATCAATTGACATAATAGAAAAGTGATAGATTTTGCAGAAGAGAAGGTAGTTTTCTTGGGAAAAGAAAAGAAAATGGCACTTGTACGACCTCATTTGGAAGTGCACCACATGAAAAAGGATTATTCAATTCCTCTTCAACTTTGCCATGCTTATTTTCATATTTTAAATGATATGAAATTGTCATTTTAATTCCCAAACCATTCTACTCCTTTTCACCCTTCTTGGTAATCAAAAGTGACCTATATGTTTGTACTTGGTATGGTTAACACAATGGGTTTAATGGAAAATGATCTTGGAGGTGTGTTATAAATTTAGCCAGATTCCATTTGATGTTTGGTTGTAGATAAATGGTGGTCTAAGCTTTATGAACATTCCTAAGAAGATGACCTTTTAAATCTACTTATTAATATGCGTACCCTACAAATTTTGCTCTTGTTTGGGAAATTTTATGAAATTCACTTGCTAATATTGGTTCTAAAGTAGTTTGACTCCCTTCCCATATGTTATACATAATTGGTTTCACATTTGGTTTTTATTTGATGAGCTAACTAACTTTATTTACAAAGAGAAGTGAAGGAGTGAAGTTATAGTGTTTTCTACCTTATTTCATAATGTTGGGATTTTGGAGAGGTTTTTTGTGAATAGAAGATGATGTTACACATGCCACAAACCCATATGACCACCCCTTCACATTTTTGGTTTCTTGACATCATACTTTGGAGAAATTTCCCACCTTGTCTTTCTCCATTGTCAACTCTTTGATGAACTTTAGTTGTAATCTATTGTATAAGCTTGTTCAACTTACTCATGGGATGAAAATCAAGGTATTTTAGTTTTCCAAGCCATAATGGGTTTTAAATATTCCATTTATATACTTGTAAAAGGTGAATGTATGGTCAAAAGTTCATCCACCATGCTAAATTAGTCATGAGATGCCCTTGATTACTCTTCTCTATATATATACAGGTGGTTTTCATATTAGAAACGTGTATTGAAGCTAGTTTTAAAGTGTCATTAGTGGAAATAATGCATTGAAAGGTTTAAATATGAGTTGAAGTTGTTTTGAGGACATACATTAACCTATTATTTCTCTATTTCACACTTAATACCTATATACAACCAATAGTCACCTATAGGAGCTCTACTGATGTCATGTTAAAGATAGGGAATTGGGGAAATGTGTAAAAATTTCAAGATTGTCAATATGCATTGGTTTTAATTAATGAGGTCATAGGATGTTGTCTCAAAGATAAGTTTATTATATGCTGGCCATTCCACTTTACTACCTTATTTGAGGATGTCCATCTACAAGTGTACCAAAAAAACTTTGAGATTCTTGTGTAAAGATTTCAAACCTAGAAGAAGCCTCAATGTGGATTCTAACATGTAACTTGATCCTTGTAGACTCATATAGGGTGTTATAAAGGTAAAATAAAGTGTGAAACCATGTTGGAAGATAAAATAGTGAGTTTAGGTAAGTTTTCCCTAAAATGGCAAAACAAAGATCAAAGGGCTTTTTGTGAGTATCTTAAATCATAGTGATAAAGGGTCTTATGACATATAGTTAGGTGTATCTTATAAACCCTAGCATATAAAATACCTAGACCAATAATTAAGGTAAATAAATAAGTGGAAGGAGGTTGTTTTATGCCCCAAATATTCCTCCAAAAGCACTCTAATTAGGCATTTGTATCTACAAGTTTGGGGTTGTAAGTGAACTTTTGACACCCTAAAAAGCAAATAGGATAAATCCTCATGACCAAGAGGTTTAAATTGGTTCAATGACACATATATGGTTTGAAATTTATCAAGATAAGTTTTAAACATGACCTTGTATACTCTATCTCCACCTACAGGTGCCTTTTTATTTGAGAGTAAACACCTACAATAGTAAAAACAAGTTTTTTGAGTCAATGACAAGAAACTTAGTTTAGGGGTCCAAAGAGCATGTAGGTGAGTCCAAGGTGATATCAAATGTTTTTTTTTATAAAATAGATGTTCAATAAGTTATACCAACATCATGACCAATTTTTCATTCAAGCTAATTAAACACATACAACACCCTAAATAGGGTTCTTTAGTCATCTTGGTAGAAACTTAGTCTAGTGAGTTTAGAAGTGCATGTTGAATGATTATAAGGTTTACATGATAATTTGGAAAACCAAAAACTTAATCCATGGTTACAATGAGTTTCATAAGATATAATTACATAAATTTAACCTACAGGAAGGGGTAAACAAGGTTATCTCAGTCAACAAGCAGGAAGAAACTCAGTCTTGAGGCTCAAATACATATGAAAAGGATAAGCATAACATGTGAATCTATATAGGATATTAAAGTGATATAAAGCTCAAATAATTTATTTAAGGTGGTTTTCATAGACCTAAACTATACAAGTACTCCTATAGGTGATTTTTTTTATAGAAAACATAGTCAACAGTTCACTAAGTTGAGAAGCAAGGTCTAGTTGAGGTGTTTGTAAAAGTTGAGTTGTTTGGTGGAGTTGTAAATGATTTAATTCTAGTTTTAATAGTTTCATTAAATTCCTAAATCACCATTAATAACTCTCAAGTGAAAAAATAGGCACCTATAGGGGTAAAAGGTAGAGTGTCTCAGTCAGAGTACAGTGGGGTATCCAATCTCAACCAAAATGGCATATGAGGCCCAAAAAAGGAGTTTGGGTGATAGAAAAAACATGTGGTCATCTCGATAAAATTAATAGTATCTTAGTGAAATATAAACATGATGAAAAAAACTTTCAAAGGATCTCTTGTACCCTTATGTGCACCTATAGCCACCATGTGGTAGTCTTGGACATGAAGGTAAGAGGAAGACATGAAAGTGTTTAGGTGAAGAGATAAGTCTTGAATAAAATTAAGATGGTCCATGATTTATGAATGAATTTTTATACACACTCCAACACCCATTAAAATTTTATATCTACTCTTCCTTACTTGACCAAATCTATCAGTCCATACAATGAACGAGGAAACCTCTTTGCTCATGAGGAATTCAAAGAGGAGGAATGTTTTGGGGTGAATACAAAGATATATTAGAATTAATTTGATATGTAAAACATTTTAATGTAACATATAGGCATTTTATTATCATGGAAAGGTCACTCTTAGGAAGGTTTGAGGAAATGTAGGAAAATAGGCTTTTTAGAGGCCTTTTTGTGGCATTTAGAGTTGGTTAGACACCTAAACCATGGAATCAAGATAAAAAAAAATATAGTAAAAATCATCATCAAGAATTGGAAAAAATCATAAGTTTTTTAATTTTCCATGGTGATGAGGGATACACCTCACTATTTTGTCTTAGTGGTTAGCCAATCTAGGAAAATCAGGCTTTGGCAAAGTGAGCTAGTGAGTGAAAAATGGGTAAAAGGCTTGATATAAAGATTTTATAACTTATATAAAAATTTTTGGAGGTGATGGAATGATAATATATGTTATTGAAGCACTATATCAATCTCATAATCCTCAAGGTGACTAAATTACCCATGCACACAATCCAACTAGGCAAACTTTCACTAAGCCTAACTGGGAAGAAAGAGAAGAAGATGAAGAAGAGTGATTGGAGGGTTATGTAGTTACTTTTTAAGCTCAAATGGGATGTAAAAATTCATAATACACCAACATAACCATGAAATATCAGTCCTAACAACCAAAGCTAGAAAGGTGCCTATTAGACCTATTAGGCTTTAAGGGGACCTAAAACTAATTGGGGATCCATCTTCATTTATAACTCTTGGTGGACTATATATATGAATAAGTAATGTTAGGGAGGTTTATATAGACATTTTTTAACTCATAGTATGTAGAGGAACCTAAAATAAAGCTATTTTTAGTCTAGAAAGAGCCCAAGCATGCAAAAAGGGTATAAATAGGTTTGATGAAGTGTTTTCAAATGCTCATATATTTTATAAGGATTTTAATGGGAACTAAAGTAATTGGGAGAGGTTATGAAGGCCACTTGGAATCATGTTTATGGAATTCAGTGGTAGATCCAATGACAAATAGTTATGAACAAAACTTAAGACCAAAAACTACCTAAAACCCTACTAAACCCTCAGGCAGGACCTGATGGAGAAAAAAAGCTTGGAGAACTATCCAAATGACATATTTTGACCATGGAAACTATTATAAATTGTAAAGGACTAATTTAGTCTTCCTCCCATATATGTGAGCTATACGAATTTTTATGAACATGTAAATCATGGTATTTTTGACCATTTTTTATGTTTTTTAGGTTTTAGGAGGTTTCAAGAGATACAATAAATTTAGGATGAAATATTTAGACTTATTATAAATCCTTACAGTAATTTATTTCTAATTCAAAACTTATATCTATTCAAAATATAGATCTCCTTTCAGACAGTCAAAACTGGCAGGACATAAGGGTGAGAAGGGTGAAAACTCCAAGTGTGAGCCTTTTTAAAGCATGCATGATGAATATAATGACATGAAGGGTCTTTAAAGGTGTCATTCACTCACTCTTATGTATTTTCATTGAAAATTCATGGAATTTTGAGGCCAAGTATGAGGGGTGACTGAAAAAAGGAGTTTTTTAGACTATAGATAATGATGACTTCCTTCTAGGAGTTTCCAGATGAGTAAGAATGTAAAAAATGTATGGAGATGAATGAATTAAGTCATTATATATATACCAATCATTATAATTATCCCTATTCAATGGTGGTATGTTCAAACATGTTCAAATTATGGAGGCAATTTTTTGAGCCAAGACTAGGAGTTTTATGCCAATTTTCATAAGTTTCAAGACTTGTATAGACACGTGGTCTTCCTAAAATTGCATGGTTCATATGATATATATTTATAATGTGATTTTAACCTTTGTTTTCAGATTTACAAGTGTCCAAGTGACTTTTGTACTTCTCTTATCTTGCTCTTCTCTCAAAGGCTATAAATATTGACTCTTTTATCTCTTTTTGGTAGCCTTCATTGGTTAATGGTTAAACCCTAGCCAAATTTTTAATTGAATGAATCTTTAAGAAATTAAAAATTGATTTATCCTACTTAAATTTTGTTAAATTGAGTGTTATTACAATCTTGTTGGTCTTGTGTAGTAGAAGATGATCTTCTCTAACATGTTATCCTTGATTATTCACCAAGTGTGAAGAAGATTAATTGTTACAAGTCTTTTTTAGTATTCTATTTCAAGTGTATAACTGTCTTAAAAGTGGTACCTAACTATATTATCTCAAGGAATAATTCATTTTCCTCCTAAGTATCAAAATACCTTCTTGAACCTAGCTTATGAAATACTGATGTAACAATATGTCTTGTGTTGTGAGTTTTGTGTAAGAGAAGCTTTGTTTTGCTCTACATAGTATATTTTGGTGTATTACTTTTTTTATATTTCTTAGTTGTTTTATTAAACCTTTTTATCCAAATTTGATAGGTAATAAAGTACTTCAAAGAGTGCATCAAGGGAACCAACCCATCTAGAGATTTATCTCGTCAAATTGTTACCCACAACAAGAGAGATGTTTCAATTGTGCCACTTGGATGAGGAGAGCTAGGCATCTCCTCAAAGGGTAAAAATCCAAGTGACAAAAATGAAATTTGAATGACTACACTCTGTTCGATCATATCTATCTAAGCAAATATGGATCATTAATTCTACAAAGATGTACAATGTTTAAGGGTCGAGACATGTAAATAACTTACGTTAAAGACTTTAGACTATGGTTTTATTTCATGTTAAAAATCATGAAATAAATCTTAGGATAGAATTTTTAATATAAGTTTAGAACATAATAAAGGGGGACTCCATGACTAATAATAAAAGGGCTTAACATAAGGTTTTTAACCTAAGGTTTTATCATATTAATAAATATGCTAAAAATTTAGGGTAAAATCTCTACGCTATGTTTTTTAACAATAGGACCCTTCAAATAAAATTCATGGCATAAGGTTTTATTGTATTAATGAATTCAATTTAAACCTTAGGGTAAAGTCTTAGGTTAGATCTATATAATAAACAGGGACCCTTTTCATCTTAATATTGATCTCACGTCGTTATATCTTAGCCATCTGAGTGAATGCATATCATACATCTCAATCTATGGGATCAAGAGAGATTGGTCTCATTAATTAAAATATTATATTTATCAAGCCCATCTCACACATTTTGATTGTGTTTTCCCAATTAAATGCAGGTTGTTGATCATACAAATAAGCATAATATTTAAGTTAGAAATTAGAGGTATATGGAACTTAGGATAAAATCTTAATATTAAGGTCTTGTTTATGTTAATAAAAATGAATGATAATTTAAGACTAATATTTTAGTGTTATTTATAACCAAAGGACCATGCATTATTTATACCAAGCTTAGAAACATAATAAAAGGACCTTGCAATGATAAAGTTAGACCATGTTAAGGTAAAGGGAATAAGGGACTTGGAACATAAAGGGGACCAAGTATATAATTTTTAGACTAAGGTTTGGTCATGTTTAAGAATATGACTAAGCCTAAGTATAAAAAATATAATTAAGTCTATGCAATTTTTAAAGTGTTCCCACGTGAATTGTTCCCACCAATTTTGAATTTGGTCTAAAAGAATCTATGCTAGTGTTTCCTGAATGAGGGTTTCAAGAAGATTTAAACATAGGATTAATTTGACATTCTACATTCTAAAGGATAGTAAAAGCCCAATTTGGGATTAAACTATAAAATCCAAGCATAGTCCATTCAACGAAGGTTCCATTACCCCTATAACTTGAAACATGAAGACCAAACATCAACAAACCTAGACAAGGTCAAACTAGAGCTAGGAAAAAACAATCCAACCAAGTCAAGGTGTGGATGATCTTAAAATATAAATAATGTGAAAACATGTTAATGATACTCTAATCAAGGGAATTTTTTATTTTAAGGTAAAAATCTTCACAATTTATCACAAGGGTCCCTATTTTTTAGAAATGGGGGTATGTTGACCCCAACAAATGGCAAATTCTTGGGGAAACATAACAATATGTTAAAATTTAGAGACTCTAGTTTAACCAAATAACTATATTACTTATTCCACTTTATTAGTGCCATTATCAAAATTAGTTCATTTTTTAAACAAGTCTTGCACCTATAGAATTAGGATCAAACATCAAAACCTATCCATTTTCTATGTGTGTTTTGATTCCACTTACTTTTTGCCATGGGATTTAGGGAAAAAATTCCAAATTTCATTAGTTTAACCTTTAACATTTTCTTATATCATGTTTAGGTATCTATTAATAATCATGATTTAGCTCAGGGAAGGCTTGGGCATTGTTCTACTACCATCAACGCAGCTATAGACCCAATAGAGATGCCTTTAGCTCCACTCAAGGTCTTACTCCATTGTTAACCAGGCATCCATATCCTTGGTGGAGATTACTTGAATCACCTTTGCTTGGAAAGATTTTGATTTTGTAATAAGCTCTTATTTTTGTATTTTTTTTAGATCATTTTGGATTTCTAACAAATTTTAAGAACCAAGTTAGCCAGGTTTAGGGATTTGGTCAAATGTTTGATCTTCAGACAATCACCTATGGTTTCAAATTTTATCCAAAGCAATGATATTTATTAAGTGCAAGCAAGACTATGTTCCAATAATTTAAGATTTCATCCTACATGTGTATTCCTTCTTAAAACCGAGTTTAAATCAAAACAATGTTTAAAACCTTATGTAATAACCAACCTATCCCTTAGTCCTTACTAGTTTTTCTAAAATGTAACATCATGACATATTTAAAATCCATGGTTAGCATATGTTTGAGATTCATAATCACGTTTTTGACCTATGGAGTTCCTAAATATTTATGTGAACTTTATGTTGATGGCTGCCCAAAATGATATATCAAAAGTAAGGAACATAGTCAAGGAAAGCAAACATATATGTACAAGAATTATCTATAAACAAGAGGTAGGAACTAAAGAACAAGAAAGAAACTAATCTATCCTACCTACACTAAATCTTACTATCCTTACAGTCATTCCATGATGATCCCAAGTGGGACAACAAAAATGTATTGCTTGAGGTATTTCCCATTGGTGGGCAATGTGAAATCTACTCCTTATAAATCTTTCAGCATAAAGGTGTTGTCTCTGAGTATCTTAGCTATCTGGTAGGGTCATGTCCACAAACGTGTGAACTTCCCATATTTACCTTTAGGCTCAGATTCCTTATCCCAGTGAATAACCAAGTATCCTTATCTAAACACCTTTATTTTTGAATGTTTATCAAACCACCTTTTGATTGTGGTTTAGTGTCTACTAAACTTGGAAAAAGCCTCCTCTCTCACATCCTCCATCTGAATAATGTCTAACATCCTTAAATTTGCAAATTATTGATATTATTTCATGTATTCATGCATGAAATTATATGTTGGTAACTTGAGGGTGATGGGAAAGATAGGCTCTTAACCATACACCAACAAGAATGGATATGCCTTGAGAGCCTATTTGATTTGTTATATCTATCTAAAGGGCATATTTGAGAATCTTATGCTATGTCTTGGGTTTGTCTATTATACACTTTTTTATTACCTTCATCAATTTCTTATTAGTCGATTTAGATACTCCATTACCTTGAGGATAATGGTTGGATGAAAAATTGAAAATGATGTTGTTATCATATGCCCATTCTATCATTTTAATGGATATAAAAGTAGATTCATTATCACAGACTAGAGAAATTAGCATTCTAAATCTGGTACATATGTTATCTTCCAAGAATTTTATCACTTTTTTGATCCTACACTATTTAGTTTTTACTGCTTCAGTCTACCTGGTATAGAAGTTAATAGTAGTTAGGATGTATTTATGACCTTCTAATGAATTGGGATTTATTACCCCCATGAAGTCTATTCCCCACTGAGAAAAAGGATTATCTACCATAACTGGATGTACTGGCATGGCTACTTTAGGCTCTTTTATGTTGAAGACTTGACATGAATAACATTACCTTACATGCTTGTGGCCATCCTTGAATATTGTGGACCAATAGTAACTATCTCTAAGTATTTTATAAGTTTTTGTCCTTCTAAATAGATGTCCAATTCTCATCTTCTCATGAAAATTTCTCACGATTTTAGTTGCTTCTTCTTTTAATACACACCTCAAGTAAATTCCATCAAAGTTATTTCTATATAGTAGTCCACCTTTAATCAGGAAATGGGTTGCCTTGAGTCTTAAAGCTCTTTTTTGCTCCATGGTCAACCCTATAGGACAATAACCATTGATTAATAAGTGAAAAATGTGATCATACCAACCATTAGAATGAAAAAATTATTGTTTAACCTACATGGCATTTAGCTTGGGCTTAGTATTGGCAATCAACTAAATTAAACCTTGGCACCTTATGAGTTTAGTTGTCTTCATTTCAATGTCATATTACTAAAGCATATATATCCACTTACCTCTCCTTTATCTTGGTTCATTTTTACTTAACATATGTTTGGTGGCACAGTTTAGTAGAATGGTATGCACCTTATTCCTATGGATATAATGCCTAAAATGCTTTACTAACTTGACCAAAACACATACTTTCTTATCAATTAAAGAGTAGTTCAACTTAACATTTTAAAAATTAGTACTCATAAAAGTAGCCAGATGGTCACATCTATATATCTTTTGAGTTAGAACTATGGCCATTATATGATCTAAAATAAAGGAGTAAAGATAAGAATATTTGGAGAAGTCTAGACTTATTCATACAGGGGCTTGTCCAATCACCTCCTTGATGTCTTTGAAAGCCTTGTTTATCTCATCATTCTAAGTGATCTTAGCCTCTTTCTTCAACATGTAATTCAAAGGTTTCACTATTTCTATAAAACTAGAAATAAACTTTCTTACAAAATTTATTTTACCAAAGAATGACTTTAATTCCTTCCTACTATTAGGGGTCTCTATATTAGATATTGAATTTACTCTATCATGGTCAATAAATATTCCTTAGTGATAACACGTCCTAATAGTTTTCCCTTAGTAACACATAAAATAATTTTCTTTGGGTTAAGATAAATCTCATACCTTCTACATCTTTTAAATACCTATTATAAGTGCATAATATGATCTTCCCTATTTTTAAAAAAGATAGATAATCCATGTATATAATAATGAATTTACTTAAAATACCTTGAAAATCATGATCCATGGCCCTTTGAAAAGTGTCTCCTGCATTTATAAATCCAAAAGACATTCTCTCATAGACAAATGTGTCCTACCTAGTAGTAAAGTAGTCTTCATCCTATCTTCCTGATTTACCGACACTTGGTTATACCCTAAAAATCCATCAATAAAAGACATCATGGTAGAACTAGAAACTACTTGTATTACTTGGTCAAGAGAAGGTAGGGGGTAATTATCTTTCTGAGATGTTCCATTTAGGTTTCTAAAATCAATGCATAGTTTGATTTCACCATTTTTAATCTAGATGGACTAAATTGGCAACCCGAGTGGACTGCCTAATGGGAAATATAGTCTTGGCATGTAAGAGATTCTTGACCTCTCTATATATTAGTAGTTATAAAACTAGGTTGATAGGCCTCTATTTTTTTCTAAAAGGTTTGTAGTTTTCTTTTGAAGGTATGGTATGAGTCACAACTTTTGGATAAAAGACATTTAGGTCATCATATGACCATGCTATGATATCTTTATATTTTTTCAACATTTCTTTGCCTCTTTTAGACTCAATGTTTATATAGGTTATACCAATATTAACCAGTTGAGGTTGATCTCAAAATCTAAGATCAATTACATTATAATCCTTCCAACTTACTTTGGGAGTCTTAGTAGCCTCAGCTAGTTTATTAGAATCAAAGAGTCTCTCTAAGGCTATCATGCCTTTGGGGATCTTATTGTCATTCAAATGAATGACCTTGTCATTAGGTTTTCTTTCAAGTTTCTCACCCTCAAGGAAACTATCTTCATCAATGATATGACCTTCAAACACTCTTGAATTATTCAGGAAGTCTATGATGTATTGATTATCAATAAATACTTGCAAGTGATTGAAATTATCTAGTACTAAGGGATATAGAAATAACTAAAATTTAATGCTTTATAACTTGGAAATTTTATGGAGCATAAGGTTGGTTGCAACTAAAGCAAGTTCATCAGCAACCTTTTTTTCTTCCCTAGAGATTGGCACAATGTTAATAGCATCAAAACATTTAATTAAGTCCCATATTATAAATTTATACTTCTTGAGATAGGACAACTTGCATTGATATTTACTTTTGACCTAGTTGACCACTAGTTCATAATCACCAAAAACTAATAGTTCCTTGGCCTCATGCCTGATTGCAAATTATAACCCAAGAATAAGTGCTTCATACTTAACCTAATTATTGGTGCATGGGAATTAAAGTTTTTAAGAGGCATTATATTACTTCGCAATCAGATTGATTAACACCACTCCTACTCTAGAACCTAATTTGCATATAGCACCATCAAAATAAAGTTTCCATAGTCCAGGAAAAGCATGAGAAGTTTTAGAGTTACATACCTTTGTGGTTTCAAAAGTGTAAACACCAAGATCTAAGTTAACCATATCAACCTTCTCATTAACCATATTATACTTCATGATCATATGCTTCATTTTAGGCTCCTTTTTAATCTTAATTTCATTGGGGACTCCCTTTCAAGGCAACCACACATGTGAACAATCTGTTGACATGTATCCATTCAAGATCCTAGTCTATTCTCTACTCAATAACATCTCATAAGCATCAAATATGTCCACCACTTGGATGTCAATAAACTATTGGATCCTTGGATCTAATGTGATCTTCATGTGAACATTCAATAATTCACTAATTATTTTGACTCTTGATTTATCGAATTGAGTTACAACTCTATCAAATTTAATGGGATTCAAAACTAATTGTTCAAAAATACCCTTAGGCATAATATTTGTAGATGCACTATAATCTAATATAAAATTATGAATATTATTACCAAAGATTCTAAATATAAGTAGGAAAGGAGGAACATCTACCTTACTTTTATGTATTACAACATTAGCATGTGAATTTTTTTGAGACTTACTAGGATTTTTAGACAAATATTCCAACAACAGATCTCTCTGTTCAGTAATCCATGTCAACTCATGTAAGGTAATGTTAGCCTTGATCTTCTTCATGTCCTCTACTATGTTATACCTAGTCCTATTAGAAGAATTATATGCATTAGTACTAGGTTTAGAAATACTTCCCTTAAGAGGCTCTAGATTGTTATTTGATATAGTATCAGGAGGAGTCTCAAAATTATTTGGAAGAGTGGAAGTGGTCAATGATTTCTTCTACTCCCTATTTCTCATAGGATAAGTCTTCTTCAAGAATTAATGAAAAGCATGAATCTCTTCAAGAATATCCTTTACCTCATTGTATTCTTGTAAAGGGAACTCAAATATCTCCACCATGAGAGTTGGATCAATATATTTAGATGACCTTAAGGAACTAGATGTGCCTATATCACAATCCTATTAGGGACAACTTCAAAAGTATCTAATTCTTTTTGGAAGGCTTCAAAATCATTACAAAACTCAACATAGTCAATTTTCCCATGCTTAGAAGTGTAATGAACTCTATAATAATCAAGTAAAGTAACATCAATAAGACTTATATCAGACACATTCTTTCTAGTATATGGATCATTATTCTTTCTATTATGGTAACTATCAGTCTAAAATTTGTTAGTGGGCCTATTGAACTTTTAAAAGGAGAAATTCTTACTATAATTTTCTCTAGTATTGCTCACTTACTTTTGCAACTATAAGAAGTTAGTGCTAAGTTTTTGAACCATCTTGAGGATAGATTCATTATCAATTTTTGGTGCCTTAAAAATGTAAACTTGAGTACTAGAACTAGTTTTAGGCATTAAATTTGTATGATCTTGTAGATGAGATCCATTAGTAGAATTGTTCAAAAATCTTAGGTTTTGAGTAGGACGAACATGTCTCATTTGTAGTTAGTTCATGACTAGAAGTTGGTTTAGGGTAGGCACATTTTGGTTAGCATTAGGAATAACATTCTAAATGGGCATATATAGATTAGAATTAGGAATAGAGTATGCCAATTATCCTTGGGGTTGTATCTAGTCATTAATGATCACAACCTCAGCATAAGCTAAAGCGAATGTGTTCATGGGCCCATCAAATCTCTTTATAAATACATAAGTCATAGGATCCAAGTCATATTTATAGATTTTTAAGGATAAATCCTCATTAGGTATATAAGGAGAAATGGTCCTGCTAAACATTTTTGGGAACCTCGCATTGAAGGCTCTTATGGGCTCATTTTTATCCCTTTTCACTATGGTGAATTGCTATTACAAGATACAAGGACTAATGAATTTACCAAATTGGTCAATGAATTTTTTTTTAAATCAACCCAACTTTAGGGAGGTTTATAAACCATTCATATGAAACATCTTTAAAAGTAAATGGAAATAGACTACATGCTATATTTTCATGGACTACATTTAGTAATCTTAATGAAGATTTGAAACTCTTAATGTGTTCTTCAGTAGTTACAATGCCATTAGGAATAAATGTTGGCAAATAATTTTTAGGATTTTGAGAAAATTTGTGTATTACACCTATCACATTGATCAAAGAACCACCTAGCCAAGCCATACCTTGATAGGGATCAAACACAAGATCACTCTAAATCGATGAAGTTGGTAGATACTTTTAAATTCTATGCTTACCTTTGTCCCACCTAGCTCTCCTTTGAACTTATAATGAATGCAAAGGTTCTCTAGTCTTTGAACATGACCTTGTCCTGATTCTTGGAAATTCTAGCTTGTGGGCTATGAATCCTATTTGAAATATGATGTATCAATCTTATCTTTGTAGGAAACAATGATTAGACTTACACATTTATAAAATTATGTAAATGTTTTTATAAATGATAACAAAGGAAAAAAAATTTAACTAAGTTAGCTCAAAGATGTATCCAAATACATGTGTATGATTGATATTTACATGTTAAGCTCAAATAAAATCAAATTAGTAAAGGATCTATCAATATTTGATCAAAATATATATTACTAAGCTCAAACCTATTTAATTGACAAATCTTAAGCAATCTTTACCATAATTAAGCATACGTATTCAAAGAACATTGATCTTTGTCTAAAGGAAGCACAAAGATGGGTCAAAGACTATAAATATCAATGATATCTAAACAAGTAAACAAATATTGATATAATTGTGCAAAGGTTACACCAATCTTTGAACATAATTCATAAAGATGAGCAAAGATACTTTAAATATACAAAGATCTAATGTGCGCTCCTTCTAGAACTAGTGAAGCTTGGCTTGTTGATGCCTAAATGTGTATCACATGTGCTTAAAGTGTTGAAAGAACACTTTTCATTTTAGAATTAATAAAATTCTATACATGACTTGTAGGTTGTGATAATCCTATTATCTATTAATGAACTAAAATCAAAGCATGTGGACTATTTCACAATATTTATAAAGTTTGGTGGTTAGGATCCATCATGGCTAATTAGTTATCTTTTCAAAGAGTGAAGTAATATGATCTACTATTAGTGAATTATTATTAAAGATAATCTAAAGACTAATCTAACCTAGATATTTACAATGAAACTTAAGCTAGAGTGATCTGGCTAAAAAAAGAAACAAAAGGAAGGGTAATGTAGAAAATAAGTTTTGTTGATCTTCATCCCAAACATCATGACAATGTTCAAATATCACCCAAGCATGCACTTAACCAATTTAAAAATCTTACTACATATTAGGAAAACATATAAGGGATGAAAAGTAATGTAAATAAGAACCTAGTTCACTTTAAAGATATACCCCTGTAAGCAAACAACATTAGCCCAAATACAAGAAGAGTAAAGGAAATGAAATGAACTTGAGAAATTTGAATCAACCTAGCATTGGCACAAATTAATAACTCTACAATTAAAATATGTACACCAAGATTTCAAAAGAACCACTCATATATAGAAATGAGAACAAGCAAGTGAGAGAAATCATAATAACAAATGACATAAATGAATATAGACAATTTTTGCATAATTCTTCACTTGCATTAATTTCTCAAAAGTTTACACAAGTTTATGGCTCAAAAAATACCCCAATTTCACAAATGATAATACTAAATTTATAATGCATGTAAGTATGTCAATCAGTCATATCCAATTATAAGTGTATAGGTGTAAGGACAATTGTCCTTTCTACAAAAGTTATAGAATACACTAAACTTTTCCAAGTGGACTGACCTATAGGTAATTTTCTTTACAAGATGCAAATGCCTACACAAAAATAATATTCTATTTTCAAAATATTACAAATTTTCTACAAAAATAATATGCTTAACAAACTCTAACTTGGGGATCCTTGTGTTGATGAAGTCCCCTATTGTTCTTATAGTAGCTTTACTACCTTATGATGTTGCTCATCAATAAGCTTCAAATTAACCACCAATTCTAGGAAAATCTCATCTTCCTGATCAGCTAGATCTCGAAGGTCCCTATCATTATTTCCTAAGGCCTCCTTAATGCAACTTACCTCAACAATATTTTATTCTATTGTTAGGATCATATCCATGACCCTACTATTATATATCCTAGATTTTCCTTGGATTTTGATCCTTATTTCTTACATGACCAAAGTGGTCTTGTGGTTAAATTCTTCATCTACTATGAGGCCTATGGGACTGAGTGTTGTTGTTTTAAGAATCATGGTCCCAAAGAATCATTCTATCCTACCTAGTAGCTCCTTGTCATCCCTAAGGAGTCTTTCCAAGATTTTGGACCATGTATTCAAACTTTTGATCTTATCTAAAATCAATCCCATGACTGGGATCAAGTGAGCTAAGCTGATGGTCTTGAAACTAGGGATTTGATCCTATACCAAGATGTTGAGTAATTCCTTTATTTTTTCTTTTAAATTTTACCATTGGATGACTAAGCCTTTAGTTGTTGTATCTTACTAGCTTAATAAATTTTTTCTCTCCTTGGTTCACTTTAAGGAGTCAAACATATCATATAAATATGATTCAAACATCTTGATCATGGCATCAAGAACTGATAAAACAACTTGCCCTTTTAAGTTTTCTTATTGTTGTAGATTTTCCCTCTACTGCTACAAGCCTTTGATGGTAGTATATACTTGAGATGATTGTGCTTGATTCAAATCAAGCATATTTTACTCAAAGATGGATTTTTTCACTAGGTTTCTACCCTTCAATAGGAGTCAATCTAACAAATTATTCCACTTTCTAAAAAGTGAATTCTTCTCCCCCAATAATGGCTTTCTTCTTAGTGAATCTTTTCAATCCAATTGTTCTTCGGTCAAACCTAATGCTAATTGATGATTATGTCACTTGAGGGGAAGGGGTTTCAATTTGTGCTCCACTTGGATCTCCTAGAGCCATCATCTTTTGTTCTTCTCCTTTTTTTAAAGCCACAATTCATTGCTTAATCTCATAATGAAAAATTATAATGATAGACTTTGTTATTACCCAAGGATCATGCAGGGTAGGAAATTTATACAATTTTTCATATAAAAACAATTCAAGAATGGTTGAAACCTATATTAGATTATCCTCACTAAAAATGTTTACCTCACTCAAAGGATGAGTGAAGGTCAACTTGAGCTTCTTTTCACCTATTGGGACCAAGGATAGCTCATCTTTTATTTTGGGTTGGGTTACACTAAGGACCAAGTCCAAAGCTACTTCCTTCCCCTTATCTTCCTCTACTTCTTTAGCCTAAGCTTCCTTTACTTTGACATCTTCCTCATCTAATTGATAGACACTAGCTAGTGCCTTTAGGGCATATATCAATGTTTCTTTAAGATCTATTTCTATTATGTCAATTCCTTCAATTAGTGATCCTAATTCATTAGGTTAGGTTGAATATGATGTCATATCATTGGGTATTCTTTATTTTGACTTCTACTCATTCTATACTTTAGGTCTTTATATATCTATTTATTTCTAAGTTGGAGGAGGTCTAGAAGATGAACCTCCTATAAAATGGTACTTTTTGGGTCCCATCTACCATATATCATCATTGCCCTTATGTTCCCTTAGCAATCTAGCTTTTGGTTTGATGTTGTGATTTTTCAATCTTACCAAGACCTTGATGAATGAAAAAGCTTTGGTGTAGATTGGGTCATAAGGTCCAAGCTAGTGCCCATAGGTCATATTTATTCCCTTTTCCTTCAAGTTCCCCACAACTCTTCCTTGGTGATCCCACTACCTTAATTCATCATGTTATAACTTGAAAGAGGCCCTATGTTTAGATGTAGTCTCAATATTATCCCATTGTTGAAACTTAGTCCTACCAATGGTTAAGGGGAAGGTGTGGAGTAGTCCCTTCCTCTTGGTTCTATAGAAACCATCTATACCATTACATATCTACAAGTCCACTTCTTGTTCAACTAGTTTATTGGGCACATGAACTGGTAGTCTAAGTGGGGTGCATTATGTTCTGTCAATCCTAATTATGGTGCAATCAGGATATATCCATATATCTCCTATGGCTTCAACATATTTATTGATCAGAGGATTAACTCTCAACATGGGAATTCCTATTATGGCCTCAACTAAGGTTGGATAGACATAATCACATATGAATTGCATATGGTCCTTGTATTTGAATATATGCAATTTTGAGTAGTATTGGGAGACTATTTGTATCCCATTAGGTGACCATTCTCTAAGGCCTAGGATTTTAGTGGTGGAGACAAAGGCATTAAAAAAAATGATATAATGTAAAATTGGCCTCTAGTCCTTTTCTTGATTATGTAAATTTGTCTACACAAGTAGGTGCGAATAAATTCACCAAGGGGTGGGGTGAGATCCTTTTCAACCATAAAATAAACCAAAGGCACCTAGATTTTATCCACATAATTGGTGGTCAAATTCCCACATAGCCTATTAACCAAGGTCATAATTACCCTAATCCTAGGTCTGAATTAGCTAATTGAGATACTACCATTAAAGTTCAAGAATACTTGATTCATAAAATATAGCCACAAAGTAAGGATAGTCTTTAGATCATTTTCCTTATCTCAATTATTTATGGTGGTCATGTCTATTTAGGACTTAGGAATTTTATAGTAATTCTCAAAGACTATGGCCTAGACATAAGCTATGTTTTTGTGAGTGTGTTCATTGACTATCATGCCTTTATCAATTTTGCAATATTTAAAATAAGGAGAGAGAACATCAATAGAATGTAGTAACTCAAGATTGGATGCTATAAAGTGTAGGTTTATCATCTAAAAATCCACTATATCATAATATCTCCTTTTCATAGACAAGTTCATTTCCTCTTCCTTTATGATGATCAATTGCTCTTAAATGGTCTAAAATAGCTTGGACCAGTTGTTGTATCCCATGTTTAGGGAAGTGGCATCAAATTTTGTATCCTTGAAGACACTCCCCCAGCATTTAAAGTCAAATAGAGCGATGTATTTTCCTATGAAGTGATTTTTTGGGCTACCATGGTCTAAAATAGATGTAATTTGCTCATTAGTGGACTACTCTTTGGCTCTGCATCAAATTTCACTTAATTTGATGACAATTCACTCTCCCAAATTCAATGGTGATGAATTCTAGATCAAATTAAGGTTTTTAAGATGTTGGGGTTCTTTTGTAGGTCCTTTATGATCTTTAATGGCTATATTTATTTACACCTAAGTGATTTTATGTCTTACATTTCATTTGGATCCTTGTATTTATACTTTTGCCTTTTTTATCCCACAAAATCTTTAGTTTTGTCATTTATCTATGTGGCATCATCATGGCATCTATATGGCATTTTTGTGGTAGACTTGCTCATTAATGTTTGAAAACTGACCGTTTCCCTTTTAAAATATTTCTTTTATCTCATACCATCATATCTCTTTACTTGGATGAATGTAAGTTATTGATCTTGATCCTTTGAGTTGAATGTCATTGGTCACTATATGTATTTGGCTTTGAGGTTATGCCACTTGGAAGTCCCATGGGAATTCATGGCTCTATACTCTATTAGTATTGTAAGATAACATGCTTTTTCTGTGTGGCCATTTTGATTTTGCTTTTAGGGTCTTTATATTTTTAACATTGATTATGTACCATTGGATTTGATGGGTATAAATCAATGCAAACTATTGATCTTCAGAAGATACATGAGATTTAATCTATAATATGCACCAAAGTTATACCACTTGGAAATCCCATAGGCCTTTTGATATTTATACTCTATTAATCTTACTAGTTAACACATTCTCATCATGTGGTAGTCTTGCATTAACTAGGATATTTTTTGAAATGTCTACCCTCATTCTATACCATCTGATTAGGTCATCCAAATAAATGTGGGATATTCAAATATTATCTATCGAATGGACTACATTTGGATATTTATTTTCCTTTGGCCATGATTATGACACTTATCACTTCTTCACCATCTTGGAGGCATCATTAAAACTTTGACTAATTATGCTCCATTCGATCATATATATTTGATCAAATGTGGATGATTGATCCTACAAACATGTACAATGTTTAAGGGTTGGTACACATAAAGAACTTAGGTTAAATACTTTATAATATGGTTTTATTTTGTGTTAAAAAAATGAAATAAACCTTAGACTATAATGTTTAAGATAAGTTAGAATGTAATAAAAGGGGGATCCCATGACTAATAATAAAAGTACTTAACATAAGGTTTCTAACCTAAGGTTTTATCATATTAATAATTATGCCAGAAATTTAGGGAAAAATCTCTAACCTAAGTTTTTTAACAATAAGACCTTTTGAGTAAAATTCATGGCATAAGTTTGTATCCTAAGATTTTGTTGTATTAATGAATGCAATTGAAACCTTTGGGTAAAGTTTTAGTCTAGGTCTATATAATAAAAAAGGAACCATTTTAATCTTAGTATTGATATCACATTATTTGATTCTAGCCATCGAAGTGAATTTAGATCATTGATCTTGATCCATGGGATCAAGTGATATTGGTCCTATAGATCATAATCTTAGATTTATCAAGCACATCTCACACTGTCTAATTATGTTCACTTGAGTAAATGCGAGTCAGTGATCCTACAAATAATCATAATATTTAAGTTAGGAATTATAGGTATATGGAACTTAGGATAAAATGTCAAGACTAAGGTATCATTTATGTTAATAAACACAAATGAGTCTTTATGACTAAGATTTTATTCGAAGTTATAACAAAAGGACCATGCATTATTTAGACCAAGCTTAAGAACATAATAAAAGGACCCTACAATGATAAAGTTAGACCATGCTAAGTTAAATGAAATAAGGTACTTGGAACATTAATGGTACCAAGCATATAATTTTTAGACTAAGGTTTGGTCATTTTGAAAAACATGGCTAAGCCTTAGTATAAAAAAATTGAACTAAGTCTATGGCATTTTAAAGTGTTCTTGTGTGAACTATTTTCACCAATTTTGAATTTGGTCCAAAAGAACCTATGATAGGGTTTTTTGAATGAGGGTTTCAATAATATTTAAACGTGGGATTACTTTGACTTTATACATTCCAAAGTCTAGTAAAAGCCCAAGTTAGCATTAAACTATAAAATCTAGGCATAGTTCATTCAAAGAGGGTTCCATTACACTTACAATTTGAAACATAAAGATCAAATGTTAGCAAACCTAGACAAGTTAAAACTAGAGACAGGAACAAATAATCCAACTAAGTTAAGGTGTGGATGATCTTAAAATACAAATAATGTGTAAACATGTTAATGATACTCTAATTAAGTGAATTTTTTATTATAAGGTACAAACTTGCATAATTTATCATAAGGGTCTCCATTTTTTATAAATGGGGGTATGTTGACCTCAACATATTGTAGATTTATCACATATTTTCCTTGAGATATTTCATCTAATATTATCCTATTTTAGGTTTATTGACTAGGTGTTACCATTATTTTACTTTTAAAACTCAGTCAGTTTGTTGAATATTCAGCTAACTTGGCTTCAAATTTATGATCAAGTGGGACAATTTTATCTACTAAATTTATCTCTATTTTATAACTTTTATTCCTTTTAAGTTGATTTGACTATGTTTTAGGGTTTCATTATCAAACTTAGACATTTTTAAAATAGTAGGTTGATTTTAGATTTAAGATTGGTAGGATGTCTATTTTTATTTGTTAATATCACTACATATTGCCTTCCCATTTGTATTTATTTGGTTTTTGACTTAGTTATTTTTGGATAGGTTTAATATTTAAATTATAACTACTATTTTATGTTTTCATAATCTGATGATCACTTATTTCCTAGTAAACATTGGTAAAGTGAGGAGTTGCCATTTGTTGCTCACTCACTTCCCTAGGCCCCTCTAGGACTTATCCACTTTATAGAGATCTTCTAAAATCTCGATATGAGGACATATGTCACCATCCCACTTCCCTAATTGTTTTGGATTTTTAGATAAACCTTTGACCTTTTAGATGCATACGATCATTCCAATGGAAAAATCTTGATTCACCATGGCACCAGGATAGTCTATATAATTTTGATCAATAACCAAATCCATGGATGCCTGAGATCATGCCAAATGCATGATCCTATTTTATCCACTCCTCAAGATGATTCATGTGTTTCCAAGATTATGGTGAGGCCCTAGATAAGTGATATTTGGACAAGTGTCAAGATCTTACCTCAAAAAGATTATGAAGGCTAATAATATAGGTGGATGATCAACTACATAATGAATGAATAAATGGCTACTATTTGGCATGAACCTGGAAGCAAGAGGACACACTAACATCCTAGTAAAAAATAATTAAAATTAATTTTGATGGTTATCTAGACTATCATGATCATCAATAATAAATATTCTCTCTTTGAACTGAATCTTTTAATTTGCTTTATTCTAAGAAGTCTTAATTAATTGAAAATTTATTTTAAATGCTTTAAAGCTTCCTATTTAAGCAAACAAACCTTGGAATTTTACATATTACCTAGATATTTCTAAGTTTTATCTTGATCATTTTACCTATTTCTTAGATTTTGGGTCAATTATGAGTGCCTTTTTGGTTGATTAGATAATGGTTTATTTTGATACATATTTAAATTTTAGTCATTATTTTGATCATATTGGCTATTATAGGCATGTTATGGTCTATTATTTCACTATTTTGAGTTAATTTATTATGTGTTTATATTTATATATCTATTAGATTGGTTAATTTATCAATAAAAATATATAATTGGATTTTTAATTGGTAAAATGGGCCAATTTTATCCTCTTAAGGGGGAGTCCATTTCTAACTTTTATTGATTAAAATGGATAATCATTTTCATTTTTTTTTACAACTTAGTCATTTTATATAAAAAGGGCTAAGTTTCCTTTATTTTAAGATTGTGACTTATTGATTTAAGTCGGAAATTCAAAAGGTTTAATGACTATTTCTATTTTTTATAGGCATAAATGAATGAGTAGCTACCACCTATCGAGACCTCACATATCTATTCCAAAATGCCTAGAAAAAAGATCTCACCCAAGTATCCTCCATATTCTTGAGATGATGAGACATGGCATAATCCTATCTCCCTAGGTCCCTTAAATGGTCAGTACATGGTAAATGGGTGGTACAATACTCAGGTGAATAAGATGGAGCCATGTGATAACATCCCAATTCCCTATGATCTTAGGTCAATAAAAATAGTACAATAGAGATGAGATTGAGTGAGTCCCTAGGATGAGGCCACATATCAAAATATTAGGGCATTAGAGTAGTTAGATCACTTTGAAAATTGACCCATGACCAACAAGCTCTAGGTGAGTGAGATCATACCAAGAAAAAAATATCACTATGTTAGAATTAAATAAATGTCAAAGGGGATTTGGGCCTTAGGCTAAGTAATGAGTAAGAAAAAATCATCCACATATCATTCCTTAATGACAAGATATTACCACATGTCCCTTGACTAGTAAAACACTACCAAGTGGCAACAAAACATCATGATGAATCTCAATTTCTAGAATCATCCTAGGAAGTTCAAAAGCACAAAATTAATGACTATCTCAACCCATCAAACTATCATATCCCATAACCAACTATGTGTCTAATCTTAAATGTAATTCTTAATTATAGAGGGGCCTTATTAATGGTAATTTGATCATGAAATTTGATATTTGACACTATTTAAGTAGTGTAAGTAAACTTAGACTTGGCATGCACATTGACATCAAGTGACTAGGGACATAATAGATAAAAGAATGCCTTAACTAGGCATTGGTACCTTACATAGAGCATGGAAAAAAGGTTGTCTCAAGGAGATTTAAATGACATTCATCTATTTATAATTAAATTCAATATTGGTCGAGCATGGCCTAGTTATTTATTATCTTGGGATTGAACAAGATATTCAAAAAATCAAATTTCAAATGGTTCAATCCCATTGAATTCTTATAACCACTGGTCCTTGGATGGATTAATGACCTAATAGGACTACCTTGACTATAAAATATCATCTCTTCATTTGAATAAAATTTGGATGATTGATCAACTGATAGATTAGAGTAGTTAAGAAATATAACAAAGAGTTTTACCCCTTACATTTATGTAATTTTCTGATTTTTAGGTAGTTTATTCTTTGCATGAGCTGAGACTATTGAGGTTTAATTTTCTATTCATTCAGAGTTTTTAATGAATCCTATTTTTGCTTCATGAAATATCATTAATCTAAAATCTTTTCTAGCTAATATTCTTTATCAACACATGTATATGGTGATCTTATTTCCTTTAATTGTATAGTTAATGTTATCCTAGACTATTTCACTATCTTTGAATTTTGGTTGTGATCCAATGACTAAATAAAGATTGGTTTATCAAAATATTTGTCCACTTAATAAAATGAAATGTATTATTCTACAAAATAGGTTCATCTTTCATTTTTTTCCCTACCCTCTCTATATTTTGATCTTTTTTATAAACATTACTAGTTTAGTTTTATAAATAGTGTGATTTACAATTAGTTTCTAAGGTTTTATCAAGATTGCATGATCTTAGTTTCTTTTTCATTATTAATGCATTATTGAATTTATTTAAAGAGTGACAAGAATTATTTAAATAAAGGTTTTATTTATAACTTGAGTGAAATAGTGTAATTGGTCTAAGCTTATTTTTTAGAGTGTTAAGTAGTAAAGGTCCCTTAACCCATAATATACCATAATATCCAACTAAGTGAGATCAGTAGGTTGAGACCCATAACAAATACCTTGGAGAGGTTCCCTAATAACCTTATTTTAGGAGAGGTTGGGTGAGTCCTCACTTGACCTTCTTATTAGTGTGTGCCAAAATGTGGGTCAACATGATTGGTACTAGAAGGAGGGAATGTTGACACTTTATTAACCTTGTTTAGACTAAAATATTCTAGTTTAAAATTAGAAAATAGGAGAATAACCACAAGGTCAAAGTCTGTTGAGGGTGACCTTGAATTATTACACCTCATAGAGCATATGAGAGCTAGAATTGATAAAGGGAAAGCTAGAACCAGAAAAATATATTTAGTTAGTATCTCCCTTACTAATGTTGCTCCTTTTATTAACCGTTTTGATTACCCTCAAAACCCTATAATATCTAATCCTACCTAGATTGGAAGAAGTAGTTGTCATGTAAACATTCTAAGACTTACACATGTGATGTAGGAAAAGAGGTCAAACTTATAGAGGCCATAAAATTTGATTTGTATCTCTATTTGAGCCCATATTCATGCCAAAATAATCATCTCTAAAAATTTAATGCATCCATAACTTAGCCTGTCTAGTTATGGACATTTTCAATATTTTTTGGAGGCCATACATGACCGTTTTAGGGTCCAAAATTGTAGTTTAATATTATTTTTAGTATTTTTTAAATTTAAAAATTGTCTATTTTTTTAATTCAAAATTTGATTTTAGTTGATATTCATATAATAGGGTAATTTTAGTGTTTATTTTATTTTTGGATATTTTTAGAGTTGCATGTGTTTGTATGTGAAACTTACTAAAAATAACAACTATTAAAAGTAGTAGGTTGAGTTCTATTTATTTTTAGTTTTTTTAATTTTGTATGTCAACTCTAGTTCTGAGTTGAGGCTCATTTCTAAATTATTTTAATAATTCAATATGACTAAATATAGGCTATTGTTTCATATGCTTTGCCTATTGGATTTTTCTTGTCCTGATAATTTTTAGGTTCATTATTTGGTATTAGAGCAAGTTCAAATCTTGGAAGAGTAACAGATGGTGAGAGGACAAGGAGGAGTCATAGATGAATTGGATTATCCAAGAGATGTATAGGTAAATATAATAATCAACTGAGATTGTTGAAAATTAAAGATAGAGATCAGAATATGATGTTGAGGATGACATAGATCATGAAGATGAAATTACACAAGAGGAGTAATAGGAAAAACCACCATTAATGGAAGAGAGGATGGTTAGGGATTTATAGGTAAAGAAATAAAGAATAAATGTTGAAATTATAGATTATGGAGTAATTTTAAAACTAGAGGAGTTGATAGTTTGGATGAACAACATAGAAAAGTTTTTTGAATTGAGAATTATGATAGAAGACAAGAAGGTAAAGTTTGCATGCACAAAATTGAAGGTTCATGCAATTATTTGGTGGGACCACCTATAAAAATAAAGATAAAGAAAAGGAAAATATAAGATCAATTCATGGAAAAATATGGAGAAGCTGAGGGATAAATTTCTTCCTTTAGATTATGCACAAACCCTATATAGAAGATTCCAAAATTTTAGGCAGAAAGATCAAAGTATACAAGAGTATAAAAATGAGTTTTACAAGCTTTTAATATTAGTAGAGCATGATGAGAAAAAATATCATATGGATTAAATGTATGTAAATGGTTTAAAGTTTTCTATTTAAGATGAATTAAGCATGCATAAGAAGCTTATCAATTAGCTTTGAAGGTAGAAGAAAAACAAAATAGACATAATTTTAGAAGAACATCTATTGGACCAAGAAGAGGATAATCCATTATAATAAGGTGACAATGTGGATTTAATAAAAATAGAGGTGGGTTTAACACCACTAGAGGAGAATCATCATGTGTTGTATAAAGATAAGAAGATAATAGACAAGGGTTTCAATACAAACAAAGAGGAAGAAGATTTCAGAGAGGACAGAGCTATGGTGGTGATAGTGGATTATTCCCAAACCAACTTAGTTCTTATTTTTATTATAGATGTGGAGAAGAAGGCCATATAATATTTGAGATTCCACACTACCAATATCAAGAAAATAGGCAAGAGGATCACCCAAGAGTGAATTTATGTGAATTTGAAATATAAGAGAAAAATAATCGATTTGTAGTAATATATATTGGATAAAATATCATGATGAGGAGAATAATGATTTCTCTAAGGAAATAACATGTGTATAATAAATAAGGCATTGATGCATGGTTGTGACCAAATATTTTTTGAACAAGATGTACTTCAAGAGGTAAGATATGCAAAGAAATTATAGATGGTGGTAGTTGTGAAAATATGGTTTCTAAATATATGATTGAGAAATTAGGTTTGCAGTGTGAAAAACATCCTAATATTTATTAGATTTCATGGTTTAATAAAGGAAATGGATTTAAAATAGATAAAAGGTGCTTAATCAAGTTTTTTATAGGCAAAACTTACAAGGATGAAATATGGTGTGATGTTATACCAATGGATGCATGACATGTATTATTAGAAAGGCCATGACAATTCAATAGAAAAGTAGTCCATGATGGAGGAAAGAACACATACTTTTTGGAAAGTGTTGTTACATCTTAAATAAGAAGGTCATCCTAAAATCATGATGACTATAAAATAATTTATCAAAGACATGAATATGATAGGTTATTATTATGCATTAGTATCGAAGAAAGAAGACACATAAGTGGTGAAATTAATAGAAGTAGAAGTAGTGTTGAAAGAATATGAAAGTGTTGTACTTGATGAGTTACCATATGGTTTGACACCAAAGAGATATATTTAGAATCACATTGAATTTATTCCAAGATCATCTCTACCCAATCAAGCATATTATAAGATGAGTCCAATATAACATGCATAATTAAATAAGTAGGTTACTGAATTGGTTAGGAAGCATGTAGTAAGGGATAACATGAGTCCTTGTACAACACCATAATTTTTAACTCCAAATAAAGTTAGAGGGTAGAGGATGTGTGTCGATAGTAGAGAAATCAATAAAATTACAAGATATAGGTTTCTTATACCTTATTTAGATTATATGATGGATGATCTTGTATGAGAAAAAAATTTACCAAAATGATCTAAAGAGTGGATATTATCATATTCATATTCATGAAGGAGATGACTGGAAAATAGCATTAAATACTAGAGATGGTTTATATGAGTGTATGGTGAATCCATTCAGGTTATCTAATGCACCCAACACATTCATGAGGGTGATGAACACAATGCTATGAGAATATAGTGTTAAGTTTATGGTGGTCTATTTTGATGATATTTTAATATTCAATAAGACTAAATAAGATCACTTACAACATTTGAGAATGGTATTATAATTGTTAATAAAATAGAATCTATATGCCAATCTAAAGAAGTGTAGGTTTATGTAGAACTTTTATTTTATTTTCAGGATCTATAGTTTTAATAGATGGTGTAAGAATGAATTAAAAAAAGGTGAAATAAACTATTGAGTGGCCTATCCCAAAGAGTATCATAGAGGTAAGAAGTTTCCATGGTTTATAAACTTTTGATAGAAAAGTCATTAATAATTTTAGTAGTCTTTTTTCACCAATAAAAAATTATATGAGATAAAAATTATTTACATGGATAAGGGTAAAAATATAAATATTTGAGTTGTTAAAGAAGAAAATTATAAAAAAAAAATTATATTAACATTACCATATTTTATCAAAGTGTTTGCAATTGATTATGATGCTTCATTTGTAGGAATTGGTGTTGTGTTGAGTCAAGAAGGGAAGCCAATAACATATTTCAGTGAGAAATTCAATGAGGTAAGAACAAAGTATTATATGTATGATGTTGAATTTTATTCCATTGTACAAGTATTAAGATATTAGATGAATCACTTAGTTCTTAATGAGTTTATCCTATTTACTAATTACGAGGCTTTGAAGCATGTAAACACTCAAAATAAGTTAAATAGTAGGCATGTAAAGTGGGTGCCTTTCTTTCAGGGTTATAATTTTATGTTAAAACATGAATAAAGAAAAAAAAATCATGCATGCTTTGAGAAGTTGAGTGGGGTTGATAAATAGTATGTTGAGTGAAGTAGTTAGATTTGAATTTGTTAAGTATATGATACTAATCCAAATTTTGGCAAGATAGTTGAGTAATGCAGGAATTCATTAATAGGTGATATGAATAATATTTATAATGGATATATTATGTAGGATAGTTATATCTTCAAATGGAAACAATTATTTATTCCAATTGGGTCTCTAAGAAATAGTATTATAATACATTTGCATAGTAGTGGTTTGGTTAGATATTTTCATAAGACAAAGACAATAGCTTTGCTGCAGGAGAATTATTTTTGGCAATAGATGAAGTGATATGTAACAAGATATGTTTCAAGTGTAGGATATGTCATGTGTCAAAAGAACATGCACAAAATATAGGGATGTACATACCATTATAGGTTTCAAGAGGACCATGGATTTATTTGAGTATGGATTTTGTGTTGGGATTAACAAAAACACAGAGAGGTAATGATTCATTTTTTTTATTGTAGAAAAGTTTTATAATATCATTCATTTTATTTCTTGTAAGAAAATTAATGATGCAACTAGAGTTTCAAAACTATTTTTAAGGAAATTGTGCTATTGCATGATGTTCCAAAAATCATTACACAAAATTTGTAAGTCATTTTTTATTAATTTATGGAGAAATATGGGGAATAATATGTAATTTAGTAGTACATATCACCTATAAATACATGGAAAAATAGAATTTGTAAAGAGGATATTGGGAAATTTATTTAGATGCATAGTTGGGGAGAAGCCCAAACATTGGGACTTGGATTTACAATAAGTTGAGTTTGCATATAATAGTTAAATGAATAGATTAGTAGGAAAATTAGTATTTCAAAATTTTTATGGTATAAATACTATGAGTGTTTTATATTTGGTAAAATTACCAATTACATAATGACTTATTGATGATGCAAAAACATTTATAGAACATATACAATAATTACAAGAAGTAAGAAGAAAGTTGCAAGAAAATAATGAGAACTATAATGCAACAGATATCAGATGAATTTAAAAATATTTAAATAAGGATATTAAATGATGGTTTACTTGAGAAAAGAGATATTTTTGAAAGGCACATATAACAAGTTGAAGTACAAGAAAATTAGACTATGAAAAATTATGAATAAAATCAATGATAATGATTATGAGGTGAGTTAACCAAATAATTTTGATATCTCTCTAGTATTTAATGTTTAAAATTTATATGATTTCCATGGATAAGATGGTGAAGGTGAAGAACATGAAGGATTAGATTGGCAGCAATAGGTGCCAAAGAAGAAGAAATAATATATAGTGTAGGTTCTAGATAAGAAGACAATAAACACAAGGCAAGGAAGTAATGACCAGTATTTGGTATAGTGGGTAGGATTACAACAAGAATAAGACAATTGGATTACAAAATGGGAGATGAACAAAATTTATAATAATAAATTCTAGTAGTACAATTAGAGAAACTCACAGGAGCTGAATTGTTTTCAACTAAAGAAGAATGATGCAGAAAAAGAGGTCAAACTTTTGGAGGCCATAAATTTTGATCTATAGCTCCATTTAAGCCCATATTCATGCCAAAATTATTGTATATCAAAATTAAGTGCATCCATAACCTATAATATTTGGTTATGTATGTGTTTGATATTTTTTAGAGGCCATACATGACCATTTGAGGGTCTAAAATTATAGTTTGATATTATTTTTAGTATTTTTCTAAATTTATAAATTATCTATTTTGTAACCGAAATTGAAATTTAGTTAATATTCATCTAATAGGTTAATTTTAGTTTTTAGTTTATTTTTTATATTTGTATATATTCATGTGCTTTCATGTAAAATTTGCTAAAAATAGGACTTGCTAAAAATAGTATGGTGAATTTAATTTATTTTTAGGATTCTAAATTTTGCATGTCAACTCTAATTGTGAGTTAAGGATTATTTATGTATAGTTTGTACTTATTTGACTCATTCAATATGAATCAACACAATTTATTATTTCATAAGCTTTACCTATTTTAATAGTATTTTCTTGATAGTTTTTGACATGACTTTCCCAAAAACCCTAAGAAGTTCTACCCAAGGTATGTTCAAGGTGGAGTGAGAACAATTAAAGAATATATCCAAACCTTAAAACATGCCTTGATCAAAACTCAAGTGCAACATGAAGATGTTATTTTTATATTTTTACCTTATACTCTAGATGAGTCAATACATGGTTGGTACTTAGGCATATTAGATAGATCCATCACCTCTTTGTCTAACCTTGATATTGTGTTCATTAACCATTTTAGGTTATCAATAAACCTAGTCATACTATATCTTAAGTTTTTATCTACCCATAGAGAACCTAATGAGCTAATGAGTATTTTCAATATTCAATTTCTTAAGCTATATAAAATGCTAAAATATCTATACATTTAGATAAATCCTTCTACTATACATATATATTTGAGAGATCTAGACCCTATTACTTCTATGTTCCTTAGGAGGACCCAAAAACACTCACATCCTTATAAATAGCTTATAGTGAATCTATCAACATTGAGTAGTAGATGGTACCTCAAGGGTATGGTGCCTATCCTTTTCCCTCATTAGGACAAATAAGTGACTATAATCAAATCCATATGATCAACTAGGCTCTTATGGATAACACTCCTCTAATGAAACACATCCTAGGATCCATGTATTTAATCCCAAACCTAATTTATAATCCATAACCATTGAATCACATGCTGAATAATAATCCTTATGTACCTCCTAATCATGTGTTATCTCAACCTAAAATCTAGAAACTCATCTTTATTTCATACAGTATTACTATAATGCCTAGTTCAAGTAACTATATTTCTCTTAATAATCATCAATATTATACCCCTATGTTTATTAATGTTAATGTACCATCTAATAACCCACTAGACCAATAAAGAAGTAACCAAAGTGCCATTGTGAACCCTAATGTAACTAATTTATAGTAAATGGTCTAGAGATTGACCAATAATTTGGTAAACTTATGAAGGTAGGTACCTCAAAACACCAACTAGAATGAAAATAACTCACCTTATAATATAAACTATAACTTCCAAAAGACTAATAAAGAATAATAGGTAGTGAAACACTAGGTTTGATAATTAGAATGTGCTTATTCCCCTTGATAATGTTAATTAGAGTAACAATAGTGACTCTAACTCAGTCAACATATCAAACTTATCCTTACCCACTTGGTGTATATTGCACAACATAACTAACCATGTTTAGATATATTGTGATCATTTCACATTGGCCTCAAAAATATTCCAAAAGGATATGGATAACCTTAAAGTAATGTCTATACTAGACAATAGTTAACTAGGCCCAAGTAGAGATAGACTGAGCACTACCATGGTTTTAAGACCTATGAGTTTATTTTTGAGAGTGATAATAAATTTTAGGATAGCTTGGAAGAATTTGATGCCTTTAAACATTTATAAAGGGGGAATAACTATCAATTGTGGAGTAAGTTATGTAATCATTTAACAATGTCTACTCCTTCAAACAACATTAAGGTTATGCCTAATGAAAACTCAAATAATAAACCTTCATATTTGAATAAGAAAAATGTAACACCTCCCCAAGATGATAAATCAATAGAACTAAACAAACCAAGGTACAACATTATTGAGGATATAAAGGAAAATAAGGCCAACATAACAATGTTTGAGTTGATATAAATATCTAATTAAATGGACTTACTATTGAAAGAATTGTTTACCCCTAGGAAGAAAGATGTTGATGACATAGTTGATGATCATTTTTATGTATATAAAGATAAAATTGAAACTCCTCATTTTCTACTAATAATTATAATTTTTGGAAAAAACTTACACAATTGTTTGGAGGATTCAGGTGCTCTAAGGAATGTGATGCCTTATGCCATTTTATAGTAATTAGGACTGATACCTACCAAATATACTACAAAGGTATTTTAGTTTGATAAGTCAAAGGTTTAACTAGTTAGTGATATCAACCATATTATTATGCAACTAGTTTCTAATCTTAGTATGTAACAGTTCATCAACATTCAAGTGGTCAATAGTCTTGAGCTATATGGGATGCTTCTCAACTAATATTGGTCTAGGACACTCAATGGTTACATGGAAACTAATTTATCCCACATGTGGATTCCATGGTGAGGTATGGCCAATAAAATTATGAGTGGGAGGGAGCTACAGTTGGCTCACATGATCATGAAGTATAATAATATGAATGAAATCTTATTCAAAGAGTCTGAACTTAGGGTGTATCTATTGGAGAAATAAGAATAAGCCTATGTGAAGTTATCCATTAACATGTTGAGCATGAAAGAGGGACTTGATAAATTAGATAAGGAATATATCCTATATGCACATGAAGTACTTCCATTTCATACTATTGCCTCAATATACAATAATACCAAGCATGGTTTTCCCTATGAGGAACAAGTGTCTAAAGGCTTAGAGGTAGAAAATATTTCCACTTTAAATAGATCAATACCTACCTCAATGACAAAATATCAAACCAAAAGATCATTTTTAGTTGAAATCAAGGTATCCCTATGCTAGAAACTCAAGAAAGCAAACAAGAGATCAACATAGCTATAACATCCACCTTCTAGAATCCACTACACACAATTGGGGATCACATATGGATCCTGAAGTTTGATGGATCTAAGTCTAAAAGGGTGTGTCATCCTAGGATTGCACCTATCAACATAAAATGAGGTCATATATGGTAGCTTTTCTATTATAGTTTTCATGCATAAATAATGTATTTGAATATGAAGCATTGGTTAATGGACTCCTATTTTCACTAACAAATAAATTAAATAATTAGAGAGTGTTAGGAGATTTAAAACTTGTTGTAAAAAAAGTAATAAGCCATTATGCTTGTAATGACAAGCATATTTTTATATATTATAGTAGATCATGGAACTTGATAGAAAAAATTGGTGCATTCAACATCCATATATTTCTATTAAGAAATAGTAACATGGTGGATGCATTGGCAAAATTTTTGAGTACCTTAGAACCCATTACTAATTATATATTGAGGAGGCTTTCAGTAGAGTTATTCTCTACCCCTTAAATTCCAAATAACATTAATGACTTATAGGTATTCAATTATGACCAATATATTATCAATTTCATCACCAATATGAAATATTCTAATACTATATTATTGATGAGGATGATAGAGAGGAGTTTGAGATATATAAATAAGTAATCATCAACTTGAAAACTAACACCATACCAAAAGGTATGGTCTCACTAGAAATGTTATTTGACATGGACTATAATGGTGAGAAGGACAAGGAAAAACATACTAAAGGTATTCCTCATGAACCTTGAAATATGTAAAAAGTAGGTGAATCAAAACCTACTTTTAGACACTATGTACACTAATAAATAGAGGAAATAAATTATACATGCATTTAAAGAATTTGAGGATACTATTACATGAACTAAGAGGATATGAATATGTTCAACATATACATCCTTACATATACTATCCATAAAAAACCTATGTAAAACCATTTCAACAAAATAAAATACTAATTAATTCATTTTTATAACCTCTAATATTAAAAAAATATTATAAGATGCTTTTAGTGAAGATCATCTATCATATTAGGCACTCTACCTAGTTAACAACTTTGGTGCTAATTCGAAACAAGAGTGGAGAGATCTAACTATGTGTGGAATTTATAAACCTTAACAAGACCTTAGATAAGGGTAATTGAAGGAATTTATTTTTTGTCATGTAATATTAGAATTAGGTATTTACATAGATCATGAGAGAGTTAAAGCAATCCTAAAGATCCTAATGCCTAGTAGAAAGAAGGAGATGATGTCATTATTTGGCAAAACCAACTTCATGAGGAAATTCATTTCAAGATTAGTAGAGATTGTTTAACCACTCAAAAAAATTCTCAAAAAGGATGCAAAGAATAAATGCACCCTTGAAGCACAAATGCTTATTATTGAAATCAATAAGTCAATCCTGAACACACTAGTGCTTGTGATCATAGGAATCCAAGAAGGGAGGTTGGATCAAGTGTTTGTTTAAGAAACAAAACTAAAATAAACATACTAAAATTTACACTTACAATCCTTGATCTCAAGGGTCAGTTTAATGAAAAAAATACAAGTGGAATCACAACTAAAATGAAAAAAACATACTATCCTTTACCTTCTTTGAGAGTTCTGAATGCATTGTTTGGGTGGTTTGCTTGGTTTATGATTCAAAGAGTCTTTGGGAATGAAGGTTGTGTATCTCCTTCTCTCCTTGACACCATTGGTTTTTGTTAGATTTATGTAGTTTGGCTCAATATTTTGGAATTATAACATTATTGATATGAATCTCATGCAATAAAACCTGCATTATAACTCCACAATATCTAAGATTTAGAATTCAATGGGATGGCTTGTATTTATAGGCCTAGGAACTAACCCCAACCCAAGGTAAGTTAAGGTGTAGTTAAGGCTTGGAATGGGTTTAAACCTAAAATAAGTGAGTCAAGACTAACCCTAGTAGAGTTAGTATTTTTCAAGTAATGATTATTTACAATGAATAGTCACGAGTTTCCAAAATGAGATATTTTGGGATATTTGCCAAAAGGCTTAACAACTCATAAAGGTAATCATGAAAATCTAGGGTATTTAGTATGTTTGAATTTTATTATTTATTTATTTATTAATTACACATGGATAATTCAACTAGGTATTTAATTTGATTTATTTTTTTAATTAATTCTAATTAGCCATTCAACTCTTTCAAGATTTAATTTAAGTTCATGTGCCCCACTTAATAGGTCCATAGGTCAAATTTACTATTGTGATGTCATGGGATGATTAGGGATTAATCCTTGAGAGGTTATGATTTCATATGGTAGGATACCCCAATTAGGAATGCCTCAACTATATTATGATCTTTTATGAATGATGCACAAGAAAATTTGGGATATTAAATGATTCTTAGGATTAATTTGTAATGTTGGTAAGAATCATTCTAAATTCTAGTTGAAGGCCATTGATGGATATTTTTAGGTGTCTAAATTTTATCCATATTTTGGAAGGTTTTTCAAGCTATAAGGACAATAAAGTCTTCTCAAAGAATAAAAAGGTCATGTATACCTATGACTTCAACAACAATGGATGAACTATAGGTGCCCCATCAAGGGAGCGGTTGGAAAAGGGGTTGATAATTGATCCCTCAAAAGGATGAAATGATTGAACCGAAAATATGAAAAATGATGGGGTGGAAAAAACTAATTTTCCCAAAGGTGATTATAATCAATGTCATATGGAACTAACCTATTTGGGTAGATAAATAGGATTATATTCCCATAGGTGGTTATAATCACTGACATGGGTGGGATAAAAATATGCCCTAACTGGGTATATAGAGATAATGGTTTACCCAAAGGTGGTTTTAAGAATTATCAAAATGAAAATGTGCCCTATTTGGGTGGAATAAAGATAATGATTTTTCCATAGGTGGTTATAATCATTAACCTTGAAATGGATGAAAACACAATGATTTTCCCAAAGGTGGTAAAAATCATTGGTAATTCAAGGGGGATGGTATACAATGATTTGCCCATAGGAAGTTATAATCATTATACCTTAATAGCAGTAAATATGAGATGGAATATGATGTTAAATTAAGATAGAGGATAAATATGAATTTAGGTAACTTGCTAGTAGGGAGAGGCACATCTAAACTAGAAAGGGGGAAAATTCTTTCATTATTTAATTACTTTGTGTAGGATATGATTTGTATTGATCAAGAATTATGTTGGTGCCAAGGAGATACTTCATTGCCTCATTGTTATGTAGACTCTTGGATCTAATTTTTGTTATAGCATGTGACAGTAAGCATCATGATAGAACACCATGATAACTTGGTCAAAATATGTAGTGATCCAATACTCAATAAAAAATAATGCACCAATGATAAAAACCATGATGCCCATGTTAACTTATGAATATGTAAGGATTGAAAAATAATTTGCAAGGAATCACCCAATGAATGTACCTAGACTGAATCAAGGCACAAAAAGAAATCAAATAAATAGGTAAACAAATAAACAAATAGAAATATAAATAAATAAACAATAAACAACTAAAAGAACATAAAACACAAACAATGGTTAATCACAATGTTAATACAAATAATATGACACAAAAAAGATAATGAACATTTCCCCTAGATAATAAGAGACAATTGAACAAATGAAAAAAAGATGGGGGAATAGAAGAAAAGGAAGGGGTTGGACGACATATCTTTAGATGTACTAGGTAAGTGGACACTAGCCTACATAGTTCTATGGATGTAATACCCAACAAAAATTTAGGCCAAATGTAGTTCTCCCAGGATATGGGTTAAAATAAAAATGATGAGAATAAAAACATGATTGAGGTTATATAATAATATGGGAATGGGCTCATAAATTAGAAAGAGTGTGAGACTGGGTCAATAAGGATGGGGAAACTAAAGGACAAGTGGTTACTTGTGAAGTAGCTAGGGATCCCAGAATCCTTAAGGAAAAGAAGTTGTCAATGTTTAGGATTTTATAGATCATTTTCAAATGTTTTTAGAATTTTTAGATTATCTCAACTCAATCAAGGATTACGAGATACTAAATGGTCCAAGATTATAAAATGGCTAGAGTGTTCAAACTTAAGAAGTGCTCATAAAATGGTGAGACCAAGGTTTAGGTTGCTTTTAAAATGATGAGAGCATGGTAAAGGGTGATAAAAATGGAAAAATCATAGAAAAGGGTGACTAATCTAACCTAAATATGAATTGAGCACTGATTACATAGTCCTATGATGGGACCCCAAGTCACTATAGTCCACCTTATAATGGATAAATTTGACTAGGTAGCAGCCAATTAAAATAAAATAGTCAAAGTTGGAAAGTGACAAAGTATGACATAGGCATGGAAATGTGGTAATTAAAGGCATGATAAACATTTTTTTTCCTAATTTTCCCATATGTAGTTATAATTAGGAAATAAAGACATAGGTCAATGATACTAATTTGCCCATAGGTGGTTATAATTAGTAGCATGATGGGGGAAAAATGATTTTCCCAAAGGCATTTATAATCAATCCCATATGGTATATAATGTAATAATAAATGAAGGATATAACTAAAAAACCATTTTCATACTGCTCCAAAATATGGACTCTATATAGAATGTTGAAATAACTACTAAAAATTGATCTAAATCTTCATGTTGAAAGTGGTCATGGAACCAATAAAGTAGAACCAAGGGTAAAGGGCTGGGTAGGGAGGGTGAAAACAAATTATTTGAAAGTAAATGTATGGTATAATGGTATGGTGTGAATAAAAATGTTGATATTATGTTATAACTAAAATAGGCTTCATAGATAATATACTAGGTCACTCAATCAAAGTAACATTTGAGGTGTATAATGTTCATCAGCTCATCAAGCTCATCCCCATCTAGTGTGGTGAGCCTATATGCTCTAGTTCCATAGTTTAAAATAATGATTAAAGGGCCTATCCAGTTAAAATTTGAACTTGCCTTTGTGTTTCTTCTCAACCTTAATATTATGTTGGTTTTATTTAAGAACAAGATTACCAAGCTCAAATTCTTTATGTTTAACGTGCTAATTGTAGTGACCATGGAATCAATTTTGGTATGCTTACAAGTTATTAATTGTGGCCTTGAATTTCTCATAGAATAAATCCATCTCTTACACTCAAGCCACTCAATAGTCCTCATCATCTAAGACATGCTTTAAAGAGATGTATAAAGAAGGCAACTTAAACTCAATGGGAAGAATGGCCTCATTGCCATAAGTAAGTGAATATGGAATGGATCCTACTAGAGTATATTATGCCTAGAGGGTATGAAATATTTGGAGGTGATAATCATGGCCAACATCATTGATAATATTTTTAAGGATATTGATAATGGTTTTATTATATGTTTTTGTTTGGCTATTACCTTGAGGGTAATATGTGGTTGAAAAATGTTGAGTAATTTTATACTCAACACATAGATTTTGACATCCTTGTTCTCAAAGGATCTACCATTATCAGATATAATTTCAAATGGGATACCATAATGGTAGATGAGATGGTTGAATATGAATTTGGAAATTTGATTTTTAGTCATGTAAGTGAGGGATATAACTTCAACCCACTTAATGAAGTATTCAATGGCAGTAAGGATATGTTTGTGGCCATTGTAGGAGGTGGGGTTTATATTCCCAATGAGATTGAGGACCCATGTAAGAAATGGCTTGGATGTGAGCATTGGTTTTAGAGTCTTGAATAGGAAGTGAATTAGATGGCATGCCTTTGGCCTTTATCACACTTTTTAACATATGCAACTGCATTTGCATCCATCGTTGTCCAATAGTACCTGGTATACAAGAGATTTTTGGAGAGGATGGCCCAATTTGTATGGGCTCAACATACTCCTTTGTGAACTTCCCATAATGCTAATGTATATTATATCAAAGGTAAATAATGAAGTAGAGTTCCATCAAAACTGTGATAGTAAATAGTTGGTTTCAGTAAAGTATAATGTGTGGCATGGTGGATAAAGGCTTTGGATTATTTGTGGAATAGGTCTAGTGTAATTATTTAGTCACAAAGATAGGTGTAAAGGTTTGAATACCATATAGAGTTAGGATAAACAATATCATAGATCATTGTAATGGTTGAAGGTTCCTGAGATAACACTAGTATATTTTCAATGAGGAACTAGTATTCTTTTGTTGTATCTATATGATGAATCAAAAATCTAATGGTGGCCATGACATATGTTATTCTATTACTAACCCTTGGCATATTTTCAAACTATACATCAATAATATGATATTTGAGAGTGTTGACCATGGCCTTATATGGTACCAACTTATCATCTTTGGTTTAAAAATGGTTTGTAACCTGATTGATGATTAACTAAGAATCACCATAAACCTTGAGATGTTTTATGTTCCATTTTACTACCTATCAAATCCTTTCAACAAGGTCTTCATATTCAACCATGTTGTTAGTATAAGGAAAGTTGATCTGAAATGATTTAAGGGTTATATCCCCCTATAGTGTAATGCACAAAAGGCCTACACCTAATCCATGTGTCATGAATGATCCATCAAAATATAGATTGCAATATTATTCCTCAAGAGGTGTTTTAATGATGGTCATAATGGACTTTTCTAGGAATTAGAATGTTAGAGGTTCTATATCTACAAGTGGCACTTCAACAAGCTGATCTACAAGAACCTATCCCTTTATAGATTTTTGGTTGACATATTATATCTCAAACTTGATAATAAGCATGATCAAATTAACCATGTGGCCTTGTAATACTTTTAATAGATAGTAAAACTTGAGTGGATATACTTCTGAAATAACCATGTTCCTATTGTTTAACATATAATGTCATAGTTTTTGAGTTGTAAAGACCTTAGCTAAATAAGCATTTTCAATGGGCATATAATTATGCTCATACACAAACAATGTATGGCTTAAATAGTACATGACATGTTCTTTTCCATTATCATCATGTTGACATATAAGTGCCCCTAGGTCTTTATTTGTGGTAGATAGATATACGAGGAATGGTTTTCTTAGCATAAGTGGAAATAAAATAGGTATATTTCTTAGATAGTCATTCAGTTGTTGGAAATATCTCTGGCATTCATCATCCCAATGAAATGTGACACCCTTATTCAATAAATGTGTAAAAGGATGGAACTTGTTAGCTAATTGAGATATGAAACATTTTATAGACTGGATCTTGCCCTATAAACTATGAATTTACTTCAAATTGGTTGGTAGTGGAATCTAAGTTATGTCTTGTACTTTGGATGGATCAAATTCAATGCTTCGATGAGACACAATGAAGCCAAGCAATTTGCTTGAAATAACTCCAAAAAAAATCTTATTAGAATTAAGTCTAATTTTGTATCCATGAAGTCTTTCAAATATACTTTATAGTTTTATTATATGATCAACTTTGGTCTTTGATTTACTTAGGATCTCATTGACATAGTCTTCAATAATATCATGCATCATATCATGAAATATGATGGTCATGGCTCTTTGGTATGTGTCCCTAATATTTTTGAGACAAAATGGCATAAACTGATAATAGAATGTTCCCCATAGAGTGTTGAATGTTGTTTTATGTTGGTCTTTTGGTGTAATCTGGATCTAGTTGTACACTAGAAATTTATCCATTAGTTAAAACATTTCATAACCCACTATGGAGTCTAATATCATGTCAATGTTTAGCAAAAAAAAGTCATCTTTGGGGCATGCCTTATTTACGTCTCTAGAATTAGTGCATATTTTGATTTCTTCTAGCTTCTTACATACTAGTATAATATTTTATATCCTTTCTAAATATTCGATTGATCAAATACATCCTTCTTCCAAGAGTTTTTCCAACTCTTTTTCACTAATATAGTAATGCAAAGATGCATAGTAAGTAATTTCTATATGACAATTTTAGCATCATAATGTACCATAAGGTGGTGCATAACTAAGGTAGGGTCCAAACCTAGCATGTTAGAGTATGCCCATGAAAATATATCAAAAAATTCCCTTAAAAGGGCTATAAATACTTCACATTCCTCCTCAATGAGGGACATGCCTAATTTAATCCATTTTGGGTCATCTGGAGTATTGATGTTAACTTCTATAGTGTCCTCCATAATAAGTGTTTAATCATCTTCTAGAATGGTTGTAAAATATTTTAATATTCCTAAAACATAAGATTCCTCATCTTAGACTATATCCTCAAGTTCTCCAAGGTGCAAGGAATCAGAATCTATAAATGGTAGGGATGGCCATCTAATAAACACTATTAATAACACTTGGATGATTCGATTAAAATATTATTGTTCTTCAAAATTAAACTTAGACCCATAAGCAAGTTCATGATTGATGGTCTCTTGAGCTATGTTTGAGGAAGGTTGAACACCCCCAGCTAATGGCACCTAAAATAGTTTTTCATCACTAGACTAGCCTTTTTATTTACTATTTTCTAGGTCCACAAGTTCCTCAAAGAGGTTTTCACTTTGGGACCTCAATGTTTTATTTGATTATTTTTGGATAAAGGTGTTCACTTATTCTCTAAAATAGGCTTTAGGATCTAAATTATTTGAGAATCCTTGTTTTCATTCTCCCAATGAAACATTATCCCATAGGTCTAGAAAATCATAGAAGGCATCATCATTTTATAACTCATCAACTGACACTATTTATTCTTTTTAGTCCCAATCTATAAGTTGAGGATACTATAAAAGAATTGTATTTTAGTGAATAACTAGGATAAAGGTATAAATGGCATTGGTATCAAACAAATTAGTATTGGATAGGTCATTTAAAGGGCTATGATTAGACTCTATTTCACTGTCAGCATTGTTTTCACTAGTCATTAGTGTTATAAAATGAATAAGGTACATGGGTCACCCCTAGTTGGTTTAAATCTAATACCATATGTTCCTTTGTACCAAGTGGTATAAATTGGCTTAAGTGTACCCTATTTTTTATCCCAAGGCCTCCTCCTTCATAGGCATGTTTCTCCATGATTTTTTTTCAAATGGGATATTTAGAATTTAGGTAATAGTCAACTAAATTTTCATTATATAACCATGATTCATCATCTACAAGTGAGCCCATGTTTGGTATGAAAATAATAGGTTCTAGACTATGCAGTTGGCCTTTTCCCTTTCATTATCATTCTAGACAAGGTGGTTTAGATTTAGGTCTTCTATAGGACTTCAGGTTTTGTGGAAGATTAGCCATATGGAATGTATCATGAGTCAAATATTCTCCTAGGCCATTAACCAAGATGGTATAATGATTATACATTTTAGGAGGTGGCATGTGGGAAAGTGAATCAAGGGTATATAGGTTAATGCAATTGGCCTCTATTGAGTCAAGAAGTATTTATTTCCCCCTATCTTTCTTAAAAATTGGATTCAAGCTAAAATATTAGTTATAGCTTTCATACACGGCCTCTAAATAAATGAAATATTCATATGGCTATAATCTCCATGACTGGTGACCTCCATATCTAAATAAGAATACTTCATACACTAATGTAATGTTGAAGGGATTGAATGAATTTCATGTATCTAAGGTCTACCCAAAATTATATTATATGATAAATCTAGGTCTAACACATGACAATGTGTATCATGGATCAAGGGGACAATGATAACTAGCAAGCTAATTTTGCCCTGTGATTCTCGTTTCTCATTTTCATAGTCTTTGATTGTGATCATTTCTAGTTGGAGATCAACTATAATGTACCCAAGAAGATTGATGAGCTTTAGATAAATAATATCTAGACCCAATCCATTATTTATGAGGACACATTTCACCTTATGTTATGTTATGATAACTTTGATGTATAATGGATTATTATGCATAGGGCCAAGGGATGACATATAACTTTGGTCGAAGGTTAATTGTTGGCCTAGGGATAAATTACAACCAAAGCTTGGAATTTATCTAAATATATGTCATTAGGAACTTAGGATTTACCAAGAAACTTTGTCAAGATGTTTTTGTGGATGGTGAACAAATGCAACAATTCTAAAATGGAAATTTGTGTCGGCATTTTATAAAATTATTCCACAATATAGAATGTCATGTTTTGAATAGTGGTAAATGGCTTATTCTTAGACAAAATATTGGGTTAGATGGGTGAAGTGGGAGATGGTTGTGGGCCTGGGATGGTAATATTTGATCACCAAGTTGTGATTGCACAATCAAGATTAGATACAAAACCATTGTTGATAAAAAATGATGGTGGTGGGGGAGTATATAGGATATGTCTCACTTTTTGATGTACTTGTACATGGTCATGAGTCAATAGTGATTTATTGATAATAGGTCTAAAAGTGGTCATCCTTACTTGCTAGTGCACCTATATGTAATCCAATTTCAAGGAAGGATCATTGACATGAGTTAGTTTGTTGGAATTAATTAATAATAGTCTTGTTTGATTGGTATTTGGTCTCATATTGATGGAAATGGTGGAAATACAACCTCCCATAATATGGCATACAACTTTTTTGTAGGCATGTGCAACTATGTGGTAAGTCTATTGATTGTTGGAATTATTCTAGACTTGGTTCCATCTATTTGGATAATGTTGGTTCTACTGTTGTTGATTTTTTTGGTTTTATCTTAGTTATTGAAATTATTGTTTTTAATAATATAAGGTGGATAAAAAAGGGGTTGAACCATTACAAGAAATAGAAAAGACATAGAGGCAACCAACACAAAAAGTGCCTCAAAATAGAAACATCATAGTCTGTGACCCAACAGACACAGCAAAAACTGCAACTATAAACTAAGATAGTTATAACAAAGAAGCATAGTATCAAAATAAAATAAAAAACTAAGGAGGTAGGTTCTCTCCTTACTTAAACATGGATATAATAAGGTCATCCAAGTTCACAAAGTTTTCCTCATTGTCAGCAGTAACAACAACACCCAAGTCCTATAGCACAAACATGTTAACTAAAATAGAATTCTGGAGCACAGTAAAAAAGTTCTATTCTAGTTTCTAAATGTGACCCCTCAATACTTCAATTTTAGATCCCAACCCAGCCTCAATTTCTATTTCATCATCAACTTCTTCCACAAACATCTTTCCTGCTTTGCCAGCATTTTTTGAAAAGTTAGTAGCATCCTCAACAGTAGCCTCTAATTCTTTAGTCTCCTACTTAACCTCAATATCCATTGAGATTTCTTGAACATCCATGTCTTTGGCCTCATCATCCTAAGTGGATTCATCTAAGGCACTCTCAGAGTAGTCAATAAGCCTAGCCTTGGGAGTAGGTTTGCCAATAATTCACCCTAACCACCTAACTCCTAAGGAGAAACCCTCTTTAATAGCCTTAGTAGATGAATGAGACTTACTACCTTGACCCCTGGGGTCCTATAGGGATTTTCTAGGGTCCCCACAGTAGTCCCCATAGTGCCCACTTAACCAGCATATGTCTTCCTCTTATTGCACTTCGTACTCATAGTAGAGCTTGGAGTGTCTATGGGAATCTCCTCGGGAGTAGAAAAGGAAACTTCTTTAGTCTTAATAGAGATAGGGGAAGGGCAAGGCTCTTCGACAACATCGATAGCATTAGGGTTAGAATAAATTTACCCACTATCAATTTGAATGGCCTTGGAAGGCTCGAGGGCATGATGGAAATTGTAAAGAAAGAAAATAAGGCCCTGATGAAGGGGGATAGGATTCTCAATAGGTTTCTCAGCCAATTTAGATCTAACCCTAAGGACAGAAAACTCAAGGGAAGAAATCAAATAAAAAGGAAAGCTAATGTGATAATTTCACCTAAAATGGTTTAGAAGGGGAAGATGATAGTTTTAAAACTTGGTGAAGCACCTCTCTAGAGTGAAATACTTCATGAGGATAAAACACATGCCATCCCAAAGCTCAGGCAGTTTAGCTCGATCAAATCCCCCTAGTAGGGTACTAGTTCTTCGCCTTCTCTAAGAAAGAGCTTCTGACTGGAAAGGTCCACAATTTTATTTTTCCATTGTATTTTAATCCCTTGAGTAGACATGCTAGTAGCCATAGCAATCACATTTTCTAAAATCTCAAAGCTAATTCCCCCCACAGAGACTCACTAGTTTAGCCATGACCTAGTGAATTGTTCAGAAAGATTTTCATCATTCCCATTGAGCCTCTCCAAATAGGGGCTAATCCCACCCTCTTTGTAATAGTGCTAGACCATTGGGTTGTCTTTGAACTTGAAACAAGAAACATGTTCCATTCATATTATATCACTACCCATGTTGGACTTACATAATAAACCAAAAAAAACCCAAATTTTCACCATCATATTTGTAGTAACTTCAATCCCTTGATCATGGATATTGATAATGGTGATGAAACAACACATAATTAGGAACATCATGAAAAGATGACACTTACTCATCCCATGCTTAAACATAATTTCATGGTGATCTCCATAATTATGAAGTTTGCTTGCCTTATCAAAGAGGCATAATAAATCAAAAATGATGATTAAAAAAGTACAAAAGGACCTATACTCCAAGATACACGTCGACACCCTCTAAAAGGATTGACAAAATGAGATGTCTTTCTAATATATCTGACTCATCCTTAACATGTCACTTCCTTTTGAATGAGATCCCTAATATTTAAAGGGATGTGATCAATTTGGTGCCAGCATCACCAATTTGAATATTGTTGGCCAAGATCAACATAAGCATTGACAACACCATTGCCCTCATGATAAATATGTGAGATGTCTACTTTGGTAAACTTATACAAGAGAATTTGTATATCCCTAATAATATATTTTAGCTTAATACCAGTAATTGATACATTGTTAACCACATCAATAACCATTTTAGAGTCCCCTTGGATACTCAAATTCTTGATAACAAGGGATATAACCAATTTAATCCCCCATAGAAGAGTAGTTGCTTCAGCATAATTATTGCTCTAATAACCCATTCCACCAACATAGACAAAAATCATCCACCCTTTGTCATATCTTATAATCCCTCCCCCACTAGCTTTACCATCAGCCTTAGAGGCCCCATCAAAGTTAAGTTTCAACTAGTTAGGCTTCAAGGCATTCCATCTAGTATTGAGTCTCTATAATATTTTGGAATTATTATGAGTAGGAATATGATTTAGGATCTTCTAATTAGCCATATTTTTCCTCTTCATGAGTTAGAGGTTTCTCCATAGTGCAAATATGGGCATTAGTGACACTTTCTAATAGATTCTTAACAGAAGTATGAAAAACCTGAGAGGCATCTCTAACAGTATCCCTAAAAATTCTATGGTTGTGATCTTTCCATAACATCCAACTCAAACAAGGTAGAGTTTGTTTCCATAACTCAAGGATCCAAGGATGAGAAAAGGTAGGATACCAACTATTAAGGACTTCCTTAATGTTAGAATTATAGACCCACTAAATGCCAAAATTATTTAGGATTATGTCCCAAAGTTCCTAGGCAAAATCACAGTGTATGAAAAGTTGAGAGATAGTTTCCTCCTTTAAGCAGCACAAATAACATCTATTGACCAAGATAAACCCTCTCTTATGTAATTTATCTTGGGTTAAAATTCTGTTATGAGCAGTAGCCCACCAAAACATGTTGATTTTTGGTAAAAGTTTATGGTACCAAACTTTTTTCCATATCTCCTTTATATGAACCTCAAGGACCATCAAATGATAAGTAGACTTGACGGAAAACCAACCATTCTTATCTAGCCACCAATACTATTCATCCTCTTGCAAGAAGAGAGGGATTATGACCCCTTGAATCAACTGTTGAACATCCTAAACTCTAGGGGAGAGATTAGGCCGATGAGAACAACAATCCAATAAATTTTTCCAGCTCATATTGCCATTATTATTAACCATGTAATCACAGACTTTATCTCCAAAAAATTGAGTAGCAATGCTAGTAATTTCTCTGTAATCCTCCCTATGTAATAAGAGCCTTATCTTTTATCTAAATGTCATTCCAAAATTTAATAGACATGCCATTTCCCAATTTCCATCTAATCCCTTGCTTAAAAAGACTTCTAGATTTTAGCATTTTATTCCATATCATAGATCCCTGGGGTAACCCTACCTGTTGGAGAAAATTGGAACCATTTGTAGTATGTAGATATTTGGCATGCATGATTTCCCCCTAATCATTATGTTTATGAATCAGATTATAGTTGATTTTGGAGAGAAAAGGGATTTGTTCATGCTTCGAATGGATCTAATATTGAGGCCACCATGTGATTTAGGAAGACACACTTTTTACCAAATGACTAATGACATTATATATTTATCTTCTAGTCCCATCCATAAAAATTTTCTTTGAATATGTCCTAATTTGTCAGAAAAATACGTAGGTATTTTAAAGAGAGACAGGAAATAAGTAGGTATCCCTTGTAGAGAGGCTCGATGAAGCTATAATTTTCCTACACTACTGAGTAGTTTCCCTTTCCATCCAATCAATTTCCTCTAAGTTCTTTCCAATATTCCATTCTAAAAACTTGGAGACACCTCTTTTACTATAAGGGGGAGGCCCAAATAGGTAGCAGAAAGATTAGCTTCAGCACATTCTAGGATGTCAATGATTTTTTGCTAGAGGTCATTAAAAGTATTAAAGAAGTACACATTGCTCTTTCAAAGATTTATGATTTGCCCAAAATCTATGGCATAGTTATTTAAAATATTCTTCCATATCTAAGCTTTAATCACTGAAGAGATGCTAAAAAGAATGGTATCATCAACAAACTATTGTACATCCATAGGGGGAAGGGAGGAAGTAGGTTTGATGCCCACTAGATGTTTAGAGGCTATATTAGCTTGAATGTATCTTGTAAGGGCCTCCGCCATTATGATGAACAAGTAAGGGGAAAGAGGATCCCCCTAGTGGATTCCTCTCAAAGAAGAGAAGAAACCTCTAGGGACCCCATTAACTAGGACCAAAAATTTAGTAGAAGAAATAGCGTTCCAAATGAGGTGAGACATTTTATCATTAAATTCAAACTTCTTGATGACTTGAAATAGAAAATTCCATGAGACCCTATCATAGTCTTTAGAAATATCTAACTTAAGATCCATACTAGGGATTCTACTCTTATCCATGGAATTAATAGTTTCATGAGTGGAGATCACAACATTAATAATTTGACGACCCGAGACAAAGCCTTTTTGAGCAGGGGAAATAATTTTGTCTAAGAAAGGTTAGATTCTCATAACAAGAACTTTAGTGCAAATATTATAGATAGTATTACATAGGCTAATAGGTCTAAATTATGAAAGGTGTGTGGGCTTCAAAATTTTAGGAACTAGGACAATAAAGGTATTATTAATCTATTTTAAAACTTTACCAGTTCTGAAGAAATCTCAAACAGCAGTAGTAAGATCAGTTCCCACTATATCCCCATATTCTTAGAAGAAAATAAGAGGGAAACCATTAGGACCTATAGCTTTGAAGGGACCCATAGAGAATAATATATCATGGACCTCCTCCTCAGATATAGGCATTAACATTTCCAAGTTGTCTTCCTCAATTATCAGATAGGGGATTTTGTCAATGTATTGATTCATAGTTCTGACATTCTCATCATCATTAGTTTGTTTGGTCAACAAAATTTGGAAGAATATCACAACTTGTTCCCCAATATCATTATCCTTAGTTATAATATTTCCATTTTCTAAACATAATTTTGTTATGGAGTTAGCCTTCCCATGTTTCATGGCTAAAAGATGAAAAAAGGCCGTGTTCCTATCTCCCTCTTTAAGCCACTGAATTATAGATTTTTGTTTCCAAAATACCTCTTCTCTACCCATAAGATTCTTCCAGTCAAAAATCAGAATGTGCTCTTCTTTAGAAGTGTCTTTTGAATCATCTCCTTGAGCAATCCGCTACTAGATCTCTCTAAGTTTTTTAGCTATGCTTTTTTTTTGACAAAAAACATTACCAAAGCTACATCTATTCCACCCATATACTAATCTGAACATAGCAATACCCTAGATAGTAATTTGCAACCATTGAGACACCAGTTGTTTGAAGTCTTTATGCTTAATCCACATGGCTTCAAATCAGAAAGGGAAAGGACCACATTGGCTATGATCTTTCCAACTAAGAAAGATAGGAAAATGATCAGACATAGTTCTAAGAAAAGCCTGCAAATGCATATTATGATGATTATCCTAGTTACTAGAAATAAGAAACCTATCTAATTTAACTTGTATCATTTGGTCTCCCCTTCTTTTGTTAGACCAGGTGAAATTTTGATTTTACAGTTCCACATCCAGTAATCCCCAATCATTTATAAATTCCACAAAGTCAAACATGTTGTCAGAGTAATCAAGAATCCCACCACATTTATTAGAAGGATATAAAGGAGTGTTAAAGTCACTAGCCAACATCCATCTAGTGTGTTGGGTATTGGTCATGATGCTACTCAAATCAATCCACAAATTTTGCCTCAGAGCTCTATTATTTGGGCCATAGATATTGATCAAAGACCAGTTTGAGGAAGGCAAAGAGAAGTTAATAACTAGAAAATGCTTGTTAGAAGCAATAAGAAAACAATAAAATTTAGCACTGTTCCACATAATAACAATCCCACCTAAATCTCCTACAGCCAGACTGATGCAGAAAGTAGCCTTACGCCATATGTAGTCAGTTACCTTCTTAAAGCTCTCCTCATTCATCTTGACCTCTTAGAGTAATAAAATATCTAGTTTATTATCTAAAATATATTTTTTAACCTCAAAATATCTGGAGGGGCTGTTAAAACCCCTTAGATTCTAGGATAAAATTCTCATTTAGAAGATTTGATGGAATGGGCCTCTAGTGTTTTCTGCTTACCACTGGCAATCTCCTTGGCAATCTCCCATTGTCTTATTTCCCTTAGGATTGGTCTCCCTTGTTTGGAGTCAGTGCCAAAATCAATAGATTTTTTACCTCTATGGTTATTTTTCTTTGGGGTAATCCATTCCTCTTGCTCATTACCACTACCATTTTTACCTATTTCACCTGGTAATGAAGAATTGGTTGATTGGTCACCTGTTTCCAGAGCATGAGAAGTATCTTGGTTTGAATATAAAGTTTTTTCCCTCAGTATCTATTATTTTTAGAGGTAGAACAAACTGATCATCTCTCAAAACTTTGCCTTCTTCATCATCCCCATCTATCAATTGGGCATGTATTTCACCCTCCTTAATCATATTGGTCTGTTGATCCAAATAGTTATCTATATCTACTATAGCATTCTGACAATCTTTATCCATAACCTTCTCACTATTCTCATCTAGGAAAGCTTTTTCCTCATTACCTGATACCACATCTTGACCATCTTTTTCCATAACCTTCTCAGTATTATCATCTGGATTAGCATTTTATGCATTACCCCGCATTCCCTGACTGCCATGGTTAATAGTTTTGTGAGAATGATCCTCACCTTCAATATGAGGATCATCTTTCTTTCCCATTTGCTTTGTCTTACATTGGGTCATTATATGTCCCTTTTTATTACATATTTGACATTAGGTGGTAGCATTTTCATAGATGATCAGCTGAGTCCAAATCCCATAGTTAGAGTTTAACTCTATGGACTTGGGAATGGTTTGATTGATCTCCACATTGACATAAAACTAGGCATAAACACACTTGGATTGAGTGCGGGTAGTATGATCTATAGTAACATACTAGCCAAAGGAGTTGCCAATAGCTGTTAATATTTTTTCATCCCAAAATTCCAATGGAAACCCTGGAAATCTTACCCAAATAAGAGCAGACTTACGAAGGTTTGAGTTAGGGTCAAACCCTAATTTCCAAGGGCACAAGGCAAGTGAATGTGGACCATAAAGCTAGGGTCCTCCAGCAGGAATAGCTATCATATCCTCCCTATTCATAAATTTAAATAGGAACAAACCTCTTGCCATAGCAATGATCGAAACACTACCTTTGATTCTCCATCAAGAAATCACCCATTTCCTAACCATCTCAATATTAGGATGGAAGGAGAAAAACTTACCTACCAATGCAAGATCCATGGTCATCATGATTTCCTCAACCAGATCATTTGAGATAGTTAGGATCGTACCCTCTATAGAATATTTTTTGACAGGAAGGCTCAACATGTTTTTAGTAGAACACATCTTTACCCCAGTTAACGCTTCCTTCCATCCATTAGAAAGAATGTCCTCTATCAAATTTGAGTACCCAAATGCACTGCCAAAGGTAGTAGCCTCCATTGGAATAGAAAGCATGCAAAAAGCACTCAGTAGTGGTATTATTGATTCCCACCAGTTTTGTTCTTTGCAGAATGAAATGTTATGCTATTGATATTATTGTTGCTATTGTACTAGCATTTATCTATGTTGTCTTTGATTGTTATGTTATGGAAAGTGGTTTTGATGAATTCCCAAATTCTAATTGGATGTGGAATCTCCATTATCCAATGTGGACTCCCTATTTTCCAACATATTTTCAATCAAATTTTTAATTTGCATACAACATTGTAAATTATGTCCATTAACCCAATGATACTCACATAAGTCATTTTGTCAATACCAATCTAGATAAGGAATGCCCTTAGGATAATGCTTCAAAATAGGATAGCTAATCAAATTAAGATTAGTGAGTTTGTGAAACATAGATTTAATGGGTTCTCCAAGGTCACTAAAGATGCGACAAGTAGGCATAGTTATTATTAGAGGAGAGGTTTACAAATGTAAAGGTTGTTGTGCTGGTCTAGGTTATTACACTTACTGCATTTGCTGAAGAGGTTGTTAGTTAGGTATAAATTGTATATATAGTTTAGGCTGAGTAGATAGTGTTTGCACTATTTGGACATGTCACGATTCAGTTACTCTATTCCCCACAACATTATTTTTTTGATTGAAGTACTTGGTTTTGTCATAATTATTGGCCTATGTTGGTTGTAATGCTTGTGCTTAGACTTGAATCTAATTTTGGTTTTGGCCATTTCCTTGGTTTATAGTTTAGTTCTAATTTGATGAGGTAATCTTGATGATCCCTTTGTTAATAAGGGTTATTTTGATCAAATAACCTTTGCCAATGATTTCCTTGAAATTATCTGCACACTATAGTTCCATATGGTAAGATATTTCACTGTGCAAATTCTTGGTAAGCATAATGGCTAATTGATTATCTGGTAAACTATGGGTGAATATGCTAAAAAGTGCACTCCATCATTATAGATAACTTGCAAAGATTTCACTATCCTTTTGTTTAGTTTACATCAAATATACTAATGAAATATCATGCTAAAGATTATAGGATAAGTATTGCACAAACTTATCTAAAATATCATCAAAATTAGAAATGGAATTCTTAAGAAATTTTAGAAACCACTCCAAATATTGTCTTGCTAGACTCCTTGGAAATAATAGTAGGGGGTATATGTCATTATAAGCCATTAGTTTTTAATCAATAAATATTTCCATTCAATTGGCCTTAAGGTCTCCTTTAACATTATATTTATCAAAGTTTGGTGTTTCATACCCTAGAGAAAATGGTATGTGTAACTAATCCATGTTGAAAGGGTAGTAACACACATCATCCAACTTAAATTTTTTGGTTTTTTTCCAAGCTTGGATGGTGGCAATTGTATCCTTCATTTGTTGCAATTCTTTGGCTAGGAAACTAGAGGGAACATTGGTTTGAGGTGGAGGTTGGGTGGTCAAAAGTAGATTTTTTTGACTAGGGTATAGTGGAGGCATGGTTTGTTGTGGAAGATTGGTCTGATTAGGCAATTGATCGGGAATATGTATTCATGGATTAGGATGTGATTATTGAAATTACACATGTTGTGGTGAAATATTTTGGTTAAGATTTGGTATATAGGCTTGATTTTAGGGAAATTATGGTTGAGATGGAAGGATATGGCTAGGGGTGATGTACTATTATTATTTTGGTTGATTAGGGACTTGCTTCCAACTATTCAAGCCTTTCTAATTAAGGGGAACTTTTGAACCAAGGCCCTATCATTGAGTTTGTGGCATGTTAGAAATAAAAGGAAATTATTGCCTAATCAATACTTATGGAACATTAGAACCTCTTAGTTATGAAAATAGATATTAGGAAGTAGATGTATGTTGAATCTTAGACATTTATATTTGATTAATACTCATATGTTATTGATTAAAAATCATTTATGATTATAATGGTATGTTAGTCTATGACTGAAGAGGTATGTTTGTTATTACATGGTGAGGTAGAACATTGGTTGCCCCCTATTGAGGTGGTATAATGTTTTACCTCTAATACATTAGTATATTGGATTACGCTTGTGGTTATATTAATTTAGTCATCACCTATTATGGTGGATTAATATTCATCACATTTTGTTGAGGCATGACATTGGTCTTTGCTTAAATACTTACTCCTTATGGTAACATGCTAGAAGAAGTAGTTGGTTGAGGATTAGAGGTAGTTTTTTGTGGTTGGGAGATAGAATTTACTACCCCCTATATTTTCAAATCATTCATGGTGTTAATTAAATGCACATTTTGTTATGGATCACTATTCTGCATAGAAGTAAAATATACTTTTTCAATAGTTAGGGCATTGAACATGTCTCCAATTGAAGTGCTTCATGTGAATGGGTTGATACCCTAATTTTATTGTCTTTCCAATTTTATTAAGACTCTTATTAAAAGATATAACTCAATAAGAGGAGAATTTTACATGGTCATGTTGTTGAAGTTGTACACTAAGTTTAGATAGGTCTGATATGTTGTCTACATCTATATGAAGTGGTCCTCCATAAGGCCTTTTCCTATGAATATAATACAAGTTCCATAATATGTCATTAACACTAGATCTTGAGGATTGATAAAAGAAGCCTATTCATGTTTTTATTATAAGGCATGTTATAAGGCACTCTTACTAAACTTGGCAAATTTTTTAGGGGGAAGTATGCTAAAAACTTAGACCCTACCTCTATGGCTCTAATTAAGATTACATCCTTTTTTCAAGAAAGTGATGTAAAAACAAATAAGGGTCATATACCAATGTAATTATAATGTATTATGGTTAATTTTGGATTTGTTCTATAACTAAAGGTACACTAACTAGGTATTGTGCCATTTGCTCTTGGCCCTAGTTTAAGTATGGAGGTGTGTTGACTAAATAATGGTCCAAAGTATCTTGTCTTTGTTCCCATGATTAAGTGTTTTAAGGTGGATAAATATCCATCTCAAAAATGACATCATCTCTATCAGGGTTTTGAACAATGTCTTCTTGTGTAACCACATTACTATACCTTGGATTGTACATAATGCCATTATGAGTATAGTGAGACATGTTCAAATCAATCATGAATGTTTCACAACAAAAAGGATTAGAGTTATACAAACTTTGAAAAATAATGTCTAAAAATATATCTATTTCAAACTCGATCTAACTTGGTCAAAGGATGGATATTTATCACCAAAAAAGGTTTATGCTAAAACTTGGTATAAAACAATCTAACACCAAATGTCTAACATTTAAATGTCTCACACAAAAAGGTTAAGTGGATTAAATACAATCATAATTCCAAAATCTAGGTTTAAAGTGCTCCAAATAAGTCTTAATCTAGGAAAATAAAAGGTTGCTAAGTCTTTTCGCCAAATGAGGCATCAAAATGTAGGCTCAAACAAAGGCATGTGCTAGGACTTATGACAAAACAAGCACAAAATATAGACTTAAAGATAAGGTGATATATTTATTCTAAAAAATATGAAACACTTTGGCATAACCTAGGCATTTGAATTTAGATATAAACTTGGTCAATTGGTATAAGGCATAAAAAATAGTTATGTGGAGATAGACTATTTTCTCCCAAATCTAGGTATAAAAAATAGTTTTCAAATTTAATAAAAATTATCCTAAGTTACACAACCCAAAAGAGAAAGATCAGTGTCTGATCTCAAATGAACAAGGCATAAACAAAAATCAATCAATATTTGGATTTGAACTTGTCAAGGTTAATTAAAACTCAGCGTAGGAAAACTAGACAAACTTGGCCTTCTTTTATCAATAATATAGACAAAGGTGAACATCATAATGATAGTAAATAAAGACCCAAAAGTCACACATAGATTTGTTCCAAACTTATACTCAAGGAAAAATAATTCTACGAAATGATTTGAGTAGTGTAATGGTGTTATCATGCTCTAAAGATGTGATCAATGGTTTGTTTCAAGACTCTAAGGCTTAAAACTTGAAATGGATTGGGAAGCATAATATTACCCTTGCCAATAAAGTGACACACATACAAAGATCTATCAAAAATATTAAGGCAAAATTATGGTTTCAAATGGATGGAGTAATGCCTCCTCAAACAAAAAAGTTATGTGGACACAAAAATAGTTTTAACGTGGCATACATAAATGGTTTTTAGACTCAAAGACCAATAAAGTAAATGAATAATGACAAAATACAACTAAGTATAATGTCCAAATTCATAAAACTGGTAATATTTCATCATATCACTAAATTTCATCTATATACATGCTCTTGGGAGAATTTTAAGTGTTAATCCAAAAATAAAATCACATGAAGTAGTAGGGTTTTTAAACCCACCTTCTCCAAAGATATTTTACAGTGACATGGGACTTAGTGCTACTTACCCTAAATCAATAATATGTCTGTATCAAGTGGGTTTGTTATAAAACTAAATTTTTGATCATCTAGATGGTCCCAAGTGTGGTTAACACTAGACATGCCTCACATCAATTGATTTCATACAAGATAACTTACTATGCAAGGGTTTATTCCTTTACATAGTGATTACATCCATATGCTTCTTAGTGGAATCCCCTAGTTAGTTAGACCTATCTCGGGTCTTCATTATGATTGGAGAGGGTAGCCACTCAACCCCTTGTTAATCATAGTATACATGCCCTAATTTATATACCCCACCATGGAGTGGGGTTGAAACAATTTTGGGAGATGAATTCTTAGCTCAAAGCTCCCCTAAATAACTCATGAAGAGGCTATGAACTCTTGCTCACAAGCCAAGTTACATAAAAATAAATGACCAAGTTAAAAGACTTTAAAGGTTATGTTTAGATCACTCAAAATATATGGGTTTTAATGAGAGACTTAATAATATTATTTTAATTCCTTGGATAAATTCACAATTGTAAAGGAATAATCACTTTTGGTCACCCTAATTCCCTAAAGGGGATGGGGGGAGAGCATACACGCATTCTTCATTTTGTGAAAAATAAAAAAGTATAAAGATTTAGCATCAACCAAACACTTTTAAGAATTTTTAATCTAAGTAAGTGTTAATTTTATGCACCAAATGAAGTTTCTAGCCCTTTGACTTAAGTTCCAAACTTTTAAGAACTTTCACAAAAAAACTAAGCATAAACACATATATTCCTTTTAAGCACTAAAATAAAATTTTCAAGACTTAACTAAATTTCTTTTAGGCACCAAAATGAAATGTTCAAGACTTAACACTTGAAATTTTATATCCTCTTTCCCACTTTGGTGTTGCAAAATCTAGAGGGTTTTGTCCTACCTTGAATCACTTTCATGAGTGACAAAATAAGATTTGGAAACAAGCTCTTGGGTTTTTATATTTTTATTACACAAAGATTGGCGTCAATTCATGTAGGGATCAACATTGATCTATATAAGTCAGCATCAATTCGATAACAATCAACATTAATTCCTTCCTACCTATAGAAACAAAGGAAAATAGAATACATTTTCTCATAAAATCATGGTTAGTAGGATGAGCATAAATCCCAAAAATAATACTAGATTATGCAATAAAATGGTTAGTAAAATGATATCCAAGACCTTTAAAACAAAATCTATAAATATCAAGAGAAACTTGAATAAAATTTTTTTGCCTTATCTTATTTTGTACACAGGGATTGGCATTGATCTTGGGAGGATCGACATTGATTATGGAAGGATTGGTGTTGATTCTCTATATAAAATTGAGTGTCACTTAAAAAATTGACTATGAAAAAACAAAATAAAAACTCAAATTTTTAAGATAAATAAGAATTCATTTAAGAATTTAAGAGCTACAATTTAGTCTCCTTGGTATGTGAGATGCTTTAGATCTTACTAGGCATGCTATTTGTGATCATAGGAATACAAGAAGGGAGGCTATATCAAGTGTTATTTTATGAAACAAAACTAAAATAAACACACTAACACTAGCACTTACAAGCCTAGATCGTAGGGGTGATCTTAATGAATAAAATACAAGTGGAATCACAACTAAAATTAAAAAGAACTATTATCCTTTACCTTTCTTAAGAGCTCTAAATGCATTGTTGGGGTGGTTTTCTTGTTTTATTCTTCTAAGAGTCTTTGGAAATGGAGATTCTGTAGCTCCTTCTCTCCTTGGCACCATTGGATTATGTTGTATTTGTGTAGCTTGGATCAATATTTTGGCATTATAATAGTATTTATATGAATCTCATGTAACAAAACTTGCATTATAACTCTATAATATCCAAGATTTAGAATTCAATGGGTAATGGATTGTATTTATAGCCTTAGGAAATAACCTAAACCCAAAGTGAGTTAAGGTGTAGTTAAGTCTTGAAATGGGTTCAAACTTAGCATAAGTGAATCAACACTAACCCTAGTAGAGTTAATAGTTGTCAAATAATAATGATTTTCAATGAATAGGCATGGGTCTCCAAAATTAGATATTTTGGGATATTTTATAAAAGGCTTGACAACTCATAAAGGTAATCATGAAAAGCTAAGATATTTCAGATTTTTGAATTTCTTTTTTTATTTATTCATCAATTGCACACGGATAATTCAACTAAGCATTTAATTTGGTTTATCTTTTTAATTAATTTAGATTAGCCATTTAGCTCTTTCACTATTTTATTTAAGTTCATGTGCCCCACTTAATAGGTTCATAGGCCAAATTGATGGTTGTGATGTGATAGGATGATTAGGGATGAATCTATGAGAGGTTATGATTTCATAGGTAGGATACCCAAATTATAAATGCCTCAACTAGATTTTGAGTTTTTATGAATGATGCACAAGCAAATTCGGGACATTTAGTGATTCCTAGATTTAATTTGTAATGGTTGGTGGAAATCAATTTGAATTCGGATCAAAGGCCATTAGTGGCCAATTTTAGGTGTCTATAGTACTCATTGGTCTAGATTATATGCATCCAATCTAAATTTACTCCTTCACTTTAGATCATTCAAGTCTTATGGTCTTGACATAGATAAAATAAGTTGGGGATGAGATATGTCTCATTCACAAGGTCCTTAATCAAAAAAATTTGAAATTAGGTACTCAACCATTGATAAATAATATTTGCCTTAATCAAAGCTATCAATAGGTGTAGAAACTATATCCTGTGTAGTAAAGTATTTATTATTGTGCATGATCTAGCTATCAAAGTAATATTGATGAAAAATTAACTAGGTGAAGAGTGTGGGAAGTAGATGATGATCATGTAACAATTCAACTTATAACTTTAACCCATGAATATTATCATAGGTTAAGGACTCAACAAAACCATGGAAAATTTTGATCCACAAATTGTTTTTAAACATTACATAGTATAAGGCATCACTAATTATTAGGATACAAGGACATTGGCCATTATTTATTAAACAATGAGTGTCATGATCATCTTAAATCCACTAAAATAAACATGTTGTTTTTGAAGAGTAGTCATTTCTTGATCAAATTGAGCATACTATAAGGTGAAATCATGAAGGCATATATCTAAGTTGCTTGAGAAAATAAGAAGTAAATCAAGTACTCCAAGACTTCTATGGAAAGTATGGAACTTTTCATGGTTTGGTAAATAATAAAAAACATCAAATACTCAAAGTGGAATATTATTGGTCAAATGTTTTCAAAGATGCACATGCTCATGTGATAAGTTTCCATGCCTATTAAGTAATTATTCATAACAAATGCACCCAGCTATGCCATTATAGCCAGTCATAGAGTTCATACCATTTGAAAAGTGGGGACTCAAATTTATAGGTGCCATCAATTTTAATTCCTTAGATGAAGACATGTTTATACTCACTTCAATTGACTATTACACATGTTGAATTGAAGCCAAAGCATTTAATAACTACATAATTGAAGTAGTGATTATATTTCTTGAGGACCACTTTGTCATCAAGTTTAGTATGTTATGTGTTCTGGTATGTGATAATGACCCTACCTTCTATTCACTATAATTTACAAATTAGGCCTATAAAAATTATAAAATATTTAAATTTTCATCCAATTATTATCCACAAGGTAATGTTTTAGCTAAATCAATGAATAATAACTTGTTGGGAATAATCAAGAATATATTAGAAAAGAATCCTAAGGATTGGCTTAATGTTCTAATGTTTACATTGTGGGTTGACATGACCAAAGTCAAGTCTTCTTTAGGATATTCCCCATAGCATTTGGTATATGGCCAAGATCACATATTTCCTATAAATCTAAGGATCCATACCTTATAACTCATGAAGGATTCCCTATAATATGATAACATAACAAAGGCTCACCTTCTAAACTTGATGCAATTATAAGAGAAATGTGACACATCTTTGTTGCACTTTAATAAGCATGAAGATGTTGTCAAAATCTAGTTTGAAAAAAGATTCAAAACCAAAGCCTTTTTAATCTATTATTTAATCCTTATTTGGGACAAAGTTCATGAAAAAATAGTCAACATGGAAAATTTTATTACCTTTGGCTAGGACCCTTCCAAATTTCTAAAATTTTGGGTGAGAATGTTTTCCACCTATAGTGTCCAACTGGTGAGGATTTCCCATTACCTATCAATGGATAATTCCTCAAGCATTACTTCTAGGCTTGAATTAACCTAGTGCAGTATTGTAAATACTTTCTTATATTTTTCTATTTTCCCTTTCTACTTTGTTCTTTATTTCCTTTCTTGTTTTATTTTTTCTCTTTTATCACTTCCTTTTTCTTTTATCCCTGGGTTTTACCCAACTATTTTTTCATGTGGTTCATGTATTGATTAATGAAAAATAATGAATGAAACATGTGTTTAATAAATATGATTGGTGTTTTGGTGAGAGAGTACTATTTGACTATTTTATGGATTTGAATTGCATTTTTCATTTAGTTTCAATGGCTTTGAGTGATATGTGTGTTCTAGAATTATTCATTTTTGGGTAAATTTGGCTAGATAATGAAGGTAGCCTCTTGAAACCAATCACAAATTTCATATCTTAAATGGTTTTTGAATATTCTTGGGTAAACCTACTATGGTGAAGACTTAGGGTGAAAAACATATAGTTATGTCTTATGTTTTCCATGGTGGTCCCCAACACTAAACTAAGACATAGAAAAGAGAAAAGAAAAATGAAAAAAAAACAATTTTATAAAAACTCAGTTCTTAGTGATTCAACCAATCACTACTGAGGCTATAAATGCCTGAATGATGTTAGAGTAAGGCCTTGAGGGGAATTAAAGTAAAATCCATGCGGGCTATTGATGCTTGACTCATAGTGGATCAAATTCTAGGTAAATATCTCCAAGTTAGGACTCAATAGCCTAATGGTAAATTAACTCATTATTCACATATCAATTTAATGAGGATGTTGTATTTGGAGACTTAGATACTCCCATCTTGTCCCTTCCTAAAAATTTTCATGATTCATGCACTATTTTGGATAGAAATTCTAGGTTTTTTAACTATTTATTAATTCCAAAATACCCAAGAGTATTTTCTAGTAGATTCACCATCTGTTATTTATTGAAAAACATGTCCTAATTTCATCACTAAAATTATGTAACCTAATTTTTATCTAGAGTTTAGTATTCTAATTTGATCAAGTCTTTACATTGGGCCTTCTACAATTTTTGATTGGATTGGAAAAAGTCTTTAGGAGGTGGTCATCATAATGTTATATTTTTTCACTCATTAAACTAAGTCTAAAATTAGAATTTATATTTTATGTACTTAGTATAAAAGGTTTTAAAATTTGGATCTCATTGATACAACTTTCTAAATCTACCTAAATATGATAAGTCTTGTTCTATTTCAAGTCATGTTTTGAACTACATTGAAATTTCTATTTATAGACGATTTTGCCTCAAATTTATATAGATTATCTAAATATTTTAAAGTTATCACATATTTTCCTTAAGTTATTTGGTCTAATATTGTCTCCTTTTAGGCTAATTGATTAGGTTTTCATATTTTTTTATTTTTAAAACTTACTTTATGGAATATTAAACTAAATTGGATTCAAATTTTGGCTAAGTGGGACCATTTTATCTACTGAATTTATCTCTATTTGGTTTCTTTTATTCATTTCAAGTTGATTTGACTAAGATTTTTAAGGGTTTCATTATAAAACTTTATCACTTTAAAAATAGTGGCTTGACTTTAGCTTTAAGATTGGTAAGATATTTGTTTTTTTCATTAATCTCATTGCATATTTCCTTCCCCTTTATCTTTGTTTATTTTTTGGCTTAGTTTTTTAGGCATGTTTCAATTTGAATTCTAATGGCTATTTTATGTTACCAAAAACTAATGTTCATTTCTTTTATAGTGAGCCCTAAGAAAGTAAAGAATTACCACTTATCACTCACTCACTTCTCGAGGCTTGTCTAGGACTTAGATATTTTGCAGAGATATTCTAGAGGCCCAACATGAGGATGTGTGGCACCATCTTACCTTCCCAATTCCCCAACCCTTTTATATTTCAAGATAAACATTTGACCTTCTAGATGCATACAATCGTGACATGTGGTATAATCATACTTCACCATAACCCTAGAATAATTTGTATACTTATGATCAATAACTGATCTCTCAAATTTTTGAGATCATGCCACATGGCATGATATTATTTTCCCTACTCCATAAGATGAATCATATGTTTTTAAACCTTTGATGAGGCCCCAAACAAGTGATATCTTGATAATTTTCAATATTTTTCTTCATTAAGACTACATAGGCCAATAATACATGTGGATGATAAATTAGGAAATGAATGAGTGGATGGTTTCCACATGGCATGAACCTACCAATTGGAGGACATAGTGGCATCATAGTCAATATTCACTAATCTTAAATTTGATGGCCATCTAGACTATCAAGACCATCAAGAATCAAGATTCTCTCTTTTTGAACCAAATGTTTAATTTTTCTTAAGTCTTGGAAGTCTTAATCACTAAAAATCTATACTAAATTCTTTAATGTTTACTATTTATGTAAATTAACCTTTTAATTTTAAAGATTACCTAGTTATTTTTGACTGTTGTCTTGATCATTTTACCTATTTCTTGTTTTTTAGGTCAATTATGAGTGACTTTCTAGTTTATTAGCTAATGGTTGCTCCATATTTAAGTTTTGATTATTATTTTGATCATACTATCTATTATGTGGCATGTTCTAGTCTATTCTTTCCCTTGTTTGATTTTATTGACTAAGTGTTTATATTTTTGTATCTATCAACTTGGTTGATTTATCAATGAAAAGATCTAATGAGATTTTGAATTGGGAAAATGGAATGATTTTATCCTTTTAAGGTGGAGTCCATTTATACCTTTTATCAATTAAAATGGCTAAGAATTTTAATTTTTTCTTTTTTAAATTATCATTTTTATAAAATGGACTAAATTACCTTTATTTTGAGATTTTGACTTAGATTTTTAATTTGAAAATTCAAAAGGTTTAATGTCTAGTTCCATTTATTGTATGCCCATATAAATAAGGAACTACCAACTATCAAGACCTCACTTATCTACTTATCTAGAATGCCTATAAAAAATAACTCACCCAAGGATCCTCAGGATGCCTAGGATGATGATGCATGATACAATCATATCTCCCTAGATTCCTTAAATGGTTAGTATGTGGAAAATGGGTGGTAGAATCTCTATTGAATGAAATGGATCCATGTGGTAAAATCTTGATTCCCTACTCTCTTGGGTCAATCATAATATTTTAATATAGGTATATCAAGTAATCCCTTAGGATGAGACCACATGTTAAAATCCTAGGGAACTAGAGTAGTTAGAACACTTTAAACATTGATCCATTACAAACAATCTCTAGCTGAGTGAGATAACACCAAGTGATAAAATATTGCTATGCCAATACCATAAAAAAATTCAAAGGGGATTTGGAACCTAGGATAAGTAGGGAGTAATTTAAAAACCACCATGTATCATTCCCTTGATGACAAGATCTTAGTATAGGTCCCTTGACTAGTGAAACAATACCAAATTACAATAAGACATCACAATGAATCTCAATTGCTAGGCCAGTTAGAAGGGTCATCCTAAGTAGTTCAAAATCCCAACATTAATGATCATCTCAACCTATAAAATTTTCATATCTCATAACCAAATATGTGTCAAATATTACCTATAACATTGAATTGTAGAGGGAACCTCTTAATGGAAATTTGATCATGAAATTCAATATTTGACAATATTTGGGTGGTGGTATTAAACTCAAACTTGGTGTGTGCATTAGAGTCAAGTTACTAAGGTCATAAAAGACAAAAAAATTCCTTTAATAAGAATTGGTACCTTGAATAGAGAATGGCCAAAAGGTTATCCCAAGGAGATTTAGGTGACATTTAGATGCCCAAAATTAAATTTAAGATTGATCAAACATGGCATAGTTATTGATTGTCTTGGATTGAGAAATATCTTCATAAATTCAAATTTCAAATGGCTTGATCCTATTGAATCCTTGAAACCACTAGTCCTTAGGTGGATTAATGAATTTATTATCTTGCCTTGCCTATAAAAGACTAGATTTTCATTTAATAAAGGTTGGATGATTGATAAATTGATAGACTAGTTTAGTTAGGTAGGAGAATAAAGAACTTCAGCCCTTCCCTTTATATAATTTTCTAATTTTTAGGTAGTTTTATTCTTTACATGAGCTAAGACTATTGAGGTTTATTTATGTGTTCATATAGAGTGTTTAATGAATCATATTTATGCTTTATGAAATACCATTAATCTAAAAGCTCTGTCAGTTAATATTATTGATCTATGCATGTATATGGTGACCTTATTTCCCTCCATTGCATAACTAACATTACCCTAGAGTCTTTCACTATCTTTGAAAGTTGGTTGTGTTCCACTGACTAAACAATGACCATTTTATCAAAGGAGTTGTCCACTTAATAAAAGTATATCTATTATTATACATAGTAGGCTCATATTTACTTTTCTCCTTACCCTCTCTCTCATTTTATCTCTTTTAAAAATATTACTAGTTTAGTTTTATAAATAGTTTGATTTTCAATCAGTTTCTAAGGTTTTATCTAGATTGTATGATTTTAGTTTATTTGTCATTATTTATGAATTGTTGAATTTAGATAAAAAGTGAAAATTAGGAATTAGCTATAGGTTTTCTTTAGAATATGAGTGAACTTGTATTGATGGTCTAATATATTTTTTTACAAGTGTTAACCAACAAAGGCCCCTTGACCTAGAACAAACCAAAAAATCCAACTAAGTGAGATCAGTATGTTGATACTTGGTAAAAAAGACCTTGGAGAGGTTCCTTGATAATCTAATTTTAGGAGAGGTGGGTTGAGTCCTCACTAGTCTGCATGTTTGTGTGTGCCAAAATGCATGTCAACATGATGAACTATCTTTTATCTGAAGGCACTATAAATTGACATTCATTACCTACACATTTATATAGTGGCTTGTTTCCATCTATTTACTTAGATAACTTTGTCCTCAAACTCTTTAACCTTCTTTGTCTTCTAGTTGTGCCATGCTAGCTAAAAAAAGATTGGTTTATCAAAGGATTTATCCACTTATTAGAATCAAATATATTATTTTATAGAGTACACTCATCTTTGATTTTCTCCCTACCCTATCTCTTTTTATTTTTTATAAACATCGTTATATTAGTCTTAAAAATAGTTTGATTTATAATAAGTTAATAAGGTATATATCGAGATTGCATAATCTTAGTTTATTTGTCATTATTGATGCAGTGTTGAATTTAGTTAAATAATGACAAGTAGGATTTAGTTAAAGGTTTTTATTCAAAATCTGAGTGAACTAGTCTTGTTAGTCTAAGTTTATTTTCACAAGTGTTAACTAACAAAGCCCCCTTTACCTAAAATAGACCATAATTAGTATGCCAAAATCCAATAACAAAGACATTGGGGAGTTTAACAAAGTCTCATTTTAGGATAGGTTGGGTGAGTCCTCACTTGGCCTACATGTTGGTATGTGCCAAAATACACGTGAACAAAATTATATTATCTCAAATTTTACTCCAACTCATTAAAGATAAGTTGATCATCAAATCCATCCAATATTTTGATGAAATTTTTCAAGTTCTTAGAAAATAAAAATCAATTATTTAATGTCCAATATGCTTACATATGGGACTAATTTCCCCACCTCTAGTTAATATAAATATGAATTTAAATGAATATTAAAAGCTAAGGTAAATGACTATACTTTTCAATATAATAATTAAGCTAATAGTATATTTAAATTAGTAGAGCAACCATAAAATAGGATATTAATTTATCAAAAAATATAGTAAAGATAATTTACATTATTAATTAAGGTTCCTCAAAATGTGCTAAAAATGTAGTATACCAACCATCAAATAGGATATTCAATGTAATAGACCAACATGTTTCATGTAAATTTTCTATTAAGTTCTAATAAAGAGAGAAAAGAAAATCAATATGGGTATGGTTGAAAAACCTATTTGATTGTGCATGCGTTGAATCAGAAGATTATGAAGAGCTCCTATTTAGCTTGGGAGGAAGACCTATAGATAAGAAAGAACTAAAGAAAACACATTAATTAGATATATATTTGGGTGGATTTCCTAGAGATTGATATATCCTGGAAGTGAAAGCTTCCTTAGGGGCTATTAATCCACACATTTTAAACAATTAAGTTCACAAAATTGGAAAGAAGGTACTTGCATCAATAATCAAGAAGTATTGAAACTAAACATAACATTTTTTGTTAATAAAATAGATTGAAAATAATCAAACTAGTAATAATCTAATTTTTACTAGTGCTAAGGGGTTCAGGTATGCTTTATAAAATCTAAAAGAAGCCTATGAATAGGTAAGGACATAAAAAACTAGATTTGATTGGGTGTAGGTAGATGGAATTAACTTGTTAGTTTTTAGTAGCATAGATGACCATCATTAGTCATATAACCATCACTAGTCAAGGATAATCATCATTTATCAGGTAACCATCATTAGTTGAGGCTAACCATCATTGATTAGGTAACTATCATCGGTTGCCATTAGTAGAACTAGGAGTGGAATTGGGGTTGGTGTTGTTGATTGATGGGATTTAGAAGGTAAGTTCTAAGAGGTAGATAAGGGTTAGGATGATATTGAAATGGAAATATGATAAGTATATGCATAAAATAAAATACTTGTCTTACCAAAATTTAGTTGGGTAGATGGTTGAGATGAATTCCATGTTGGTGGAATCTGAGCTAATTTGGGTAGAGTAACGGTACCTAAAAGCTTGGTTGAGAGGCGATGGCAAGTTAGCTCCTAATAAGATTGTTGATGGCACTTGATAATGTTGATGATGTTGGTTTACCTAAAAAAAGAGATTTTATATATGCAAAGCTCTTGATAATAATTATAGATGGATTTGGCCTCCCAAGCCTCTCTCTCTTATAATCACAAGTAAGAGGTGGAAGTGAAGGTGTAACTAGGTCATTTAAATATAATTTATCCATGTAAAGGCTTGAAAAAAGATTTAGATTATCTATATTTACAAAAAAAAAATTGGTGTTTTTTATGTGGTTTGTATTCTAAAAGTCTAGGTGGTGCAACCTGACTATTGCCGATCAAGGTGACCATTGTTAGTCACCCTACCATCGTTGGTCAAGGGCCAAGGGAAAATGTGGGTTAAAATCATGAAAAGGTAAATTAAGTTAGTCAAGTGGATATCTTGACTATGGTTTAGGTAATTAGGTTAGTTTAGGTAGGTTTGTCAACCATGTAGGTCTATTCAAAAGAGGTTAAAGAAAAACCCAAGGCATTTCAACAACTAGGATCTTGTGTGTAGTTTTCTAGTGTCTACATTTTTACTCTTTTTATTATGTGGCTTGTGTGAATGAGAGGAAAAATAAAAATGGAGAATGGATCAAGATATAGTTACCCTAATAGTAGGATGAGGTGTTCCCCCTCAAACTAAGATTTGGTGAGGTGAGACCGAGATAAGTACAAGTTTGATAATGGGTAGATAGTGGGTCATGAGGTAGGTGAAAAAATAATGGTTGGGAATTTAAGATTAAAACTTGCATACAAACTATGATAAAAAGGTGTGATAGCCCAAATTGTGTAAAAACTAAAATTTCCAATGTTGGTAAAAATAAGGGTTGATGCTAAGTAGGACAAGTGACAAGTGAACTGTGTGACTACTTATAGGCATGGCAATTGGGAACACTCATAAATTCAAGTCTCCTAAGAAATTTCTATGTTTTTGGTGAGTATCTAAGGTAGGAAGTGTTCCTAGGGAAAATAAAAATGGGTCAAGTATTACATGTATATGAGCTAGGAAGTGCTCCTAGTGAGACATAAGTAGGTTGATATACATGAGGTGGTGTAAAATGTAAAAGGTCAACATGGAAATGCTATCACCATGGCCAAAAGGATGAGGGAAAAAGTGTCACAAAATTTCATGCTAGATGGGCCAAAATAGACCAATGGCAAATTGATGAGGTAGTTGGGTTTGTGGGAGTGGCCAATCTGACTCCATGTATATGAGGTATGTGGACACTACCTACATAGGTTTGTGGACATAATATCCAACAAAAAAATTAGGCCAAATGTAGTTATTCCATTTTGGGTAGAGAAAAAATTGAGCACTTAGGTGATATGCCATAATAGTTTATAAAGGGGAATGGGGACCCTGACTGGCGATGGTTAGGGGAGCCCCAAGGGTCAACTGGTGTCGATCATCCTAACCGATGATGGTCAAGGTAAAACCCTAAAAATATAAAAGGTAAAAAGTGAAAAGGTGAATTATTTTTTCACATTTGAATTTTGCATTTGTGCTTTTGATTAATAGTCTGTGTTTGGTAGTTGGTGTGTTAATGCTACTAAGGTGGAGGCTTATGATTGGTTGATTTAATTGAGTAAGGATTGAGTTATGGAAGGTAGTCAAAGATATGGTAGAGTGGTGGGATGAGGCTTGTGGCCATGCCAATGATCATAGAATGAGGTAGGGGTTATTTTAAATTGATAGCTTGGGTTCATTTTTAAAATAGCTAAGGGATTTAGCTATTTGGGCTAGTTACTTGTAAAAGAACTAGGTATAGTTTGGCTAGGGTTAAGGTAAAATTGTGGGTGTAATTAAGAATTGGTGGGGGTGGGTTTGTAAATTAGGTTAGGGGAGGGGTTAGATTAATAATTTGGTTATATTGTAATCATTTTATGCATTTTAGGAAGGAGATATGGTTGTAATGGAGGTTCTTGGTTTGAGTCCCTCTATGGTTTGGGTGAAGATAGTGACCAATGATGGTTCTTCTTGACCAGTGCTATTTAATCATAGGGAGGATAACCAATCCTAAGGGACCGATGATGGTTTTATTAACTATCAGTGGTTGAAGGACCAATTAAAAAAGGGTTGGGTTTTGATATCCAAAGGTGTTTGATGAAAGGAGTTTAGGATTAGAGATTGTAGTTGATGAAGGTAGAGTTTATAGGATAGTTATTTAACAAGTTGAGTATTAGCTTAGCTAATAAATGTTAGGGAGATAAGGGGATAGAATAGGTGTGGTTTTGATAAAAGGATGCAATGGGGTGAATCAAAATAGGTTAAAGAAGGCTTGAGTTAGTACTTAGTTTCAAGTGGAAAACTAAGTATGAATGTTTGTTATATGTTACACTTGTAAACTCATGAGTAGATTCACTTGAGGGACCAGATTCACATATTCTTTAAAAATATTTAGGATGCTATGATTATTGATGAGTGGTAGCATATGGAGGCCATCAGATTAGGTGTGATGTGCCATTATCAACACTTACCCCAAGATCTTATGATGATCATTGCGCTCATCAAGAGATGGGACCCTATGATGAATACCTTTTATTTGCCTACTAGAGAGATCACCATCCTCCTAGAGGATGTGCATAGGATCCATCATCTATCAATTCAAGGAGATGTAGTCTATCAGATAGAGAATAATGAGATAGACTACTTCATGGAGATGATATATGGTGAGGATCATGTTTATGCATGGTTTCACATAGGTGGATTTAGTTATGGTCCATTATACTAGATGGATCTTGAAGATAAATGCTTGATTATGATGATGATGATGATGATGGTCTTGATGAGTTTCATGCTACTTGATTTAGTTTGGGGGTGGTTTCCACATGTTTTGCTTAGTGTTTTAGTGGAGATGTTACTAGGGAGGACCATGTTTAGGTGGGCCCCAATTTTACTCATGAAAATATACTAAGAGCACTAGGTATTTTGAGCACATAGACAATATAAGATTAGTGTTAGCTTCATTCTTCATTGTTGGGAATTTGAGCACATTCAAGTGTTGAGACCCTTAGGGCTACCAGTGGAGGGTTATCTATCAACTAATTATATAGTATGTTTCTTACATTAGAGAAGAGGTGGAGCCATGATAGGGGCAAGTGGAGGATCTATAGATATTGAATGGTTCTAATATGCTTTGGAGGGGCTGGTGCTAAGAAATGTGATATGGTGACCTTATGTTGGATGGCCATAGTGGACTAGATATAGGTATCACACCCTAGGGTTATAGAGCTAGTGGTGAATCTATGGTAGATGGGAGATGGAGATAGAGTTGATGCCATTTGACTAGGTGTAGAGGTAGTTTGGTTTGGTGTAGGGGATTTTGATTGATTCTCCTAGGTATAGGAGAGAGGAGGTTGAGTTCTTGCATTCTAAGCCATAGTTGTAGGATGTTTTGCTAGATTATGAGGAGATACTAGTGAGATCTCCTATTGATGATGTAGGTGTTGCTAATGGATATATAACCTTATACTAGGGTAGATATGCAATAGTATACTTTTAATGGGGTGATTGGGGCCAACAAGCCATGGACATAGATCTAGTGAGGGAATAGGTATAAGGGGATGATTAGGTGGTAGTAACACTCATCATAACATAGACCCAAGTCATTACATTATAAGGGCAGGTGGATGCAATACAGGGTCAGGTGGCCACTTTGTAGGGGTAGGTTCAAGCATTAAAAATTGAGAGGGACCAAGTATAGGTTACCCTTAGCATGGTTACATAGGAGAGAGATACTCTGAGATAGGGTGGAGGGGTAGTGGTAGTACCAATAGGTTTTTTTAGGCTCGATATTTGGCCATGATTCAATATCTAAGATATTATGAGGCCATAGTGCTAACTCAATCCCTGATAGAGTTGAGATGGGGGGAGTACAGGGTTAGCTTGGTAGGTGAACCAAATCTCATGATTCCAAGATAGTGGGATTCAGTAGTGGGTCTCTAGGCAAGTATCCTAGGAGGACCACCACTAGATAGGGATATAGGTTTAGGTATAGGTGGGATGAGTGGTAGTGGTGTGAGTGTAAGTGTAGGTATAACTACCCCATAATCATGTATGGGTATATTTTGAATATTGGTAGTGATAAGTATACACCATTTTGATACCAACCTACATGTTGATGTAGTGAGATGTATATGTTGACAGAGAGAGCTTATACATTGTTATTTGTATTATTTTATGATGACATGATGTATATATGATGGTTATGGATGATGGTGTTATATATGATGTTTATGCTTATGATTGATGTATGTTTATGGATCATGGTGTTCATGTTTATAATTGATGTTTTATGAGATGTTTGACTTGGTAGATTAGGCATGTGATGTTATAAAGATAGATATGATGCCCTGATTCTATTCATGGATGTGAAAGTATATGTTATTGATGTATGTATGTAATGTGATAATGTAATAGCTTTTTTTATGATATGTTTATGTGTTTGTCATGAGTTGATGTTTATAAGATTAATTATGCTAATGTCATGGTAAATGGATAGAATGATAGATGGTATATGGATGGATAGAGTGATAGATGGTATAGTGATAGATGGTATATGGATTGATGTGTGAGGATAAGTTCTTACATATTTTCCTTATGTTTTTCTCATAGATGTATAGATGATGTTGCTTGTAGACATAACTGATGATGTTCACACTTTTGATTTGATAGCTATTGTTTATGCTCATGGAGATAAAATGTGAATGTGGTTAAAGACAAGAATACATAAATTAAGTAAATAACAAACTATATGTTTAAGAAATTGATGAGAGGTATGCCTACATAAATTGACAAAATATAAGAAAAAGGAACGTGATGCCTCTTCATTGGTAAGGAAAAAAAAACCCAAAGTTCGATTGGATTAGTGAAAATAAGAATTTCAAATGGTTCACATTAGCATGCCTATGTTGATAAATAGGTATCATAATCATATTGTGTCAAGTAAGCTCATAGTCCCATACATATGATATGTGGAGGGATAATGGATGAAACTGGAACCTTTAGTGAGACTAGTGTGCCCGTTTTTTAGGCTTCTAAAGAGGTAGTATAAATAAGTCTATGGTCATATATAAAGTGTATATTGATCGATGTGGGAAGTATATTGAGGAGGATAGATTATGACCTTCCAAGATTATTGCTTTTATGAGGGTCGATTACAACTTTCCCATTACTTTTGATTTTGCTTAGGGGTCTTTGCTAATTTGAATTTTATTTAAGGTTGGGGAAGTTGATCGATGTGGGAAGCTTCTAAGAAATTTCTAGATTTGACAAATGCTTTACTCAACCATCCTTCAAGGGAGTGGTCTGAGTTTATACACTTAGTTCAAATGATTTTGATAGATATCCTTTAAGGGAACATTCCACCTTACATTTTGCAATTTTGATTGACTTTTAAATAACTATCTTCATGGGAGTAGTATATGAATGCTAGGGGTGACCCATGATTTTTTTTTGACTTTTGATATTTATTTTACTTAACATATACTTTATTATACATGTTTAAGGGGTTATGTTTATAAAGGCAAAACTAAGGGCACAAGAAGGTTCAATACATGAAAAGAACTTTAGGTGATAATGACCATAGGAAATAATCTCAAAGAGATGGGAAGTACTATGATAATCATGCCATGGATAGAGTCATGGTACCCACCATTCAATATTATACTATGATTATGATGAATAATCACACAATTTAATTGTAATTAATTACCCCTAAGAAGAGGGAAATGAATACAATTGCAAGGGATGAGCTTAAGTTAGGCAAATGATGTTTATGACCCCTATATAATAATATAAAGGACATAGGTGTGAATCATTGAGAGGCTCAAGTTATAGTTTTCCCTTGAGAGAGGACAAATGATAAGCCCCTAATCCATATTGATGGGTTATGATCTAGGGTCTAAGCCAATTGAAAGCAAATTTGTCCCTTTTGATTTTATCCATATTAATTATATGTTGATTTTCCTTGAGAACAAGGTCTCCTATATTTAATTCTCATACCTTCATGTGTTTTTTATAGGCATGTTTGATTCATTCTTGATAGACACAGAGATGGGAAAGAGTGACCAAATGACGCTCGTCAAGCAGCTCAAGTTGAGCTAAACGTTCTTGATGATAATAATTTTCTAGAAATAAGGTTGTGAAAAGATATGAAAAGAAAAGGTATTTATACTTCAAGAGGTACTATAACCTTAGATACAAACACAAGAGTAAAATGTGTACCACCTATAGGAGTTCAAATGCTAGTATGATATGCCCATAAGGTGAAAGGGATGTGCAACTACCAATCCTGACCTGAGGCATTGACCATTTTAGAAAGCATGTTATTAAGGGTTTTATTAGAGGCCTTTGCTTGTCCATTTGATTATGGGAAATAAGGTGATGAAAATATTATTTTAATTATAAATATGTCACAAAGACCTTAAACTTATTTTTTTTAAGGATTTTCCATTATTGGTGATGATCTTATGGGGAACACGAAAGTGATAGATGATATGATGGGTGATAAATTCAATAATATTTTCAGCTTTTGTCAAGACAAAAGGAATATCCTCCACCCATTTCATGAAACATTTAGTTGCGGTGATGATAGAGTGGTGTCACTATGAAGAGTGGGGATTGATTTCACCAATGAGGTCCAAACCCAATTATGAAAAGGGCTAGAAATCAATGGAAAATTGAAGGATATAGATAGGTACATGATGTAAATTAGCATGTTGTTGACACTTAACACATCTTTTCATATAATCATAGTAGTCTTGGTTAAGGGTAGGCCAATAATAGCCTAAGAAGAGGATGTACTTAGCCATAGTGAGTCTAATAAAGTGGCCCCCATAGATACCATCATGCATTTATTTGATAGTGTGAGAGGCTTATGGACAATGGAGGCAATGGAATAAGAGGCCATCAAAAATTCATTTGTAAATAAGTCCTCCCATAATGGTATAATTGGAATTGCTCTAAATAAATTCCTGATGGGTATTCCTAGAGAGGTTAGAGGGAAAAATATTAAGGTGAAGGTAGTCAAAGGTTTGTTAATACCAAAGGTTAGGTAGAATCTCTTCCTCAATAAATATGGTTGGAGTGTCTAATTTGGTGTAGGAAGGTTCGATGAGGTGATGGAAAATGATTGAAAGTTTTGATTCTAAGGGTGGTGATGGGATTTGAGAGGAAAGAGAAGTCAGTGTTGGCAAACTTGTTACTAGATCATTGGGTGGTTTGAATATGGTTGTGTTAAAATGATGTCAAGATTTTTGAAACTAACTATTTGTGTAGTTTAAAAATATCATTATTACACTAGTAAATTCCATTGACTTGATTGACCACAAATTGAGAGTCACCAAAGATGTTGATCATTCTGACTCCCAAGGCTAACACAGTTTTGAGACCTATTACTAGGGCTTCATATTCAGTCATATTATTAGTAAATTCAAATTAAAGTTTAAAAGATGAAATAAGTGGTTCACCAATAAGGGGGATAAGTATGATACCATCTCCCCTATACCACTAACATTTGGAACCATCAAAAGGCATGGTTATGTGATTGGTAAAATCTGCTTGAGATAGACTTACGATTGACTTATCTATAAATTCAAGAGGGGGAGATTAGGTGTTTGTTAGAGGTGCATAAACCAATTGGTAGGAAATGAATTACCCCTTGATTAATTTCTACTAGAGGAATTCAAGTTCAAACTCAAATAAAAGCATGAGCCACTTAGCCATACACTAGTTTTGGTATGGTTTGGAGTGTATGTACTTGAGTGGGTCAGTATTAATTATGACAAAAATTTTGTGGTTAAGAAGGTAGTGGTGAATTTTGGTAGCCACAAAGACTAGATCCAAGCATAATTTCTTGATGTTTGTGTACTAAGTCTTGTACTTGAAAAATGTGCAACTAATGTAATAGATGGCTTGCTCTTTGTGTTGTTCATCTCAATGGGCAAGCATTACCCATAGTGAATGGTTACTGGTAGAGATATAAAGGTAGAAAGTTGATCATCCTTAAGAGGTGTGAGGATAGGTGGAGATAGAAGGTATTATTTAAGTGCATCAAAATCCTTTTGATAATCAACATTACACTTAAAATAGATGTCATTTTTCAAGAGGTGGTGGAAGGGTTGACACTGATCAAAGAGCTAGGAGATAAAATGATGAATGGATTGGAGCTTTCCTTATAAACTATGGAGTTGCTTAATAATTTTTGGAGGTAGCATCTCAAGGATGGCTTTGATTTTGGCTAGGTCAACCTTGATTCCTCAAAGGGAAATGATGAAGCCTAGAAGTTTTCCTGATAAGACCCCAAAAATACAATTCATGGGATTAAGGAAAATATGATAATGGATAAGTCACTCAAAGATAATCTTGAGAATAGTTAAAATTTATTTACAAAGTTTGGACTTTTTGAGAAGGTCATCCACATAGTCTTCGATGATTATATGGATAAGGTCATGGAAAATATATGTCATAGAATGTTGATGGGTTGCACTAGCATTATTAAGACTGAAGGGCATGAATCTATAATAGAAAGTCCCCCATGGGGTGATAAAAGTAGTCTTGTGATGATCTTTAGGTGTAATCAAAATTTGATTATAACCTGAGAATTCATCCATGAGTGATAGCATCTCATGGCCTACCATAAAATCAATAAGTTAGTCAATACTAGGTATAGGAAAGTCATCCTTTGGGTAGGTGAGGTTGAGGTCATGAAAGTCCACATAGATACATAATCCCCATATGGCTTTAGTGATAGACATGATGTTTGAAACCCACTAAGGATAATCAATGGGTTAAATGAAGGTTACAAAAAGGAGGCATTAGAGCTCTTATTTGGCAATGAGAGCTATGCAAAAATGCATTTTATAGTGTTTTTATATGACAATCTTGGAATCATGATTAGTCATAGTGTTGTGGGTGGCAATGGCTAGCTCAATATTGGGCATGTCAGCATATGACTAGGAAAATGTAATACTATAGTCCTAAAAGAAGGTAGAGAAGTCCTATAGTTCCTCAAGGGTGAGAGTTTGGCCTAGTTTGACAATATGGGGGTTGTCCAGAGTGCCTATGTTAATATCCATGGTGGGTTCACTTAACATGGTTGAGGTCTCTAAAGGTAAGGATTTATGGATGGAGGAATCAGGTGCACCAAGGTAGGTGAGAATAAAATAATCATCTTGGCACTAGATAGTGTGAATGGTAGGAGAGTATTATCCTACACATCTAGGTTAGATTAAAGGGATGGATATGGGTGCCCCCTCATTTTTATAAGTCAAGGGGATAAGGGTAATCATGTTGATGAAAAAAAATTATCACCCTCAGTGGAGGGGGTGTTGGTGAGGAAGGGGTCTCTTCTTCAACAATGGTAGGGGGAGGTTATTTAGCTTTCTTCTAATTAGATTGAATAAATCTAAGGTTGTGTTTCTAATTAGGATTATGGGTCTCAATTGATACTAAGGTGCGTGATCCATTCTCATACCATCCTAAGCCAAATCCTTTCCAAGAACACCTATGGAGGTATAACTTGGAAAAGTTTGGGTTTTCCAAGTAAGAGAAGTTGGAGATGAATGGTTGAGGTGGAGAGGGAATGATGGTAGAATTAAGTGGCTTGTAAATTCCCCCATAGATAAAGTGGGTTTGATATCTTAAATGCCCCAAATGGGTAATGACTCCAACATTGGGGTCATAACCTAGTTGGTGGTTGAGCTTTCTATATTCTTGGGGAGTTTGGAAGGGTCAAGGGTGAGGATGCAGTATTATCCAAGGGTAAGCCATTGAAAGGTGGGTTCTGAAGGATTAGTAATGGGTATCTAGTCCATAGGAATAGATGAACTGGTAGATGCCTCAATGTAAGGGGAAGCAATGGATTTAGATTTTTTTGGTGAGGGCTTGGTGGTGTTTATTTGTGGTGCTTTAGATGGAGCTAGGAAAATGTCATTAGCTCAATAGGTCATATTACATGCTGTAAAAAGGCTAAGGTTAGCTTGTATGGTAACAATTTGACCTTTGTGTTCAAAATTGACATAATGATAGAGGGTGGAAGGTACACAACCCATGGCATGGATCCAATATCTCCCTAGTAAAATATTATACTAAAATTCACCTTTAATTACATAAAAAAGTTTAGGGATCATGCAAGGATTATGGATGATGGTTCCCAAGGTAGTGGTCATAGTGTCATTAAAGGATCTAAGGATGAATCAAGTTTCAAACATGAAATTATTATGTAGTTTGAGTTGGTCATAAACATGGGAAGAGATGATGTTGATATTGGCTCCCCCATCAATCATAACCCATTTGATGTGGGTTTGGTTGATGTGGGCCATAATAAAAAGAGGGGGATATAGGTATTCAATATTTATAGAGGGTATCTCCAAGTCCTTAAATGTAACAAAGGTGGAGAGTTGAAGTGTGCTTATGAAGGCCTCTATAGGTTAGGAGTCTCTTGGTCTAACCTCAATAACTTACATAACCTCTATCATGGCCTAATGATGGTGGGGTGAGGTGGAAATGAGATTATAGAGGCTCATCTTAGCTAGGGTCTAGTGAAGTTGTTTAAGAATGACCCTCTTGATGGATTTAGAGGGGTTAGCCTTCGAGGTGCCTAAGATGGCAACTTTGGGATTAGTTGTAGACATAGAGGTTTAGATCTAGTTTGGTTTAGGATGAGTTGGTGGGTATGTCCATGGAATGGACACTTTGGCCTTCCCTTTATCCTTTTTTTGTGATCATGTGACCACATTAATGGTATGGATAAAGGCGGAAGGTGGGATATGATGTTTAGGTAGGCTCTTAGTCACTCTGAGGTGAGAGTGGAGGATTAAGAATGTGTTGGTGATTAGTTTTTGGGTGTATTGGTAGAGGGGTCAAGGGAAGCTCCTCTAATAAAAGATCATCCTTGTCATAGAGTTTATGGATAATGGCCTGAAAAGATTTGAAATTATCTATGTCATGCCTAGGTGTCTTGTGATAGGAGTAAATTTGTTAATCATTGTACTAGGCCAACTTCAAATAAAGAGGATCAAAAGGTCTGATAGTAGGTAATGTGAGGTAGGAGGTCTGCAATAGTATTTGAAGAATAGTCATATAAGATTTTTCTATAGGTAATAAAGGTTTAGGGATCATGGTTTTGGTTGGTAATATGGGCATGTTGGTGGTAACAAGTTTGGTGAGAGATGGTTTGGGTAAGGTGGTGCTTTTGGTTGATGGTTTTGGTTTAGGTAGGCTGGTAATTGGGGTGGTCAAGTTTGATGGTCTAACTATTGGTAATCTAGGAAGGACTGATGCATTAGATAATAAGTGGGATAGCATAACCAATTGTAGTGGGTGACATATGTTAAAAGGGGGTTGATTTTCAAGTAAAGTATAAAGGTGAGGCCCTAAAATAGAGGACAAAGTAGAGGGAGGTAGAGTCTTAGTCATGTATCCCTTAAATGCTTTTATCCCCTTGGTTGGTGTGGGTCAAGACCTAGGTATAGTCTTGGGTGAGATTAATTCCAATTTCTAGGATGGGTGAACCAAACTCTAAGTAGGGAAGGAATTAAGAGTTTTGAAAGGTTTGGTTGGTGGTGTGGTCATTAGAGAGGTAGTTGTGTTGGTTGACTAAGAAGGTAAGGAGTTGGTAGAAGTTTTGATTGGTTTGAGAGAGGGTGGGGAAATGATGGATTGGTTGGTTAAAGGCATGTTATAAGCTTCAAGTTTTTTGATGTAAGGGAGATCTAGGTGATTCTGAAAAGTGTCTTGATCTTGTCACCATACCTAACTTTTGAACAAGTTTAGAAAAAGTTTTGTATGTTAATTTCATGCCCTAAGTATCAAGTACCAAAGATACACCTATGGGTTGAGGAAGAAGGTTGATATCCTTGTCTATTTCCTCAAGCAAGGGAGGTAAGTTCAGGTTGGGTGGCTACTCCATGAGGGGTGTTTATGAAAAATTTACTTCCCTAAGCATGATTATATAGTTTTGGCTTGATCTATTGTTAAGGGATATGGTGGGTTAGGAATGGTTATTTGTTTAGGTTGGCTATCTAAAGGGGTGATTAATAATTCTAATGCCTCTATGAGTATAGCCAAGGAGAAAATAACCTCTTCAATTTGTGCTTTGAAAGGAAGAGAAGATGATTCTACCACTTTGATAGGTGAAGTGGGAGAGAAACATGTAGATTGGATGATAGGCTCCCCATGGACAAGTATGTCAAGGACCATATTGACCATGTGGACATCATGAGAATATTCATCTTGTGTGTCCTCAACTTTGACAAGGGCATGGTTGGGAAAAGGTTTCCTAAAGATGTTAAGAGCTTTATTTTGATGGGTATTAGGATTATCCAACATGAGTTCCCCCTTGTTGATAAGACTCTGAATAACATTCTTGAAATTATTACATCAATTGACATCATGTCTAATTACCTGATGAAAAGCAAAAATGTCATTCTTATTGTACCAAGTAGGTGCTAGATTAGAAGAATGAAATTACTAGGGAGGTTTGATGGGTGGAAGCTATATACGGTTATATTTTAGTAGCTTCTCTAGAATCGAGGCATAAGATTATCCAAGTAGAGTGAAATATTTTTGGTTACTTTGTTTTGGGTTCCTTGTGTTTTGGTTGGAGGTAATGGAAGAACTTTGTTGATTGACATTGGGTAGAGGATAAGTTTTAAGGACAATGGAATTCATGGTTCACCTAGTCTTGGTTTCAATTTTATAGCTTACATGCCATGGTAAAATATTCATCAAAAGTTTTTAAGCCTTGGACACATAATTTAGATGATATATGTTTAGTGTAGGATCGAGCAAAAAGTTCTATAAGTTCAAGTTGAGGTAAGGAAAATGAAAGAGGATTAATCAAGATTCTCAAATGAGTGATGAAGTTAGCAATGGATTCATCATTGAATTTATTGATATAATAGAGGTTGATGATAGAGACCTTCTTGGAAATGTTAATAGAAAAGTGATCTAAGAAGACTTGTGCTACTTGGGTGAAAGAAAAGATGGAATTCTTGGTGAGGGCACTATACTAGTTAAGTGATAATTCAGATAGGGACATGAGGAAGGTTTCAAGGAGAAGAGCATCATCATAATAATTCATGTAACATGAATTCCTAAAATCCCTAAAGTGTTGTTAGGGGTCATTCTTACTCTAAAATTTGGTGAATTTTAAAACATCCCATTAAGGAGGGTAAGGTCTGATGGGGATATAAGGATGAATAGGTTTGTTACAAATATGATCATAGGATAGTATGTTATGAGACCTTAAAATGGATGACTTAATGTTTTTCATCTTTTTTATGAGCATCTTGATTAAGTCAGTTTGAGGTGGTACATCAAAAGGATTGTGAAGTTGGGTAACATATTGGTAATTGTTTGATAGTTGAGAGGCTACCACATATTGGAATGTGGGTGCTAGAGGCTGGGTAGGGTATGTGGATAATGGTGGTTAGGTAGTGGGTACATACCCTTGTGGGTTAGGGATGTATCTTAGATTAGGTGTAATGAATACCTATTGAGGGATTCCTATGGGTTGGGTATGGGTGGTACTTGGGTTGGTTACAAAAGGTGAGGAAGTGACCTTTGTGCTAATTGGTGGTAAAGTAGAAGGGATAGATACCACTAAGCTTAGTAAAGGGGTATTGACTAATGGGTTAGGATTGATAGAGGGTAGGTTGGTAGTTTTAGTGGTGGGTGTTCTAGAAATAAGTGGAGTGTGATGGGTTGATAGATGAGTTATTCCTAAAGTGGAGGAGTCATTGGTAGGGGGAAGGTATAAAGGTAGCATTCATTTTCAACTGATGTGTCAGAGGGGTTACTAGATGAAGATACCTAGGTGGTTAAAGGTTGGGTGGTGATCAAAATAATAGGGATACACTTCATAAGGTGGGATGGCACGCCATAAGGAGGATCTTGAGGTGGAGTTGAAATTGGGATATGGTAAGGGGAGGTGTTAAGATAGTGATGAAGGGAAACTAGATTGTCTAAAAAAGTGGTAAAATCCATGTCTCCTTATGTAAATACCTGAGGAAAAGTATGGATTCCCAATGGATGAGGTGAATCTTTTACCTTAAAGATGTACTTTATAGATGAGGAGGTAGAAGAGGTTGATTTGAGTGATGGGTTATGCTCTACTAGGTCTCTTTGTTATTGGTGAGTGAGAACCATTCAATAAAAAGAGGAGAGAAAATAAGATCAAACTCACCACTCAAACAAGAAGAAGACAAGAAAATGATCAAGGCAATCCGGACACACACCATAAAATACATTAAGCTAAGAGGTTAGTTTTAATCTCCCTTTTGGCTTATGCCTCAGTTTATGAGAATGTGTGATAGAATTTGCCTTATAGATCAAGTAATATAAAATTAATCTATGATTGGTTCTAGGTTATTCAGGTGATAACAATAATCTATATTGGAATCAATACAAGGCTTGGTATTAGGGCCTACCCCCTCACTTCACGGTCCCATAATGATAAGGGTATCAAGTGCTTAGCCAATATATATTGATATCCAAAGTTTATACTCAACCGAAGAGTTGAGTTGGTTCTCCCCTTGGTAATGACCTCCAAGTAAGATTATAAATAATTAGTAAGGTGACCGCTATGTGATGAAATCCTAGTTGAGCCTTGTCTCAAATTATTTTTATGTTTGATTGATGAAAGTGGTTCAGTTAGTGTGTGAAATAAAAGTGATGATATTATAAGATTATTTTTCTTTAATTCAAAGTGAACTAATGTTAAAAGAAAGCAATGGATGTAGTTGATTTTAAACCCAAAAGAAATTTTAGTTTCAATTATGAGCACAGATAGAGAGAAGAGCATACAAATTCAAAGAAAACATGAGTAAGGACACTAGGTCCCATTGAGAATGTCATAATGTTTCATGTAAATTTTCACTTAATTTCTAAGAAAGAGAGAAAATAAACTCAATATGGGTATGGTTGAGAAACTTGTTTGGTTGTGCATGCATTAAATCAAAAGATTGTGAAGAGATCCTCTTTGGCTTGGGAGGAAGACTTGAAGATAAGAAAGCACTAAAGAAAACTCATTCATTAGATAGATAGTTGGGTAGATTTCCTAGTGATAGCTAGATCCCAAAAGCAAGAGCTTCCTTAGGGGTTGTTAATCCACATGTTTTAAAAAATTAAGTTCACAAAACTAAAAAGAAGTTATTTGCATCAATAATTAGGAGGTACTAGAACTAAACACAAGAATGATTTTTAATATAATATATTAGAAATGATCAAATTAGTGATTAAATTATTATTACTAATGCTAAGGGGTTAGGTTATTTTTTAGAAAATCTAAAAGAATCCTATGAATAGGCAGGGATAATTAAAACTAGATTTGGTTGGGTGTAGGTAGGTGGAATTAACTTACTATTTATTGGTGCCATAGGTGGCTATCATTGATCATCTAACCATCACCAATCAAGGAGAACCATCACTAGTTAGGTAACCATCATAAGTTGAGGCTAATTATCATCGATTAGGTAACCATCATTAGTAAAATTGGGAATGGGATTAGGGTTGGTGTTGCTGATTAATAGGATTCAGAAGGTAAGTTTTAAGAGGTAGATAAGGGCTTAGCTAATATTGAAATGAAAATACAATAAGTATATACCTAAAATAAAATACTTTTCTTACCAAAAGTTAGTTGGGTGGATGGTTGAGATGAATTCCTTGTTAGTGGAATCTAGGCTGATTTCGATAGAGTAACAATACCTAAAAGCTTAGTTGAAAGGTGATAGTAATTCAACTCCAAATAAGATGTTTGATGGAACTTGATAATTTTTATTGACCTTTAAAAATATATTCTAGATACACAAAGCTCTTGATAATAATCGCGGATGGATTTGGCCTCCCAGGGCTCTCTCTCTTATAAGCACAAGCAAGAGATGGAAGTGAAGGTGTAACTAGGCCATCTAAATATAATTTATCCATGAAAAGGATCACATCAAGATTTAGATGAGATATATTTAGAATATCAAAGTAGTGGTTTTCATGGTAAAAGTCTAGGTGATACAACCTGACCATCATCAGTTAGGGTGACTGTCATCGATCAAGGGCCTAAGGAAAAGGTGGGTTAAAATGGTGAAAAGGTGAATTAAGTTAGTCAAGTGGCTAACTTGACTCTAGGTTAGGTAATTAGGTTAGGTCAGGTAGGGTTTTTGACCTTGTAGTTTTAGTTGAAAGAGGTTAAAGAGAAACCCAAGGCATTTTGACAACTATGACTGTGTGTATAATTTTCTAGTGTCTACACAACCAATAGATATGATATTATTTTATCAAAATATATAGTGAATATAATTCATATGATTTATTTTGAGTCCTACAAATGTGATTAATTAAATTCAATATGATATATTTACCTCCCCATAATAATTTCATGCATCAAGGCACTTATTTAAGAACTATGACACTGACCTAAAAAAAGGATGAGTGGGGGAAAGTTAAATGAGAGGAATATTTAAAAGGCATGGGTAGAAAATAACATGGGACATGTAGGACAAAGGTGAATTAGAAAACCTAAATGAATTAAAGGTATTCAAAGTCAACAATGAATTAGGAAAGTAGTTACCCTTAATGGACCCATATGTTTTAGGGGAAAAAAGTGAGGACTATAGATCCTAGATAGAAACAATTGTGGGTAAGTAAAAATTAACTTATTTGTCTCAAGAGTTTCAATAAATTAATACTTTAGTAGAGGATTAAAATTTCTACTTATGTATCCCTGATAATATTTTTGATACAACTAGTTTTAGATTGGAAAGTACTTTGATTGGGAAATTCATGGGAAATCATCCCAACATAGATGTGGTTAGATAATGGAAAAATAAAAATGAAACCAAAAGACCATATGAAAATATAAACCATGTACAATGGTTTTTAATTTATTTCCTCCTTAAACCATGAATATTATTCAAGTGTTTTGTAATTAGGCTCATGGTTCTTGAGGAAAGCCAATATGGTCCTTAAGAAGTGGAGACCCAATTTTGACTCACTCAAGGAGACCTTTATTTTTGACCCCCTTTGGGTTAGATTTCCAAGATTCTACCTAGAATTTTTGGAAGATGAAATTATGATAGGAATATAAAAATAAATAGGTCAAATAGTAGTCATTGACACAATGACTAAGTCAAGGAGGAAAATTATCTACACTAGGTTTTGTGTTAATGTATCCCATGACATATATCTCTCATAAACCATACAACTAAAATATAAGTATGGAGTATGTAACCAATAGATATAATATGAAAGATAAAAAAACATACAATAAATTTAATAAATTGGATTATGATTTCAAAATTTGCCTTGAAAAAAATGGAACAGAGTTGGGAAAGGAAAGAGAAATCACTTGTTTCCCATAATAGTGGAGAGTGAAAGGCCTCAAAAGAGATTAATATGGATACAATGGAAAATGTTAAAGGAAGTAATTAATGAGAAATAAAATGAGTGAGAGCCTAGGAAGCTTCCCCTACTTTAGAAACCATGGATCCCTTTGTAGATAAAAAACTAATTATAGGCAAGCCAAAAGAGGAAATCCTAGAAGCAATAGTAAACAAAAAAAAGAACCAATTTGGATGAAAAATGTCTAGAAGAGAGTGAATCCCTAACATATTGAAATATATGGAAGAAGTAAAGTAAATGGAGGGAAAAATCATGGAATATTGGGAAATGGTTACATGTACACCTCAAATTCAATAAGATAAACCTCCAATTTCAAAACATAATTTCAGTTGTAAAAACACCAAAAGATCCAAGAAGAAAGTATATGTAGGAGTGGACAACAAAAGAGGTGTGCCTAATCTAAGATAAGTCCAAATCAAGAAAACAACCAAAGAGGTGTAAAATGGTAGTGAGGCCCAAAATTTTCCCTCATCTTGCTTCTTAATATTTTCTAAAATTTCTTCCAATGTTTCTATCCACACCCATTTTAACCTACACTATGTTGATATATGCACATATTATATGAATAACATATATGCATATTATTTTGGTTAGAGCTAGTTATCTTCATATAAATTAGAATGACCTTATGGATTTAATGTTTATGGTGTTACTGATGGAAATTTAATAACACATAATACACTTATTTCAAGGTGTCTTATACCCTCATGTATGAAGGAGAGTTCCATTGGACTTGTTACCAACCTATAGCAAGTGGCTACATGCATTTTAGGACTAAAATGGATTAGTTTAGAAACTAGAACAAAAATGACATCTAATATAATCATAATTATAAATATTATTACATATTTGGATTCCAATTGAAATTTTATACATTTTTCAAGTCCACATGTGAAATTTATAGTTCAGAGATATACCTTGTAGCAACTACTATTACAACTTGTATTAACTTTTATGCCAACACGTAGAAACAATTGTAGGTATTTGTTTAATATTTATGACAAATTTTAATATTATAACACTTATAAATGATTAAAATAAAGGTTAAAAATAGTATTAAAGGTTGGGATAATGTTACAACCACTTTAAACTATTTCATTCCATTTTTTATTGCATTTCTATTTCCTCCTTTATTGTTGTAACAATAGAAAAACTAATTTCCATTTTCTAATTATTTTTTAAAACATCATATATTCTCTATGTTATCTTATCATGTTTTTTATATTATTTTAATAATCATATATTATGGGTATAACCTACATATTTTTTACATATTCTGATATTATCTTTCCCTATATATTTAGGAGAGAAGTTGTAGGTTGGTAGGGAAAAGTTAGTAGTGAGTAATGAATGAGTAGGTAAATAATCTAGAATTCAATATTATCATCAAGTTTAGATCATATTAAAATTATTTATAATTCCATGATGTTGTATATTATAAACTTTTATTTATATAACCATCATGTTGGAAGAAACTAAAATTGATGTTTTGGGTTCTATATGTGTACCCATCCTCAGGGTAAAAATAAATGAAATATTAAATTGCTTTGAGAAATTGTAGCAACATTGTCAACCATTTATAATAAAGATTTTATGGGATCATAAATGGAAGATAAGTTGACTCCTCAATTAATCATAAATACATGAAAAAATAAACCCTTAGCTCTCATGTATATGGTTATGCCTCTGTAATTGATTTAAAATAGTTTGCCATGAATCACATATACCAATTCCACTATCTTTATTTAGATTTTCTAGTCTCTTGTTTTATTTCAATACTTTCTATGGACTTTATTTCCTAATAATATTTCTCTCTAGAAATACCTCTTATGAAAATATGATGTTTCATGACTTGGGAGTGTTCAACAAGGGCAAAACTTTCCAACTGGGAGTTATTAATGTCTCTATTATGCTCCTTAAGTTGTGTTTGGAGATACCTCCTTATTTCCCCTACATAAGTTAAGTCTAGGGACAAGGAATAAGGTAAAAAAAAATTATTAAATATAAGATAAAAATTATATTAATAAAAATATAAAAAGGTATGAATGGTGTTTTGTGGTTTGAAATCAAAATTTTTTCCCACCCTTCTTACAATTCATGCCAATTTTTTCAACATTCATTATGTAAGGGATAGTGATCCTAGGAGCATATGAATATTTATCTATAATTATTTGCCTCTTGGTTATATATTTTGTAAATATTTTTCAATTTCCCATTTATGATAAGCATTGGCCATCAAGACTTTTAAGAGATGGTATTTCTCCTACATTAGGTGTTTCACGTCTGAAATCCTGATAGCCCTTTTTACCTATGAGTAAAAGACAAAATATTTTTGTAAAATATTATGGTGAGGGTTGGCTTGTAGATAAATATCAATGTAGGTATTTTTTATATATAATTCATGTGATAAAGTGGGATTAGGTATTTTTGAGATGAGGACATCAAGGAAAGGTATGTCGTTTCTTTCTTATTTTTCCACAGTGAATTAAATCTACTATAATATCCCATTTAAATGTTCAAGGAATTTATTAAATTCATCATCTCCATGGGAATATTTTTAATTGGTGTCATCAAAAAACCTATCCCACTAATCTAATTAGTGGGTATGATTCAAGAGATTTAGCCTCAAAATGTTCCATAAATAGGTTAACAACTATAGGTGATAAAAGTGATCCCATATCTACACCTTTAGTTTTCTCATAAATATATACCTTAAAGGTAAATAATGTTGAACTTAAGAATAAATACACTAAATTTTATATTTGGTGGTCTGTAATATCAAAAATGAAACTCATTATTTCATCAAGAGGTATCCTTGTAAATAGAAAAACAACATCAAATATTACTAAAATTTCATGGTCATTCACCCTTCTATCCTTGGCTTTACAAACAAAGTGTTAAGAATTTATTATAAAAGAAGGATAATTTACCACTAAAAATTTTAATTATTTTTCTAAATATTTTGAAAGAGGATAGGTGGGAGATTTTATTGTATTGATAATTGGTTTAAGAGGTATACCATTCTTGTGGAGTTTCAATGCTCCATAAATCCTAGGGGTAATAGGTGCATGTAGTATAAGACATTTTTTTCACCCTAATTAATAGATGTATTCTTGATTACTTTAGTGACTTCATTAACAATTTTATTCAAAGGATTCATCAAGATTTTTATATATCTCCAACTAGTATTTAAATGTTTAATCATTTTGGAATCATAATTAGATTTGTCTAAAAGCACAATTGTATTGCCCTTATTTGCTTTGAAAATGATCACATCTTTATTATTCCTTAGATTATTGAGGTCTATATGTTTAAAATTTTATGTACCTTTTTTTTGCAAGCCTATTTTAATGCAAGAGGGCATTCTATTATTAACTCTTTTATATTATCCACATATAAATTCCTTATGCCAATTTCTAATCTAGTGATGAAGTATTTATATAGGATTTTTGAAGGGGAAATGAAATGTCAAGACCATGACTTAAAATTATCTTAGTATGCTTATATAAGACAAGGCTAGATAGGTTAAGGATATTCTTGTTAGGAGATGATGCCATATTTTTTGGATTCCTTCTTGGTCTCAAAGAATAACCAAAATACTAATTATTAAAGTGACAAGTCTATTGTGTATTATAAATAGAGCCATATAAATAGCTCACAACAAGATAATAATAAGGAAAAATTCCTAAAAATATGTAAGATTAATTAATATTTTTAGGTGAAACAAGAATAATTATAGGAATAGGTGAGGGTTTAAACAAAATGATTAACTATCCTAATAATATATGATTTGTATTAGCATACTTATTATAATACCCTCCCTTAATGAATAAACCAACATATTTATTCATTATTATAATAAAATGATTAAGTCCATACATGAACTTAACCAAAGTGTATCCTTACTACCATTGCAAAAATGTATCCAAATATTCCTATTATCACCGATCCATCATACCTAAGTACATGGGTAATGAGCAACTGAAAATACAAATTATAGTAGGAAATGGTTTTAATATTAGGTTCAATGGATTATTTTGTTCCTTGAATTGTTGTTTTTCTCTTAGATGTGACATACTTTATATATTTATTATATTGATCAAATCCAACAAAAAGTTTAGATTATAAATCAAGACTAGACAACATAACATATACCTTAAGGTATATTTCTATGTTGATTTTTTTGAAAACCTAATTCCTATTACTTTCCATTATTGAATATTTTTTGTACATTTTCTATTCTCAACACTCAAGTGTTTTTTTAACATGCCCCTTCCTGTTTCACCAAACTCCATGGAAAACTTGCACTTGGGTTTTATTTTGGGCTTTGAACTTGTGTTTGGTTTCAATACCTATGAAATAGTAGTAATATCAAAATTTACTTTTTCTTTACCTTATACATTATATTTTATTGACCTTATAGATTGCCCTTCTAAAAAGTAATGCAATTCACTTTCCTTAATTATTTCATCATGATATGGCACCACTTAGTCCTTTTGTGTTGGTCTTCTTGATTTGATTAGGAAGAGTGAGAAACACTATTTTCACCACTATAACTTGATTCTTTAATTTTTCCAATTTTTGAAACTTGTTCAAATTTAGTACTATAACTTGTTCTAAAATCATTAACATGTAGCAATACAATATTAGTAGTATATTTACCATTATTAGAAAATAATGGTACTTTATCATCTACAATAACATCTTTACTCACCAAAATTATGTATGTAGAGACATATAGCAATATGTATGCATCTCTTTTCTCAAAATAACAAATAAACATGATACTTTACCCAATATAGAAGTAGTGGATCCAAAAAGACAAAAATTACATACATTTAGTGTTTTTCTAGACCATGATTCTTATGTTTTTAATTTTTTCAAGGTTTGTGTGGGACTTATATTAATAGTGTACATAATTATATGCATGGCTTCTACCAAGTAATGATGTGGTACATTATTTTTATCTACCAAAGATCATGCTATCTCCATGGTTTTACTATTATGCTTTGCCATGACTTCATTTTTTAGTGTAAAATATTGCTCTTGTATACCTTATTTCTTATATAATTATTAGAATATTTTAGAGACAAAATCATCCCCATTAACTGATCTAAGAGATTTTACATGTTTACATCTGTGTTTCTTTAACACTTCTTACTAAGAAACAAAGTTAGATAAACATTCTGAGTTTTTATGTAGAAAACAAACTCACATTTTACTTGAAAAGTCATATATAATCAATAAGTAATAAAAATATATAGATGTTGAAGGTCTCCACATTAGACCATGCAAACCCACATGTACCAAATCTAATGCATTATTATCTCTCTGGTCCTTACCAATGCTAAATGAATGTGAATATTACTTATCTTTTTGACATCCTAAACATATATTATGACTCTTTTGATTAGAAAACATTCCATTTACCAATGCTCATAACCGAGGTGACCATACCTCATATGCCATAGTTAACTAGTGATTTTAACCATTGATATTGCATGCTCTTTTGGTATTTTGGGATTTACCAACTTATATAATCCATTTTTACCAATACCAATAACAATGACTTTTTTTGCATGAATATTACTAACCATACATTTATTTACTTTAAAATCCACAAAAAGGCTAGGATTCATAATTATTTCACTTATGTAAATATTATTTTTGTTCATGTCAGGAATAAAGTGAACATTCTAATAAGTGTAATTAAAAAAAAAATTAGTGAAATATAAACATCTCCATATATTTTCACATGGTGAACCCAACCATCACCTAAGGAAACTGATTCATTGAAATTATCTTCTATAAAGTTTACATACCATTATTTTTGACATGTGTATTTTCTTAATTCACCTGATTCAAAATACCACATTATTGACTTCATTTATTGATTCTGTGTTTCCACAAATATAAACTCACCTATTGAAATGTTTTCATATTATTTAGCCATATTTATAGATTGTGAATTTTTTCTATTAGTTGAGAAATCATATTGTCACTTATTACATGACCAAGTTTCTTATAATAAAAACACTCCCCTTTAGATTTATAAGTACTTAGATTAACATCAAAGGATTATTCTGAAGAACTACTATCACTCCACTATTTACCCTTGCTCTTTACTTGTGCTATGAGTACACTTTATGTAAACTTTAATTTTGAATTAATTGAATGCTCCTATCATCTTTCCTTCTACATGAGAAGTGTTGAAAACTTATCAAATCCAACGTATGTGTCTCTATGATCATATGTAATGAATCCACAAAGGAATTATATGATGATGGAAAATTTTGCATGTAAAAATAAATTAATTCTTGCTCATCCACATGCTTTTACACCACTTTTAATTAGTCACATATGTCTTTCAACTTAAATAAAATCTCAAAAGTAGACCCACCTTCCTACATTTTAGTTGAAATATAGATTTATAAGATTGATATTATTTTAATGTAAGATGTTTCCATAACTCTAATGCAATAGTTGCATTTCTAACTTCTAGTATTAAATTATCATTTACTAAAAAATTTAACAACATCAAGGCTCAAATCTCATTGACACTTATCATATTCATCATGTGAATTATTTGTTAAATTATCCTTGATAAGTAAAATATTATTAAAATTATGATACTCACATTTTTAAGCATATTATGAGTCCATAAACTAAATGTTTTGCCTCTTAACTTTTGAGAATATGGCCTCAATAGGTGTTGTAAACTAGACATTTTTAAAAAGTTTTTCACTAAAATAATTAAATAGTAAAAAATATAAATAATTTTACAAAAAAAAAAAAAAATTGTGTGCAGACAAGGAATTCAAAACAAACAATGTGGAAACAATTCATTTTTTTACACATTATGGTGCTCTAATTACATAATTAACTATACCATTTTTTTGGCAAAATAAAAATGTTTAATTTGAATAAAATTTTAAAATATTTATTTTTTCCCTAAATTTTCATGGAATTATAAAAAAAATATTTTAAAATTAAACAAGTTAAATAAACCAAAGAAAAATACATGTGTTACTTTTGCATATGACTCTTTGGCTTCCTTCTAGTTCTCAATGTACATAGAGAAGATCAAAAACATGTGGAAAATGATTATCAAGCCAAAAATTTGATGAAACCTCCTCTTATAGTGTTTGTATATATATATATATATATATATATATATATATATATATATATATATATATATATATATATGTATATATATATATATGTATATATATATATATATATATATATATATGTATATATATATATATATGTATGTATGTATGTATATATGTATATATATATATATATATATATATATGTATGTATATATATACATATATATATATATATATATGTATGTATGTATATATATATATATATATGTATATATATATATATATGTATATATATATATGTATATATATATATATATGTATATATATATATATACATATATGTATATGTATATATATATATATGTATATGTATATATATGTATATGTATATATATATATATATATATGATTATAGCCTAACTGCCTCCTCTTTTCCAATGTCTTTCTCCTTCCTATGCCACAGTTCTATTATTTTATTAATGAAAAAAACACCTCAAATCATAACTAGAATGACATGACACTTATTTTGAAATAGGTAAAGATAAAAAATTCCCTCATGATATAAAAAACACTATGTTGAGATCAAAAATGACATGTAAATGTTTTAGGTGAGATCAAAAAAACCTTAGAACATGTTATAAAATAGTCAAAATGCCTTAGAATAAGGAATGCAACAACAAAAATTCCTTTATGCATGATGAAACACTTCATAAGGTTGTAAAAATACCATAAAATATCCTAAAAACAACATAACATATTAATTTTATAGGCTTGTCTTCAAGGGTCCAAGAGTTTGTCTGCACCAGGTGCATTAGTTTTCCATGCTTCCTCCTTGAGCAACTCTCCTCCTCCACAAAGATTTCCTCTAGGATTCCCAAACCATGGGATTTGATTAACATAAAACATTAATTATTAAATCCACAATCCATATTATGTATTAAAAATAGATCCATATAAATATCCCATGACAATCTAAAATAAGGAAAACTTCCTAAGAACTTGTAAGCCTAATAATACTTTTTAGGTGAAACAAGAATAACTATGGGAATAAGTAATGTTTTTAAAAAAATTAACCATCATAATAATATATTATTCATGTCACCATATTTATTATAATAATAAACACTTTGATTATTATTATGGTTGATGGTCAATGTCGTATTAACATTATGAGAAGAAGACATTCAAAGAGTGCAAAGATGGATGAATTGGAATAATGTCATCCTTAATAAGTGTTTTGGAGTTATAAAAATCATATTAAAACTATTTATATTATTAATATCCAATTAAAATTCAATAAATATGCATTATCCTTCTAACATATATGTGAGAGTACCATTAGTTGTCCATTTTGATGTATATGTGAGAGTATATATGTACATTCCTTCTAATGTCTCAGTGAGAGTGCCATTAGTTGGCCTTTATGATTTGTTTGTGAGAGTATCTTAGACATGAGAGTTATCTATTTCATTAATTATAAATCTATAATAATATTTCATGTCATTTTTAATATTATCATTAAGGACATAAATACATGTAGATTCATAAGGAGCACCCAAAATAGAATCTGCATTTCTATTTGAGTCCAAATAAGGTATATTGTTTGAACTATTATAATAATAATTTGTTAAATTTAAAAATTTATTATTTTAATTATTCATATCTATATGTAATTCTTTATCTAATTTTATTGTAATTCTTCCATTAATTTTTGACCAAATGTCTTTATTTATTAATTATGTTAGTTTAAATGGATACTAAATTATCTTTCTAAGATGCTTGTTAAGTTTTTCCTGACCTACTATATTTATATTCTAATCATATCCAAATTAGTATGGCCAAAAAAATTTCTATTTATTTGAAAAATATGATGAGAAATGGAAGTAAAAGTGGTAATAATTTCATTATCTCTACAACATTTGAGGAATTTCAATGTTGCAATGAATCTAGACAATTTTATCTTTAATTTTTTAAAGAGACTCAACTCTTTATAAATATACCTTCCATATAAGGTTATATAATATTATAATAGATATGTATAAAATCCATTTAGATGAATAAATATTTACTTTGATTTAATATTCTCTTAAATTAAGGAGGGCAGTCAAACTCTAGTCTAACTGAGGTAGGGCCCACTTGCATAGATTATTAGTCTTGTTTCCTATTCATTAAATAGTTTCATTCTATTGTGTGTGTATTAATATTTCATTCCATTCTTGTAATTTTTTATTTAATTTATATTTATGTATTTAAATTGATGTGTTTTCTTTCAATATTATGTGGGAAGCTTCCCAAAATAAAGATTCATATTCTAGTTCTAAACATAGATCTAATTTTTAATTCTTGTAATTTAATTTCATGCACTTTACTTTCATGAAATTTACATTATGTAAGTGTGTTTCTCTATACACAACCTATAGTTAATAAATATTTGGAAATAAGTGGTGTTGCACATACAATGTTGACATCTTGCCAAAGTATATGCACATGGGTCAATAATTAATGAAAGTAGTGTAATCGATAAACCAAGTGGCTACCCCAAGGAGTACCTGTGCTAAGTTGCATGTGAATTATTGGATTGCATATTTTAATTGGAGAGTTGTTTTTATCATCATTTTAGTGATTTTATAGGGACACACGTCAATAATTAGTGTCCTAAGAGGTTGAGATATATTTTTCTTTCCTAGCTTAAGATTTCTTGCTTTCCTAGATTAAGTTAGTGTAGGATTTTTCTATGTGATTTTACTTACATGGGATATTAGCTTACTTAGGTTAATAATAGGTCTTTAAGATAAATGTACTTTAGTCCATTTTATAATTATGATTTATGTTAATTACATTTTTAGATAATCTAATTTCTCACTATATAATGTACCTTCTTATGTACTTTTTGGCTAATGTTAATTAATACAACCTTTTATTATGAATACGAGCTTCTTCTTGTTGTGAGTTGTTCTTCAGATTGTATTACTTCATATAGATTCAACCTTGTACATTTGACTATATTTAGTTTATCCTTGATTTTGGCCCACTCTAATATGGTATAAAATCTACATTGGTAGATGAATCCATTGATTCTATTGTGAGATCTTGTATTCTTGCTTGTTCCAAATTTTCTTTGAATATGGTTTTCTAGCATTTGGTGGAGTTTCTCATAAATCCATGAAAATTTACATGCCTATAGTCTCTAAGTGAAAAAAATATAGTGTCATTAGATCTAGAAGGTGGAAAAACCCAATGAATGATTATAAAAATGACATTGTTTCATGAAAATCCATTTTCAGCCATTTTTGGAGGGTTTCAAGGGCATTTTTAAAAATCTACAAAAATCCATAATTTTTTATGACTTTAAGTAATTTTTTTTGGGTTTGTCAAGAAAACAAGTGGGTATATTCCATATTTTGGATAATTATACAAAATCTACATTTTTGGAGGTTTCTTCAACTCGATATGATTTTGACCCCTCACAAGGAATTTTGGTGGTTGGAAATTTTTTGGGTCTATACACACACTCATCAAATCTTGATGACCTTACCTATAGCACTAGTGGATCAACCAACCTCTAATATCAGACCCCACATAACATAAAGATCATACCAACAACCCTTGTATACTTCAATAGATGTGACATCACCATTAGTAGACTCTGATGCCTCTATACACAAACTAGTTAGATTCTAACCCCAATCATGACATAGTCAAATATTTATCAATCAATTTTCACCTTAAAAAATATGAGAGACTATAAAATTTAAGATAGTGGAGATTTACATGATTCATTTGAAAAATGGAGGCATTTTTTAGATTATGTCACTCTCCTATTAATAATATCAATCAAAGTGAGAGAGAGGAACACACAAAAAAGGTCTTAACCCTTGCTTTAATAAGAGTTAATCCCTGGTTACTTCCAACCCAAAATTTATTAAATTTTACTCCAAAGGGGCATAGGTGTTTTTTTTTTGGGAAGTTGATTTTGAACAACTTTTCCACAACCAATTTTTTTCAAATTTTGCAAAGTGGAGATTACCCTTGCCATCAAGAATTTCAAACGTGCATAACTTTCAACGTACTAATTCTTTTGAGGTGTCATTTTTTTTAAAGTAAGATTTTTTCAAGATTTATGCATTGGTAAGATTATCATGCCTTGTAAGTTTTAACCTTTACATATTCAATTGGGTTATATATTCCTAGTATTTTAACACATGCAGTTGAACACATACTTCCTTTTTACACCATGGATATAAGATATGTTCTTATTCGTACACCATTTGACTCTAATGAGAGGAAATTCAAAGTGAAAATCCTCTACAGGATCAAAGGCTTACACTAGATCACAGTGGGTACAAAAAAATAATCAACACCTAAGGTAAATAAGGTGAATTAGTACAATAGAAATGATGAAGCATGTGATATTCTATGCATATCTATGTCTATCAACCTACTCTTTCATATTGAATTTTCCACTACTCCTAATGAATTTTGATCCATATTGGAAAAAATATTTAGGAATAAGAACATAATGAGAGGTCATGAGTTGGAGAATGAGAACATTAGTTTGAGCTCAAGATATTTTGATATGGTACAAGACTTCTTCACAAAGTTCAAATGAATTAGGCTATAGTTGAAACTATGCAGTATTGATAAAAAGAATGATAAATTAATTAATTATACCCTTGTCAAGTTGGGATTTGACTATTATATCTTTGTTTCTACCTTCCACACCACCAAGTGTGCCCTCAGAGCTACATGTACCATGTTATGCTTAGATGACTTTACTATTGACTTGATTTGGAAGAAATACAAGCTCATTCAAATGGGTACACTGAAGTCATCTAAATCATATTCCTTAATTATGACTCATGACAAAAAAATGCTTATTTTAGCAAAGAGAAGAAATATAAAAAGGACCTAGAGTAAATAAAGAGTTATAAATCTGATGTTGAGTCTAAAGAATCAAAAGGGTCCTCCTATTTAAGTGGGAAACCCAAGAAATAACAACTCACATGTGGATACTACAAGAAATATAGGAATTATGAATCCAAATGAATGCATAAGAAAATTTACCAATTACTAACATGCTCAAGAAGTAAAACATCAGTGTCTCTGTCTTCCAATCAGATTTCATCATCATAGGGGTCTTATAAGGACAAATATAATAATAAAGGAAAAGATAAGGGTAAATCACATGTTTTAGTTACATCCAAACCTTATAAATGGGTAATTTATTATAGTGTATCAAACCATATGGCTTCATCATATGACATGTTCTTATTGGGTGATGATACTTCTATAGAAGTTAGTGGGAGTGGATTTATTGAAGTGAATGATGGTATATTTTAGGATGTTCTATGTGTTACCTATTTATCCACCAATCTCCTATCTATTTATAAGATCATTCACATCTATTAAAGTAATAAAGTTAAGTTCACACCCAATTTAGTGGTTATTATAGAAGTAGATAGTGACTCCATTATTGCATTTGAGAAAGTAGATCACTAGTCATGATTGTATAATTTCTCACATTTTTCTCTTGATCAACCCTCTACTTCACTACTCACTCATTTAGATGGGGTGAGTAAATTATATAATGAATTATTTATCCATGTCAACTATCACTACCTAGATAAACTTAATTATCAAGACATGGTTTCATGTTTTCCACGAGTCAAGATTTCTAATAGAGCTTTCCAGGGTTGCTTACTTGGTTATTATAACATCCTAAGGAGAAGTATGATAAGGTAAAATCATGAAGAGATAAATATATATTGAAGATTATCCATAGTGATATTACTAATCCATTTCCAAAACCTTAATTCAATAGGAAAAAGTGCATGCTTACTTTCATCAATTAACTTTTCAAGGCATACTTGGGTACATTTTCTTAAGTAGAAATCATAGGTGCTTGATCATGTTTAGGACTTTAAGGTTATTTTATAAAAATAGTTAGCTAAATCCATCAATATTTTATGCACTAATAATGGTGATGAGTATATTAGTAACCATTTTAATAAATTTTGTACATTAGAGAGGATTGAAATACAATGTACAATTATATATAGTCCTCAATAGAATGGTGTTATAGAGTGAAATAATAGGTCTTTAAATGAAATTTACAACTATATACTACACTACAAGTCTCTTACACCTCAGTATTAGGCTGAGCCATCAATTATGTGTGCTATATCTAGAACCATATTCCTCATAAATAATTAAATGGAATCATTCCTTTTGAATATTAGATTGGTCATAAACCCAAAATGAAACACTTATGAGTGTTTGGACCTCCTACTATGGCCCATATTATGAAGAAAAAGCATAAGGTAATGGAACCTCAAAGTCAACCTTGTATCTTTTTTAGATATTTGGAGGGTATTAAGGGATACAATATTCTCCATCCCACTACTCATGATGTTTTCATGAGAGGAGTGTTTGATTTAAAGAGGGTCCTCAATACTCTACACATGACACTCCTCCTTCTTCCTTGGATGCACTGAGATTTGGTGAAAGCTCTAACGATTTAGATCCACTTGAGTAGCTTCCTAATGATCCAAATTCTTATTCCAATTATGATTATGAGATTAGTGATATGGATTACTCTCCTTATCCCATAATATATTCAAAGGATGGGGAATATCCTCCTGACTCTATGAGCATTAGTCCTCTTTAGGATAAACAGACACTGCAAAGTGTTGGCTAATGGTTTGGAGATCTATTAAACTCTAGACACACCTATTAACTATTCTAAGATGCCCCACATGCTTTTATTAGATTTGATTTTGATCCACATATATTTCATGAGGCATTGAGTACTCATCATTGGGATACTACTATGGAAGAGGGGTATGGTTATTTATTGAGGAATAAAACTTGGGATTTAGTCCCTCTTCCTAAGGGAAGAAAACATTTTTGATGTAGGTGGATATACTGAACAAAATTTGTAGTAGATGGGTCCTTAGAAAATTTTAAAGCACATTTGGTATCAAAGGTTTTTATTAGATGCCTAGAATTTATGATACCAAAATGTTCATGCTAGTTTCCAAAATGAAATTAATCTGACTCATTCTCTCCATTGCCTCAGCACATCATTTGGATGTTCATTTGATAGATGTAAAGAGTTTCTTTCTTCATTGTGACCTAAAGAGGAAATATACATGGATAAACCATAAGGATTTGTGGAATATTCCTCCTTAGTTTAAAAAGTTTTAAAATCTATCTATGGCCTCAAACAAGATCCTCGAGCTTGGTATGTCAAGATGCACTCATTTCCTCTTTTGGTTGGCTTCACTAGATGTAATTCTAATTTGAATGTCTACATCTTATGGAAATATGATTCACTATTAATTTTGTTTCTCTACATGGATGACCGATTAATCATAGGGAGTTCCTCATCCACCATCACAATAGTAAAAACTACTTTATCTAATTAATTCTTAATGACTGGCATGGGATTGTTGCATTAATTACTATAGATTGAAATTTCTTAGTCTAAATCTAGGGTCATTATTAAATAATTCAAGTATGCTCTTCATTTGCTTGCATAGTTTAACATGGCTGATTGTAATCTAGCTTTGACTTCTTTTCTATTGGGTGTGAAGTTTAAGGTTGATTGTCCATCTCCTTTGGTTAATTCTACCTCATATTGACAACTTATTAGTAGTCTCATTTACCTTATGCGCACTAGACATAATATTTCATATGCAGTGGGAATGGTCTCTTTATTTCTATGGGAACCACATGAGTTTCAATGAAAATAAGCTAAGCAATTTCTCTACTACATTTAGGGTACTCATAGTTTCAAGATTCACTATGGAATAGGTATTAACATCAAATTGATTAGTTATATAGATTCAGATTGGGTTGGTGATATTTAGAATCATAAGTCTAATTTAAGATACAATCTCTCCCTCAGTTCAAGTTTGATTAGTTGGTTAATCAAGAAGCATAATTCTATTGCTTTAGCTTTTACTAAGGTAGAATATATAGGAGCTAATAATGCTACCACTAAGGCTATTTAGCTTCAATATATTCTCATTGATTTTGAAATATAATTTAAATAACCAATAGTTATATTTTATGACAAACAAAACATAATCCAAATCTATATGAAAATGGTCCTCCATCAATGGATCAAACATATCAATATTTACATGCATTTCATTTATGAATTTGTCCATGAGCAAGTCATTAATCTCTGTTACATCTAGACAATAAATAAAATTGATGATATATTCACCAAACCCTTTACTTAGAGCAAGCATATTCATTTATGGTCTCTTATTAGGGTTTATGAATCTCTATCTTCTTCATCCTTTAGGGGATCATTTTTATGTATTTATATACCTCATTAGACCTTTGTGTCATGACCCAATTCTTTTACCCACCTAATATAGGTATATCATTGTATAAATTCAAATTGAATTAATTAGTGGCCTTAAGAGGTCACATTATTTTTATATAGGCAATAATAATCTCTATCTAGGTTTCAACTGTGCTTTAGAAGTCATTTAGTTGTGTTTTATATTTTCCCACAAAAACCAATAATTCAAATTTTTGAATTGGTTTTGGATTATTCAAGGAGTTTTAGTGAGTGTTAAGGGTAATTATTCTTATTAAGTTATCCTTGGTTTATAAGGATATAAATTAGATGTATTTATATATTACATTGTTTTTAAATGTCAAAAAACTATGTTTTTATACCTTATCTAGTCTTGTGTAACATAGAAAATGGCCTAATTTAGTATATACTAAGGTTGTTTAAGATTGTCAAAAAGTTTGTGAGGTAAATAACAAAATAAAACCAAGTTTTGGAAATGGATGTATTAAAAACATATAATTAGGAAGTGAATAACATGATATTAGGTGGGAAAATCTCAATTTGGAGGAGAAAATAATAATTCTTCCATTGAACGAGTATGGTCTATCAAGAAAGTTATAGGTTTTGTACAAGAGATTGTATGTTTTATGAATAAAATCACTTGGTATTGAATTAAATAAGGTTTAAAATTTGACATGGATGTGTGATATCATTTTATAAGGTTCTATTTCTTCTTTTTGTATGCTTGAGACTAAATTTATAATCTCTCAAGACTACAAATAGGTTTCTTCCGAATACACAGTCTGTTAGAACATCATTGTTTCCTGTATTTTTTTAACATGGAAAATGTTGGGTGTTTGTAAGAGTTGAGGGAAATTTTAAATTTCCTCACACAAGTGAAATAAATTATTTAAATCCTTTATTAGTGAAATTATATTACTTTGTATGCTCTTGGGTTGCTTGCAGACCTGCAAACCCTAAGTCAGGGTATAAGAAACAAAAAGTGAGCTATTTAAAAAACTAACCCTCTAAATTCTCTAATTTTTTTATGATATTTTTTTAGGGTTATAAATAAAATATTAAATTGTTTTTATAAGCCCTAAAATTCTAAATAAACAAGATTAAGTATGACAAACCTATAGAAAGTCAAGAAAAATAGGGTTTTAGGCAAGAAAAATCACTTTTATCTCAAACTAAAGATCTAAATCCTTTGTAAATTGGTATTTAGATGATATATAAGTGTTTTAAAATGATATTAATGTTTTTTGGAGCTTAAAAACTTATTTTATGGAGATACAGTTGATTATGTGTAGATAGACCCTATATTTAGCCTAAAAACAAAGTTAGATGACCAAAGTTTTCCATGTAATATTAGGCCTTTAGAATTTAAGTGGATATATTTTATACCCTAAATATAATAATTTGGATCATATAAATCAAAACATAAATCTATTATCTTCTTATCACCCAAACTAGGTCTAGAGTAAAGTGTTTTGAGCCTAGTCTACTTTAGTTGAATACCTTAAAGACTCTATTTCACCATTTTTGTTATCAAAGCACACTAATATTTGTCTAAATATTTAAAATAAAATGTTAATTAATTTAAAAACTAAGATAGAAACTTGTAATGATGGAAATCAAAGTAAGAGGCAAAGGTCAAAGGATACAACCTACTCAATCACTATTTCTTGAGGAGATGAGGAATATTCAAGCAAGGTTGTAGGCCATGGAGTATGCTCAAAGAAGAAGAGTTGACATGTGAGATTTAATTGATATTTAAGAGGAATAGAGGACTCAAGAATAATGGGTAGAATTAGAGGAAGCAGAAGAGAGAGCACAAGAAACATTGATTAGAGTAGTCATGGGGGTTAGTTCTAAGCTCGAGTTAGAGGTACCTATGTATGAATGTAGCCTAGGTGTAGAAGATTTGGTTGATTTGATAAATTATATGGATAATTAGCTATACTAGCATGGTATATAATATGATTAAAATAAGATGAATATTGCATTTACTAGTTTGAAAGGTCATGCATCCCTTTGGTGGGATGGAATATAAGGTGAAAGTAGAAAAGGAAATCCCAAGATCAAGAGTTGGGATAAGATGGTGGCCAAATTAAAGGAAAATATAATGCAAATATATTATCAAACTAATCTCTTCAAGAGACTTCAAAATCTAATGAAAAATGAGATGATGATTAAAGATTACATAAAATAGTTTTGTAGGCTAATTATCATATCAAGTCACATTGAAGAAGATATTAAAAAGGTTTCCAGATATATTAATGGATTGATATTAAACATTCAAGATGAAATCAATATTTTGGCACCAATATTAGTTGAGGATTCATATCAATATGCCCTTAAAGTAGAAGAGAAATTGTTAGGGAAATAAGTTCAACATTCAAGAGATAGAGGCAAAACTATTAGGAGTAGAGGACAACATGGTGGAGGAATTCAACTACAAGAACATCATGAAGAAATCACAACTCAAAAATCCATTGACAAGTCAAAAGAGGTGGCTATTATTTAAGAGGTAGGAGACCATTTACTATAGGTATAGGAAGAAGCTTTGTAGGTAAATGTTTCAAATGTAATAAGTTTGGGCATAAATATTATAAGTGACATTAGAATCATTCCAAAATCCAAGTTAGTGCTCACATAGATAAAGATAATAAAGAGGAGAGTGTGGGATCACCTTTCCATGAAGATGCACCTAAAGTTTTAAATTCTCTGATTATGAAGAGGGTTTTTCTTAATCCCAAAAAGGAGATCAAGGAGCATGCTCAAAGGAATACATTGTTTAGAACCACCTAAAAATCAAAGGGTAAGTGTTATAAAGTCATTATAGATAGTGGAAGTACTGATAATTTAGTGTCATCTAAGATTGTTGATAAGTTATGCTTAAAAAAATCCACTATCCTACTATTCATAAGGTGTCTTGGCTTTAGAAAGGACATCAAGTCTTGGTGAATGAGCAATGTAAGGTGGAATTTCAGATAAGAAGCTAAAAAGATAAGGTGTTATGTGATGTAATGCTAATGGATGTCTACCATATTCTTTTGGGTAGACCTTAACAATTTGATGGGAAGGCAATACATGATGGAAGGAGTAATACCTACACCTTTGATGAGGATGGTAATAAACACACCCTCATACCATTGAAATAACAAGTTATAGTATTAGAGGATAGTCCAAAGGTAATGTTGAAAAGTGTAAAATAGTATCTATAACACATTAGAAAGGAAAAATTAAGTTATGCACTGATTAGAAATCCTAAAATAATAATTAAAATGATAAAATTGATTGATTTATCTCAATAAAATCAAGATTTATTGAATTAATTTATTTACATTGTTTTGGATGACTTACTAAATGAATTTCCTTCAAGGATAAACATTAGTCATCATATAGATCTCATACTAGGAGCCAATCTTCCAAATAAGGCAACAGAGAAGATGACACCAATGGAAAATGAGGAGATAAATAACCAAGTGAAAATATTGTTGGATAAAGGACTAATTAGGGAGAGTGTGCGTCCTTGTGTTGTTACAATATTCTTATCACCAAAAATGGATAGAGGTTAGAGAATGTGTACTAATTCAAGGCTATTAATAAGATCATAATCAAGTATAGATTTTCTTTTCCTAAAATTGATGATCTGATGGATTATCTAAGTGGTTCAAGGTACTTTTCCAAGATAAATTTCAAAAGTTTTTATCATCAAATTAGAATTATAGAGAGAGATATTAATGTAAAACTAATTTCAAGGTCAATGATTGGCTCTATGAATGACTTATTATGTCATTTGGGCTAATTAATACTCCAAAGACCTTAATGAGGCATATGAAGGAGGTGTTCAAGGCTTTCATAGGTAAATTTTTCATTTTTTACCTTGATGATATTTTGATTTATATTCAATCAAATTAAGAGCATATAAGACATTGTAGAATGGTTTTGAATAAGTTGCATGAATAAATCCTACTAATCAATCTCAAGGAGTGTAGTTTTATGAAGACATAATTGGTTTATTTTGGGTTTGTTATATCTCAATATGGATTGAATATGGATAAGGATAAATTTAAATCCAAGATATAATTCCATACTATAAATAATCCATTTTAGTTAAGAAGTTTTCATGACTTACTTAGTTTTTACATAAAGTTTATATGAGATTTTAGTAGTATTTATGCTCCAATTATGGAAACAATTAAGGAGAAAAAGTATAAATTTATATTGAATAAGGAATATAATAATTTTTTTCATATTCTTAAGAATAATATTATATAACAACCCATTTTATCCTTGTCTAATTTTGGAAAACTTTTCCAAGTGGAGTGTGATGCTAGTGGAACTGCCATATGAGTTTTTCTAAGTCAATAAAGAAAATGACTTGTCTATTTCATTTATAATCTTCATGATTCAAAGAAAAGGTATTAAACATATGAAAAAGAGTTATATGTTGTTATTTATTCTTTGAATAAATTGAGGAATTAACTAATGCCTAAATTGTTTATTTTCTATATTGATAATCATGTCTTACAATTCATTAGTAGTCAAAGTAAACTAAATCAAAGGAATGCAAAGTGGTTTGAATTTTAGTGTGATGTAGGTGCATGATTGTAAAGAGTCCAATTAGATTAATTAATGTAATTAAAAGGTGATATAAGTCATAAATATTCAATAATAAGCTCTATCAGGCTTCAAGTGTGATTTATTAGTCATTCAGTGGTGTTTTTTTCATGATAAAACTAATAATTCAAAATTTTGAATTGGTTTTGGCTTATTTAAGAAGTTTTAGTGAGTTTCAAGGATAATGGTACTTATGAAGTTATAAATGGGGTATAAGGATTTAATTTATATTTAATTTATCTATTACCATCCTTATCTAGTCTTATGCAATGTAGAAGAAGGCCTAATTTAATATATACTAAGGTTGTCTAAGACTGTTGAGAAGCTTATGAGGTCAAGAACAAACTAAATCCAAGTTTTTTAAATGGATTGGATTATATAATTATAATTATGAGGTTAGTAACATGATATTAGGGTGGATATCTTAGTTTGGAGGAGAAAAGAACAATTCTACCATTGAAGGAGTATGGTCTATCAAGAAAGTTACAAGTTTTGAATAAGAGAGTGTAATTTTTATGACTAAAATAACTTGGTATGTACTTAAATAAGTGTAAAATTTGACATGGATGTGTGATATAATTTTATAAATCTATGGTTTTTCTTTTTTTATGCTTGAGACTAAATTTATAAGCCTACAGGACTATAAATAGGTTTTCTCCTAATACACAGTCTCATAAAACATTATTGTTTCATGTATTTTTTTAGCATGGAGAATGTAGGGTGTTTGTAATATTTGAGGGAAATTTTAAAGGTATTCACATAGGTGAAATAAATCATTTAAATCCATTATAATTAAAATTATCCTACTTTGTATGCCCTTAAGTTGCCTACATACCTGTAAACCCTAGGTCAGGTTTTAAGAAATAAAAGGTGACATATTTAGAGAACTAAGCCTCCAAATTATCTAAAAATTATAGGATATTGTGTTACGGTTATAAATAAAATAAAAAATTGTTCTCATAATTTAATAAGACCTACAATTCCAAATAAATAAGACTGAACATGATAGACCTATAGAAAGTCAAGAAAAATATGGTTTTAGGTAAGGAAACTCACTTTTATCTCAAACTAGAGACCCAAATCCTTTTAAAATTAGTATTTAGGTGATATATAAGTGTATTAATAGTATAATAATTTTTTGAGGAGTTTAAAAACTTATTTTAAGAAAATATAAATGACTGTGTGTAAACATACCATGTATTTGGCCTAAAAATAGAGTTAGATGACCAAAGTTTGTTCCCTCCCTACAAGCTTAAACCTTTAAAGGTTAAATAGATATTTTTAGTAAATAAAGAGATTTTTTTGAATTATACTTTGATTTTTATTAATAAAAATAAAAATTTATTTTCTTCTTATCTCCCAAAATAGGCCAGAGTAATGAGTTTTGAGCCTAGTCTACTTTAATTGAAGACCTTAAAGACTTTATTGCACAATCTAGATTTATAGGAATATATTCCTCCATAAATGGATAAATAATATTGAGATTAACATGAATTTAATTCATTAGATAATCCATGAACAATTCATTTATCTTTGCTACATCTAGATAATAGAGCAAATTGTTGATATATTCATGACACCCTTCACTAACAACAAGTATCTTAATATGTAGGCTCTTATTAGGGTTAAATAAGATCCATATTTTTCCTCCTCTATGGGATAATATATATTTAATTAGTCACCTCATCAATCCTTTGTGCCAGGACCCAATTATTCTACCCACCTAAGCTACACTTAAGGGGGGTATTAGTGTAGGAATTTTTCCACTATGTGGTGTTACTTATATGGTATATTAGCTTGCTTAGGTTAATAATATGTTATTAGGTAAAATTCAATTTAAGTAAATTTATAATATTGATTTAATTACCTTTTTGGGTGACCTAATTCTTCACAATATAATGTAACTTCAAATGTAAGTTTTGACTAATGTTCATTAATGTAACTTTTTGTTGTGAAGACAAGTTTCTTCCTCTTCTAAGTTTTTCTTCATATTTAACTACTCTATGTATATTTAGACTCATGTATTCAACCCTATCTAGTTGATCCTTGATTGTGGCTCACTCTGATAGATTAAATTTATTATTTTATTAGTTAAAATTTATTACTTTCATAATATTGAAATGTCTTGCTTTCATATAGTATATTTATTATTTTCTAATTAAAATTTTAATTCTTGCATGTAGATTTAAAAAAAATAAAAAGTCCCATTTGAAATTGACCTTATGTAGGGTAGGGTAGAAATAATCAAAAGGAAGGTTGAGTGATTGAATATAGTGTGATAAGGGTCACTTGGGCAGAATTTTCCCATGGAAGACCTTCAAGGAGATCATTCTATCAAGAAACTGACAACTTTAAAATTTCATGTCAACATCCTCATAGATGTTTCACCTATGAATAAAATTACCCCTTGTAAATTTATTAATTTAAATGGAATGGTTGGTGAGGACCCTGACACATTTATTTTTTATTTTTACATATTGTGTCATAGATACAACTAAAATTAGATTGTCAAAAGGTTAAAACAATTTGTAGCCATTCTTAAATATGCAACTCTATGATGGTTCACGAGGTTGAGAAATAATACAATTACTAACTAGGAGGATATGAATAATAAATTCATTTTCAAACATTGAGACTAATTCAAAGTAAAATATTCCATGGGAAATGATATATTTTAGATGGAAAAAAATAAAGATGAGTTAATAGAAGAGTACATAGAAAAACTCTTATTTAGCTTGAAAATCTATAAGTAAAACAAACTAGACAAAGAGACTATTAAGTTGATATTTTTGAAGGAAATAACTGAATAATGCCTATAATCTATAGATGTCATGATTATAGTAGATGCGTCTAAATTATCATGTGAATATATCATAATATATGAATAATCTACTCAAGGTATGCAATGAATAAGACCCATAGAAAAAGGACATTATCCAATTATGGACTCTTACAGATGGAAGTTATAAACCATGTAGGATATGAAGTAGGATATCATCAATAATATGGACACAAAATTAATCACTTTTCATTCAAAAAACCAACAAGAAGAGGTAGAACAAGATTTGATTGAATATTATATGGATTATTGCAAGAAAAAAACATACTGTAGATGTCATATTACTCATGTAAAGATGGCTAAATTATAATAATTTTAGCCATGGTAGTGATAAATCCTGAATCATAAATGGTACCCACATTCCATTCAATGAAAATAAAAATGGGAAGGAAATTAGTCATGATTTTAAAAAATGATGGGTTTCAACAATTGCACCTATATCAACAATAAGATTTAAATCCAAACAATCATACACAAGTTTTAAATGTTGATGCAAGTTATATGAAGAATACAAAGTTGTATATTTTGCACCAAGAGATCAAAGTTTTGAATGCTATGATTAAATAACCATAGAGAAAGAACACTATGTTGTAATCTTAAGTAGAATTGGATGTATGACATAATAAGGAAATAACTCATGCCCTTATGCCCATAAAAATTACTCATATAGAAAGGTCTGAATCTAGTAAAGAGGAAGGGTTGTCTATACCCATGCAAGAAAAAAGGATTACACATGTTAATGTGGGAGGCTTGCATGAATAAAAATCTTATGTATCAACCTCTACACCTATTAGTTATAACCAACTTGTAATTTTATAGAAATGCTTATAACCACTCATGAATAAAATCAAAATGTAATAGTTGATATGAAAGAATTAAATAATACTTATCATGTACAAATTGGTAAAAATAAACCTATAATAGTTGATACAAGTTACATGAAGACTATTTATCATGTACTTTTTAGTATCCAACCTATAGTTATTACTACATGCAATGTAAAAGCTATTTATCATACACATGTAGAATAAAAATAACATATAATATTTATAGTTATAATAGATTCTAATCCTATTGATAAATAAAAAATGCATGAAACATTTTATTCTACATCTACATGTGAGAAAACATGATCTAAAGTAAGTTCTAACACACATGAAGATTCCATATTCTATTGGTGGAGAAAATTGACATAGAATAGATTATGATCACATTTTTAAGGAAATTTAGATACAACTCAAATTAAAGAAAAATTATTTTTCATTGAATAATATGATGGTTATATAAAAGGGAAAATTTATTTAGATTTGGGGCCTCTACCCCTGAACCTCACCCTATATTGAAATAAGGATCACACCTGGGGAAATGCCCCTTAACCCTATTAGGGACTACCACTCTTAGACCTTGGTTTTTAGATTTTAGAATTGAATAAACAATCATTAGGGGAGATGTTCAAATAAAAAGTGATAATTTTTTAGTTTTTTGCCTCATGGATAAAATTCAAATGCACTTATTCCTCCTACATTATTGTTGCAAACACCTATAGATGTTTTTCCCAATAATGATCATATGAGAATAATTTAATATGTGAGAAATAGAAGGTACATGTATATGAAAGAAAACAATAAGGATTTCACCAAATTATAAACAAAGAGAAGGTTTATTAAAGGTTACTATTTACAAATGAGACTTGAGGAAAAGTAGATCAAAGAGGAATTTGGATAACAATACAAATAATTACATTTATGTCTCTTGTTTATTTGGTATTTAATTATTATTAAAATGTCCATAATCATTGTAAATTTAAATTTTGTAATTCCATCTCATCTAATTTTTTGAAAAATCAACCTCATATTGAATGGTTGAGGTTTCAAGGCCACTCATGAAAATTACCACCCCAAAACTTATAATCACAACATGATAGGTTTTAACAACACCCATATTCATAAGAGGCTATGTTTTTCTAAATACAAAATAACCCAAATTGTAAATAAAAAACCAATCCACATAATTTTTAATAATGAAATGACAACATTCCCACCCACTCAAATCAATAGAGTTCCATCCATATCCAATAATTGTAGTATCCCCACCCACATTAATAATAATAATAAAACCCATATAAGGAGGTTTTTGATTCCATAAAAAAACATACCATTACTAATAGTGAATCAATACTTGAACCACATCTATTCACCATTAAGGTTGTACCATTTTAAAATATTTTCCTTTTCACAAATCACCAATCATACAAGGGAACAACCTTAGTAAAATTTGAATTTTTACATAAAATACAACATTTTAGTGTCTATATTACATTATTTTAGACTTATGAAGACTATATACATCCATAAAATTCCATCCAAGAGCTATAATTGAATAATCCAAAACATAATATATATGGTTTAAAAATAGTCCAAGCACTTCAATAACTTGTTCATATTTGGACTACATTGTTCATCTCAGGCATACTAAGCCATTTATCCCTACTTTGGATATAAACATAACTATATTGCTCATTAAGTTCCTCCTTAAGATAAACCATAATTGAAAAAAACAATAAAATAATAGAAGCTCCATAGCCTTCACCACACCCCTCCTTGCTTTTAGTTGTTGGAGAAACCAACTATATATCTTGAGGTGGTTATAAAATATTTTATTATAGAAATGGATTCATGGGAATAAATCATATATTTAATGATATTACAACTAAAATCCTAATTTTGAAGGCAACCAATGATTATTTTAGAGACCTTCATTTACAAAATAACTTGTAATTTATTTTTTCCCAATAATAGTTTATGTAACTATGATATTTTTGTACCCATCCCTTAATTTTTATCCATTTTAGCACATAATATATATGTTATATATGATTTTTATTATGATTTAAATATTATAAGTTGATTTTATAATATTTTTCATGCTTTAATTGATAGGAATAATCTACCAAAATTAGTCCTATAATATTTCATGTAGCATTTCCTGTAGCAACCATGTAGCAATCTTGTATCATTTCCTATAGATGTTTTGTTGCAATTCCTAAAAAAAATCTCTAGGTAAATACTATAGGATATCCTATAGCAACTATTGTAAGGAAGTTTGTAAAAGAATCCTATATCTTGTTACAAGTTATTTTGCTATGTTTTTTTACAAATTAAACATGAGGTAATACCAAAACATGAGTAAGATTTTATTTCCACATCTAATACATACATGCATTATAGATCAGATTGAATGATCATTTCAGTACAAATTCAAAATTTTGAATTTATATTTATACCCAACCCTCATTAAATAAAAAATGATCCCTAGGATGGAAATTATAGGAAATGACTATTATATTTTTAAAAAATCTCACCATTGATCAAAATCTAACCTTGCGAGTGACGAGTGTCTTTTAACTCCTCATTTAATCAATATTCAATTGATGTCTTATCAACCAGGGCTGGTGTCCAAAGTTATATATAGTAAGGTGTGGGATGGTAGATCTAGAAGGCTACTTATGGGGGTGTTTGATTGTCCTATTCAAACTTTGACTAAAGAAAGAAGTGTCTTAAACTACTTGATTCACGCTTTTGTTGAAAAGGAAGAAATCAAATCAATCCACTCTTTTGTTAAAAGTAAAAATCACACTCCTATCTATGATTGTGTGTAAATTAAAATCACACTCTTCACTAACAAGAGGAAATTTGTTTCACACATTTTTTGCAAAGGAAAACACACATTAATTAGAAGGAAATAACTTTGAAATAAGAAAATGCTTTTTACACTATGAATTTATTTTGATGTTTTTATGAATAAATGTAACTATTAACAAGATTTTAATTAATTATAACAATGAATTAGTAAAACATAACATAAATATTGTACACAGTTCCTGGTTTCAAGGAGAGTGGGCCCTTGCTCCTCTCAGACTCAGGAATAAACATTAATCAATGCTGGAAATTGAAGTATTAATTCATAAAATTGAAATGATTATAATCTGGCTAAAACCTATAATATGCTTGTATAAATTTTCCTCTATTATCTCCTCTCTATCATCTAATATCTATCCTTTTTTATAATATATTAAAATCTTACATTTTATACTAATATAATCAACTCAAAATAGGATGTAAAGGAATAGGATTCATTGGTTGATTCAATCATCCATAGATAGGAGGTTGGATTTCCAAGAGATCTAATTATTATGATAAAATATATATCCTATCCTATAATAATCCTAAGATCCCAATATATATACAACTTTATCAAAAGCATATCCTACAAAATAGTAGGCAGTTATTTTCCTTATTTGATTCCAGCTAAAATGATTCTCTCTTATCCTATCTGGCTACCAGCTTCCCAATTTGTAGCTTCATCCTTAAAAAAATATCAGAATTAACCCTATAGAGTTGGGAAGAATGAACTTGTGGAATCTGTAGAAACAAGCCTATGAATTCTATAGAAATGAACCTGTAGAGTTCATAGAAACAAGCTTGTGGAGTCCATAGAAACAAGCATGTAGAGTCCATAGAAATAAGCCTGCAGAGTCTGTATAAGTAAGCCTACAGAGTCTATAGTTCTGATGAATGAAGATAAAAATTTCACATTCATTATACATCATCTGTCTTTTTATTGATCATTCTTCACAACAAAAATCACTAAAACATGATATGTATTAGACATTAATGACAAAGTAAAGGTTTCCTCTTTGGTTCAATATAAACAAGACAAATATCTATTTTCCATGTAATAGCTATCTAACAATCTAAGATTTTCATAAGATAATATCCTTCAAGAGATGAATTGAGGGAAATAACATGTCAATAATGAGCCATATTCTGAGCGCATTAGTGAGCACATAATGTAGACATATTAATATGTTATTATGTACATAACACAATCATAATAAATCAAACCATTATTTTTATTTTTCCAACATATTTATTTTCATCATTGAAATATCATCCCAACTACAAGATCTTGGAATCTTCTTAGGGACATTATTAACCCACACCAACCTATCACATCAATTTTATCTTGGAAAATATTAGTACAAGCATAATCCATTACTGTGTAAGCCTTCTTAGAGGATCCATTAAATAATTAAACAAATATTTGGATCCTTAATGAAATAAATAATAATAATCATCTACAAAACTTTGAGGTTGATATAATCAAAAATATTCTTGCATGCCTCAACAAACAAATGTAAGAATTTTCCTTGAGTATGCTTGTATTTAATGACATATCTTCCCAATATTACAACACTATTCTTTGGTTTCTAGTCATAATTATTTTCTTATTACATGTCAAGAAGATCTTGATGTTTACAAGACATCCTTTACATGGTCTTTCAAGACCAAGTTAGATAGATTCTTTTCCATATCCTCACTTACATAGCCAATAAAGCATTAGGATATACCGTTGGCCAAAAGGATGGTAAATTGAACTATGTTATGTGTTACATCATCAAAATGGTTTATAGTATAAAGTTCAATTATATGGTAACTATGAATGAATTCATTATAGTTATATATGTTATTAATTAGTTTTTTTCCATTATCATATTTTATGTTATTGTGCATGTTAGTCTTCAACTCATGTAATATCTAATGCACAAACTAAATATCAATGGTTCCACTATTATATAGTTACTATTAATTTAATAATTAAATTTTACCATCATAGCTAATGAAATAAGAAAAATCATTATTGATCTTGTTTTAAAACCAACATAATGAATCTAATCTATAGGTGGATGATGCACATCTCTTTGTGATTATTATTCTAACAATTTTGTTACAAAAAAATTGTCTCTGTTGAGAGATACAACAACATACGCCCACCTTGTGCTCAATGTTGACATTTAAGTAAACCCACATTATTTGATGAAATAATTCGAGCAACTACTCATCCCTAGATGTTACTTTACACATATTATGGCATGATGGGTTCACAAGAAGATTTTCACTAGAGGACAAGTTGGTGCTTTATAATTTCACAAAAAATTAACACTAAGATGAACTTAGAACAAGCTTGTTCAAATTTGAGTAGATGTTGGATAATGAGGCAATGAAGCTATGTATTTTTTATTTTATCACTATATCTTTATTGGTTAGTAGACATCACCTTCAATCAAATTAATATGGAAATTCATGCATTATCTTAAATTTTATGTTGATTTATAGATTGTAACAATATATGGTACAACCTCTTCTTAAATTTCATCAGGTCATAATTTCATCAAAAAGTCAAAAATTCAATAATGAAAACCCTTGGGCATTATTGATAGTCTTGGTTATAAAACTAGTTTGATGGATGACCAAACTAAATAAATAATCTTGATAAAAAAGACCAACATTTTGGTTGATCAAGGGAAAATAATAAAAAATAAAAATTTAAAAAATAAAATATAAAAATTTAAGAAATAAAACAATTTTCCATGTATATTTCATTTGAAATTATTTTTAATTTAATCTAGATATAATACATATAGTTTTAGCCTTATATTATCTTTGAATCGTTATAAAAAATAGCTTGCTATTTCTATGTGTTCTACCTACAAAATTTAGATAACACTACCATCACTACATATGATCAAGACACATTTTTAGGGATTATAAACTCCATGCTCTTCTCTCATGTATCAAATTCATGCATACCCTGATAAAATTGCTCCCATCCATCCTAAAGCTAAAAATTCATACTCTTACTATGTCTTTGTAATTTTTCATTCACTTGGTATAACTTATATAGGTCACAAATCTAAACCTATAGCCTATGTAACCTTGTTTTTATTTTAAAACCAATTTAATTTTTCTTTTTGTAACCAATTATAATAACTTGCACCCAACTATTGTTTCCTCGACATGTTTGTCTTGAATGCTTAGTGTTTATTCTTTTTTTAGATCCTAAACCTTTCAACAAGCCTATTATCAATGGTTAATAATTGGTTGTTGCATAATTTGGATGTTTTAATTCATGTCCTTTCAGCTACACATCCCCAAATAAATCACAAGGGTTTGAAAAAACTCTATAAGTTCTCATATATCCTAACATGCCTCTCTTCACTTTTTAGTTGTTCTACATTGTCACTCATAATTTAGGATATTGATTACTAAATTCATCACTTAGATACACTACATTGAGGACTAAAAGTTGCTAATTCAACCAACTAGCTACCTAAAATTTCTACAACATCATTATTTTATCAGTAAAAGTTAGCATGAAGTTAGGTAATTTTACTATTTATTCAAGAAAATTATGTTTTTTTCCAATTTTAATAGGTATGTATGTATGTATGTATGTATGTATGTATATATATATATATATATATGTATGTATATATATATATATGTATGTATATATATATATATATATATGTATATATATATATATATATATATATATATGTATATATATATGTATATATATATATATATATATGTATATATATATATATATATACATATATATAGATATATATGTATATATGTGTATATATATATATGTATATATGTACATATATATATATGTATATATATATATGTACATATATATATATATATATATATATATATATATATATATATATATATATTTGTTTATATATTATGTATTATTTCCAATTACTTACCATAGTCTTTAACTAGTCTTGAATCGACCATGCCATTTGTATTGTTCACTTCATATGCCTTATTCATTTAACCCCAAGCCCATTCATCCCACTTCCTGTCACATCCACCTAAAAAAAGTATCATGATGTAAGTTAATTTTCACGTTCTCCACATTTTGGCATTTTTTATCACACTTGTGTATACCCTATTTTTACCACCTTGACATAAGAAAACCATGCAATTCACTTTAGTAAAAGTGTCTACCTTGTGATGAGGAATATTAAGGATATAAATGTCATTTATCTCCTTTGGATTAAAATGGCCTTCAACCATTAAAGTTGGGGGATATATTGGAAATTCATGTAACTTGTAGCAATGTCAAAATAAGGATATTAATCATTACAAAGAAGTTGTGATAAGGATGTATTCACCATCAAAATTTGAATCATATGTAGCCCAAATAAAATCAAGTAAGAATGCAAGTATTCACTAAATATAAACATTTTTTTAAGAGGTTTCATACTTTTAGTATTTATATAGATACTTTTATCCATTTTTGTACATACATGCAACCAATTTTTGTTAAAACTGTAACAAACCGCTACACCAAAACCTTGAGGCATTAGTGAAGTCTGCCCACTAGGACCATAACATCCCACCACACTTCTGAAGCCTAGACTCTGTGCTAGATTTGCACCCATACCACCAAGATTCCCTATGTGTATTAGCCCTGGATGAACATTGCCATGCTGACATAGCCACCCACTCTGTGACTTGAACCCAGGTGGAGGCTCTGATACCACATGTAATGAACCGCTACACCAAACCTTGAGGAGTGAAGTCTACCCACCATGACCATAACAAAAACATACCTAGAACAAAGGTTGTATATTGATATTTTTATAGATGGTTAAAGAAGCTATCTCATGTCATGATAAAAACACATATTTTTCATTGTGTGGTTATGCTATTTCCAACTATATATGTTTCATAAATTATTTTTGTGACTCATTTTATTTGGATTTGATTACCAATATTCCTATTCACCATGATTGAAAAATAAGTGTTAGGGTGTGGAGCTAAAAGCTTCACCAAGGAGCACACTTATCAGTTTTGGGTCTACACAGACACCGACATCAGTCAGGGGTGACCGACGTTAGTTAGAAGCAGTTGCAGAGACGCCGACATCGGTAGAAGGTCGGCCGATGACGGTCATAGACAAACAGTAGGAACTGACGTCGGTTACCTACACGTCCAAAGAGCTATTTCTGTGGATAGAAGCGAGTGTTTGCATGATGAGTTTGAGTTTTAGTCTCAAGCTCGCATTTCTATTATTGGCAATACTATTTTTAGAGCCCTTGTTCAAGTGGCTTAACTGCTTGTTGGGTGTACATGCTCAAGTCTCCTAATTCTATATGTAGAATTAGATCTTCTTAGCTTTGTAGGAGATTATTGTAGTTATTGGAGTTATTGTGAATTATTGTAATTCATTGTGTGAGAAGAATAGTACAGAATTGAATCAATCTAGGTTTGTTGGAGTTGATTGTTCTTGAGAGAGAGAGCTCTTGAGGAATAGAGATCTAGTGAGAGATCTATACATCTAGGAGAGGTGTGGAAGAAAGAAGCTTTCTTCAATTGTATTCCTTTTTGTAAAGAGTTTGTTAATACAAGTTTTCAGGGTGTTTTCTTGTATCTCTTGTTCTTGCTATTATCATTCTAATTACTTGTCTATCTGATTTAATTCCACATTCATTGCTTTCACAAGTGTAATCTATTGTTGGCTTGATCCCCCAACAAGTGGTATCAGAGCCTTGGTTGCAGGTTCAGAGCTTGATATCCAATAAGTGGTATCAAAGTTTAGGTGCACTAACAGGTGGTTCAGATCTGTGTAGTATGTATTGATTATAGGTTCTCACAGGGGTTTCTGTAGGAATTTCTGTTTGAGTGGGAGAAGCAATGGTAGATGAAAGTAAATTGAGAATGGAAAAGTTCAATGGCAAAAATTACCAACACTGGAGAATACAGATAGAGGATTATCTGTATCAGAAAGATCTCTACTTACCGCTAGGTGGGGTTGCAAAGAAGCCCAAAGACATGGAGGATGAAGAATGGGAAGTTCTTGATAGAAAGGCTTTGGGGTTTATAAGACTGAGTCTAGCATCCACTGTGATATCCAATCTATCACAGGCAAAGTCTACAGTAGAGTTGATGACTACATTAGCAAATTTGTATGAAAAACCCTCAGCTTCTAATAAGGTATATCTTATGAAGCAGTTTTTTAATTTGCATATGAATGAAGGTGGATCTATTTCTACTCATCTGAATGATTTCAATGGTATTGTGAATCAATTAAGTTCAGTGAATATAGTGTTTGATGATGAGATAAAAGCTCTTTTAATATTATGTTCTTTGCCTGAAAGTTGGCATGGCTTAGTAATGGCAGTAAGTAATACTGCATCTGCATCAAATATTTTGAAAGTAGAGGATGTTGTTAGTGTTATCTTGAATGAGGAAATACGCAGGAAAAGCACAGAACATGCATCTGGGAATGCTTTAAGTTTTGAGAGCAGGGGAAGACAGAAAGAGAAGAGCAAGAAAGGCAGATCAAGATCCAAGTCTAAGGGGAAAGGCAGATCTAAATCTAGAAATGGCAAGAAGCCACAATGCTAGAATTGTGGAAAGATGGGGCACATAAGCAGAGACTGTTGGTCAAAGCCTAAGGAGGATAATCAACATGAAGGAAAGGAAGAAGCCAAGGTTGCAAGTATTGCACAAGATGCTTTAATTTTCTCTCTGCATAATAATATAAAATCTTGGGTATTAGATTCTGGTGCATCTTTTCATGCTACTCCTAACAGGGAATATTTCAGTGACTATATCCATGGAGATTTTGGAATAGTGTATCTAGGGGATGATGAGCCCTGTAAGATAATTAGCAAAGGTAAAGTGCAGCTGAAGATGCAGAATAACAACACATGGGTGTTGTGAGATGTGATGCATGTTCCTAGCTTGAAGAGAAATTTGATTTTTGCAAGAAAGTTAGGGGATGAGGGTTATACAGTAACTCTCACAGCAGAATCTTGGAAGGTGACCAAGGGTGCACTTGTTATGGCCAGAGGTAAGAGAGAAGGTACTCTCTATTTGTGTAATTGTGTCACTAAAAAATCTCCTTCTGTATTATCTACTTCAGATGTGGACGCTAAATTGTGGCACTCAAGGCTTGGCCATATGAGTGAGAAGGGGATGTCAATTCTTAAGTCTAAAGGTATGCTTTCAGATTTAAAAGGCATAGATCTAGAGCTTTGTGAGCACTATGTATTTGGAAAATAGAAAAGGGTTAGTTTTCTCAAAATTGGGTCTACTAAGAAGAGGCATAAGTTGGAGCTTGTTCACACAGACGTGTGGGGACCGGCTCAGGTTACTTCCACTGGTGGATCACAGTACTATGTATCTTTCATAGACGATGCTAAAAGGAAGGTATGGATCTACTGTATTAGAAAGAAATCTGATGTATTTGAGACTTTTAAAGTTTGGAAAGCTATGGTTGAGAATGAAACAGGTAAAAGATTAAAGTGCCTGAGATCAGACAATGGCAGTGAGTTTTGCAGTCATAAGTTTAGAGATTATTGTTACATGCATGGAATCCATAGGCAAAGGATGGTTCTAAGGACACCTCAGCAGAATGGAATTGCTGAAAGGATGAACAGGACAATAATGGAGCGTGCAAGATGTATGAGATTGCATGCCAGTTTGCCCTTACAATTTTGGGCACAAGCTGTTGACACTGCAGTGTACCTGATTAACAGAGGACCCTTTATAGATCTGGATGGTGGTATTCCAGAAGAGGCATGGACAGGTAAAAAGGTTGATCTCTCATATCTCAAAGTTTTTGGTTGTGAAGCCTTTGTGCACATAGATAAGGAAAATAGAAATAAGCTTGATGCTAAGTCTATGAGATGCACATTTATTGGCTATGGCTCAGATGATTTTGGTTACAAATTGTGGAATCTAGAAACTAACAAGGTAATCAGGAGCTATGACGTTGTTTTCAATGAAAGAGTGATGTATTGTGATCAGCTAAGGAAGCTAAATCAATCTGAGCAGAGCAATGGTGAATTGGATGAGGTGAAAGTCCAATATGAGCTCACCGGAAAAAGAAATAATCACTTGCAGGAAAACACAGAGACCGACGTCGGTAGGGTAGGAACCGGCGTTGGCAGGACAGAAATCAGCGTCAGCCATACAAAGACCGACGTCGGCCATACAGGTACCAAGGTCGGTCAGGCAGAACTGATGTCAATCAGTAACAGGTCTACAGGTGACAGAGGTCGGTCACTGTCAGAGAATTTGGGTGGATGTGTTGTGGATGAGTCTCAGACACCCATCAGGAGGTCAGAAAGGGTGAGTAAGCCTCCAATTAGATATTCTCCTTCTTTATTTTATTTATTGCTAACTGATGGTGGAGAACCAGAGAGTTTTGAGAAAGCAATACAGGTGGAGTCCAAGAGTGAGTGGGAGCGTGGCATGGTTGAGGAGTTGGAGTCCTTAAGAGAGAACCAAACATGGGATTTGGTTGAATTGCCAGCAGGTAAGAGAACACTCAAGAACAGATGGACCTACAGGTTGAAGGAAGGCGTGAATGGACAGATGAGATACAAGGCCAGATTGGTAGTAAAAGGATTTGCACAAAAGCCAGGTATCGACTTTGGTGAGATTTTTTCTCCTGTTGTTAAAATGACTTCTATAAGGGTTATATTGTCTTTGGTTGCTTTTGACGATTTGCATCTTGAGCAGCTAGATGTTAAGACAACATTTCTTCATGGAGACTTGGATGAGGAAATTTATATGGAACAGCCAGAAGGATTTGAGGTCAAGGGTAAGGAGAAGTTTGTGTGCAGATTGAAGAAAAGCTTGTATGGCCTCAAGCAAGCTCCTAGGCAATGGTACTTAAAATTTGATAGGTTTATGACTGAGCATGGCTACAGTAGGTGTCAATCTGACCATTACATGTATTTCAAGAGATTTGATAATGGTAGATATATTATTCTATTGTTGTATGTAGATGATATGCTAGTTGTAGGATCTCACATGCAGGATATCTCTGAGCTTAAGGTGAAATTAGCTCAAATGTTTGCTATGAAGGATTTGGGAGCAACAAAGAAAATCCTTGGCATGAGCATTAAGAGAGATAGGAAAAATCACAGGTTGATATTGTCTCAAGAAGATTATGTGGACAAGGTGTTGAAACGGTTCAATATGCAGGATGCTAAACCGGTAAGCACACCTTTGGCTGGACATTTTAAGTTAAGTAAAGAACAATGTCCTAATTCATATGATGAGGTAGAGTACATGAGTAAGGTTCCATATTCTTCTGTAGTAGGGAGTCTGATGTATGCAATGGTGTGTACTAGACCAGATATTGCCCAAGTAGTGGGAGTGGTAAGTAAGTATATGGCCAATCCAGGTAAGGAACACTGGAAAGCAGTTCAGTGGATCCTTAGATATCTGAGAGGAACCAGTAGTAAGCACTTATGTTATGGAGGTTTAGATACTTCTCTACATGGTTATGTAGATTCAAATATGGCAGGTGATTTGGATGGCAGGAGGAGCACTACAGGTTATGTTTTCACTGTAGGTGGAATGGCGGTTAGCTGGATATCTAAGTTGTAGAAGGTTGTTGCCTTGTCAACTATAGAAGCAAAATATATTGCAGCCATAGAATCTAGCAAAGAGATGATATGGATGACACGGTTCATGGATGACCTTGGCAGGGAGCATGAGAGTTGTAGAATTGTATAGTGACAGTCAGAGTGCAATCCATTTGGCTAAGAATTCAGCCTTTTATTCAAGAACAAAGCACATACAGCTAAAGTATCACTTCATACGACAGGTATTGGAAGATGGTTAGTTGAAGCTGGAGAAGATCCATATAGATAGGAATCCTGCTGATATGTTAACCAAGCTAGTTACAAAGGAGAAGTTGAATCTTCATTTAACTTCTGTTGGTCTTCATGATTGAGCTAAAGATGGAGGAGCTAGAAGATGTTATTGTACAGGTACTAGTGTAGCTGTTTATCTCCAAGTGGGAGATTGTTAGGGTGTGGAGCTAAAAGCTTCACCAAGGAGCACACTTATCAGTTTTGGGTCTACACAGACACCAGTGTCAGTCAGGAGCGACTGACGTCGGTCAGAAGCAGTTGCAAAGACGTCGACGTCAGCAGAAGGTCAGCTGGCAGTGGTCACAGACAAATAGCAGGAACCGACGTCGGTTACCTGCGTGTCCAGAGAGCTATTTCCGTGGACAAAAGCAAGTGTTTGCATGATGAGTTTGAGTTGTAGTCTCAAGCTCGCATTTCTATTATTGGCAATACTATTTTTAGAGCCCTTGTTCAAGTGGCTTAACTGCTTGTTGGGTGTACATTCTCAAGTCTCCTAATTCTATATGTAGAATTAGATCTTCTTAGCTTTGTAGGAGATTATTGTAGTTGTTGGAGTTATTGTGAATTATTGTAATTCATTATGTGAGAAGAACAGTATAGAATTGAATCAATCTAGGTTTGTTGGAGTTGATTGTTCTTGAGAGAGAGAGCTCTTGAGGAATAGAGATCTAGTGAGAGATCTATACATCTAGGAGAGGTGTGGAAGAAAGAAGCTTTCTTCAATAGTATTCCTTTTTGTAAAGAGTTTGTTAATACAAGTTTTCAGGGTGTTTTCTTGTATCTCTTGTTCTTGCTATTATCATTCTAATTACTTGTCTATCTGATTTAATTCCACATTCATTGCTTTCACAAGTGTAATCTATTGTTGGCTTGATCCCCCAACAATAAGATGTTGTTATGAATAATAACTTTGCCCCTACTTTTAAGGTGAAATTTAAGATGTATTATTTTCATATTCCTCTCATAATACTATTACAATTATCATGATTTAAATAATTTATATTGTTCATATGGTACTTTATATTGATCATATCTCTCAATCAAATCATTAAAACATTTCATCATATGAGAAATGAATTGTTGTAAAAGCTCGTGTTTTTAGTTTTATGAAGATCAAAATTATTGCATGGATATGTAGTCATGTATAATAATAGAATTAATGGATATATTTCATTAAGAGTTTGTTATGATGAGATGATGGATTATATAAATGTAGATAAATCTACAAATACTACATTATATATTAGAGTATCCATTACTAAAAATAATGAGTGACTAATTAAAAGAAGCATACAATTCTTGTGATGGAAAGAACCTCATCTCTCCATTACAACAAAAATAAATCTGTTTTGTTTATAAATTCATGGCTGAAAACCTAAAATCATATTGATTCATAGGGAATGATAAAAACATATAAGAAATTTTGAGAAAGATAAAGAATGTCTTTCCAAATATATTGTTGAAGATGTTACCTTCTAATTTGAAAAGTATTTTTGCATTTTTAGGAACTAAATAAATATAATTTTTCATAGGGACATGAAAAAACATAAGTTGGGGGTGTGATGAGGCCCATAATTATCCCTCATCTTACTTCTTAATATTTCTTAAAATTCCTTATGATGTTGCTATCCACACCTTTTTTTACCTACACTATGTTGATATATGCACATATTATATGACTAATGTATATGCATATTATTTTGATTAAAAATAGTTATCTTTATATTAATTAGTGTGATTTAATGTTTATGGTGTCACTAATGGAAAGTTAATAATTAATAATAAATTTCTTGTAAGGAGAGTTATATGCTCACCTATGAAGGAGACAGATGCATTTGACTTGATGCCAACCTGTATCAAGTGGCTACATGCATTTCAAGACTAAAATGGAATATTTTGGAAATAAATAAAAAACCAACATCAAGGAAATTTGTAATTATGAATATTATTGCATATTTGGATTCCCATTAAAAATTTATATTCTTTAAAAAAATGACATGTCGCTTCAAATTTGTATACAAAATTTATGACTCTTGAAATCAACCCATAGTAATTGTTGTTCCAACCCATAAAATTTTCTATGCCAACCCATAGTAAATGATGTGCCAACTTGTAACAATGATTGTAGGTCATTTTTAAGAGTTTTGACTAGTTATCATATTATTAAAAAATTATGACTAACTCAAATAAAGATATAAAAAGTTTGAAAGGCTAGGAGTATGTTAAAACAATTTGAAATACTTCATTCCATTTATTTATTACATTTATATTTCCTCCCAGGTTATTCTAATAATAGAAAAACTTATTTCCATTTTCCAATTGTTTGTTTAAAATGCTATCTTAGCATGGATTTTTATATTATTTTTATAACCATAGATTATGGTTATAACCTGTATATTTTGTAAATATTATAATAATACCTTTCCTTTTTATTTAAGAGAGAAGTTGTAGGTTGGAAAGTAGAAGATAGTAGTAAGGAATGAGTAGGTAGATAATGTTGAATTCATCATTGTCATCAAGTTTAGATCATATTTTAATGCACATATAACAATTTGGCTTGGATGAATAAAGAGTTACTTTAATTTAATCTTGTCTTAAATCAAGGAGGGGAGTAAAGCTTTAGTATAACCAAGGCAAATCCCACTCAAATGGATTCTATAGTCTTGTTTCCCATCCATTAGATAGTTTATTTATGTTATGTGTGTATTCCTATTTTATTCCAAAATTTTAAGTGCTTTTTTTTTTTTTTTTTAATTTTGTTATTATTAATATAAATTCATGAATTATATTTCAATACCCTATGGGAAGCTTCTAAAAATAGTGATTCATATTCTAGTTCCAAACATATATCTAGTTTCCAATTCTTGCAATTTACTTTCACGTACTTTCATTTTATACAATTTACATTCTACAAGTGTGTTTCCATATATGAAACATATAGTCACTTAATCTCCATAAAGAAATAGTGTTGCATATATAGTGTTGACATCTTTTGAAAGTATACACACTCTAAGTTGACAATTAGTGAAAGTAACATAATTTTTTTTAAAAAAAGTGGCTACCCTATGGAGTACCTATTTTTGGTTTTACATGAGTTATTAGAATACATTAGTTTAATGGGAGATTTGATTTTTCTCATCATATAGAACAAAAAAATTTAGAGATAACCAATTCTCTTCAAGATTCAAAAAATGATAACTATCCTGAGGAAGAAAAATAAAGGAAGCCTCAAAAGGTATAATAGGAATAAGGAGTTCAAATATAATATGGAAGGAGTTCCAAGATTAATTAAAAGGAAAAATAAGGGAATGTGGAACTAGTTTTATTTTAACTAGTGGTGAGGTAGTCCTATTTTAACTAGTGGTAATGTTTCTTGGTTGAAGGTTGAAGGAAGTTTTACCAACTAATTACTAGTAGTTCTCATTCATTTTGTGTGGTCTACTATTGAGTAGATATGTTTCATGTTTGATTTAAGTGGTGTGGCATTGCTTATTATTTCAGTATTTGTAACAAGTTTTGGGTTCATGTCAAAGCCCTATATTTACCCTAATAAAAAAATGAATTGTGATGTTAATGCAAATTTTTATTGTCATATACTTCCTAGTCATTCTACAAATAAATCAATTTATTTGAATCACAATATCCAAGACTTGATTAAAAATAAACATATATAAATTGATGGTCATAAAAGTAGTTTTAATGAACCACTTTATCAACAAAACAAATGCATTAAAATATTTACCATCCCTCTTCCAAATAATTCTACTCAATAAAAATACCAAGATGATGTTCACATGATAGCTTAAAAATAATATTAACATGTTTATAATGATCATGAGCTTTATGGACTCATTGGTGTGATCAATGACATGTGTAATGAGCCTCCTTCAATTATATTTCAAAAAAATGTTATTTTAGATGATGATTCTAACAATGATCCATTATTTATTTGATATTTCATAGATACACATTCAATGTTAAAAAATGGGATTATGATTGATAATGGTTCTAGTATATATGTATGCATAGTAAAATTCATTACCAATATTAGATGTATGATTAAGGATCTATCTAATATAACCAAAGTTATTAGAGAATCTGATGGCATACCTAAAACACATTCATGGGAATTACCTTACCTATCATCATCGATGTTAAGACCCTATTATTTTGGTTTTGCATACTGTTG
>JARHVA010006449.1:575000-745000 GCA_037957365.1 Torreya grandis | reverse complement strand
AAGCTAGCCAATACTTGCATTTATAATCCTATATTAGCAGTGATGTTCAACAAAGCTCTAGAAGATATTTTGCTTCTAAATAGGAATAATTAAATGTGATCCTTTATCTATTTACCTATTTTTTATAATGGTCAAAGCCTTAGGCATAAGTTTTTATTCATCTCTCAATATATGTAAAATTAAAGGTATTAACCCGAATTGAAACTCAAATCCTATTACTCATCTTATCTTGAAGTAAGAATCAATTAAGAAATCCATTGAGATAAGATAAATTATAAAGAAACTATGAGGAGGTTTTTGGATTAAAATCAACCTTGAAAAAATTTATCTCCTATTTATTAACACATTTAATTAGACAACATAAAGTTACTATAATATTGGGATACCATATCAAGGAAATTACCATAAGGATGCATATTTTTTTTAAGAATAATGAATAAATATATTTAGAATCCGCCCATTGAAATATTACAAAATAAACTTGTTGGTTAAAAGGGCAAAATTCTTAGCCAGGTAGGGAATCTTCAACTTCTAAAAAGTACACTTCAAAATCTACCATTTTATCTTACATCCTTATTTAATATACCTATATCCATTTCATATAAACTCAAACAAGTACAAAGGATATTCCAATGGAATGACATTGAGGAAAAAATATTTTTTCCTTATTGCATGGGGTAGAGTCTGCTTGCCAAAAAATCATGGAGATTTGGGGATTCATAAAATAAAATCAATGAAAAAATCCATTATTTTTAAGTTGGGATGGATATTCTTGAAATATAAATTTGAATAGAGATTATTAACGACAAATATTTGGACTCATTAGAGGATGAAATATTGTTGTCTATAGATTTCCTTCATTTTGAATCACACTTTTGGAAATTTTGGGTTGATAATAAAAAACTTCTTTGGAAAGGATGCAAATGAAATGTGGGAAATGGTGAAAAAAAATTGTGATAAAACTTGGATTAGTTATTTCCCCCTTAGCATTCTTATCCCATAGGACAATATTTACCACAAATTGAAGAGAGAAATGCAAAGAAGAGTGGTTGGATATTTTTCAGAATCCCCTTCAAGTGAAAATTGTAAACTCCTTTTCATTAAATTCAATCTTCAAGAAGAGCTTATTATTATCTCTAATTTTATGATCGTAATTAAAGCATTCATATCAACTAGTTAGATAGGGAGGATAAATTAATATTTCTAGGGACTAGTGATAGATGGTATAATGTAATATTTGGTTATAGGACAACTCTAAATGTTAACTTGGATGGGTTCCCTTGGAACACTATCTGGGACAAAAATATTATCCAAAAGATAAATATATTATTTTTGGTAGTTGTTTAGAACAAGATACTCACTATTAATAACTTAATGAAAATAGGTCTTCACATTCCTAAAAAAAAATTTTCTTTTTGAGTTTGATGATGAATCAATGCCCCATATTCTACTAAACTTCCCTTTTTCTTAGCAAATCCTTTAAAACATCCTCTCAAAATTTTAATCATCTTGGTTTCAACCAACATCTATTTTTGATATGGTAATCCAATGAAAACCTCATTTTAATATCAAAAGTATCAAAAAGCTCTAATAATTGGATCTTCCTCATGTATTTTGGGGAATATGATGGGAAATAAATATTCACATGTTTTAGAGAAAGATGAAAAGTGTAAATATAGTTTCCTTGAGAATCATAAATGCTTTCATTGATAATTTCTCAGCTATCAAAAATAAAAATAAGGATAAAATTATAGATTCTAAATGTAAAATTGCTACAAATTGGAACCACTCAAAGTAATAAAAGCATATATATTCTAATGAAATATAATCAAATTATATTTTCATCCCCTAAGATTATGTAAACTAAAATTTGATGCAGCTTCTAAAGGTAATCTTGGATTGGTAGGAGGTAGAAGAATAATTAGAGATAACAAAGGAGACTTTTTGGATTAAAGGTAAACTATGGGTTTTTATAAGTCTAAAACCTAGATATAAAGAGAGGAAAAGATATACATGACCATAAAAAAGTGATATATTAAAAAATAAATAATCCTAGTCCAAAAACACTAGGGCTTCATTACAACAAAACACCAATGAAAAGTGCAACTAGTAGTGGAAAGTTAAAAGAATCCAAGAACTAGCTAAAGAAGACTAGAAACCAACAAGGTCATATAGTCCCTCAACTAATTCCAAATCATTTTTTATAGCTTTAATTTGGTATTCAAGAGAATAATTTTCAAATATACTAGTCTCTTCCTCGTATTTATGTCACTTCTCCCTCATTCTCATACAAACACCAACCTATGACTCTTTATCCGTATTCTTCTTCATGTTATCTTGAAGGTTATTTAAACTATGGGTGTAATTCATAATAGTTTATTTTATAATGGAAATAACCCACTCCATTATCTCCTTCATTGATTTCATATCCTTCTCCATATTCTCCAAATTTTTTATTTCTTTTCTCAACATCTTCCCTAATTTATAAAATATCTTTGAATCATTCCAACTATCCTACTCCCCTAAGGGAATCCTTATTTTTAATATTATCCACTTTATGTCTTAACTCTTTAATATATTTCTGAATTTTATTATTTTCATTAAAAAGGAACTTTTATAATATCCATATAAATTATGAGGTAACTTTATAATTTTTTAATTGTGTCACTTTCATCATCTATCCACTCCTTCTTCTTGGCCACCTTAGGAGCAAGCTTGGTTTCTTTAACCTCCAAGTTGTCATAATCTAAATCCTCAACACATAAATTCCCAAAGTGGTGATCCCTAAAGTTTTTAGTTGAGGTACCCACACCCATAAGGCCTTTAAATTATGGTCGTAGCTCCAACTCCTTACCACCATAAGTGTTCAAATATGGGACTAGGCAAGCCCCTTGTGTAGAAGATTATGTTGGTTCCAAAGAGATAAATATAGCTAGATTATCTTCCTTAATGGTATAAATATTAAGGGAATTAATAATGAAAGACTTAAGATCTTTTTTTGGAGGATCCATCCTAGGATCACTAATTCTCTAAATCCATGTGCCCTTTATCACATGTGTCTTGAGAGGAAAGGTAGGTTAAAAACTTTAAACTAATATGAATATCAAATACTAATTAAGGAGACCCTCACTAATTATATTTCCATTTTAAAATTGAATCATTAAAGCTTCCATGGACTAAAATAGTAAGAAAGAGATACTAAGAAAATTCTTATGTCTAAAATGGTTAAGTAAGGATAAGTGATAAGAAAATAACTTTCTAAATATACCATCTAAGGTGACATAATTCATAATATCAATATAAAATTCACCCCATGGATCCAAAAGTGATTCCTAAGAGTAACATTTCCTAAGCCATGAATTATTTTAGTGTCCTTGTAGAAATAATTAAATTATTCATTTTTACAAGTCTCCAATCTTTGAATATCTTGAGATCCTCCATGACCATGCCTATAACCTTGGACATGCACTTTTTAGTAATATCCATACTCATCCCTCTCAATAAATTTATCCCATATTTCCATTCCTTAGTGAAATCCTTATAAATCACTAGATCATACCCCTTAACCTTCTCTATATAACTAGCAATTCCCCCTTTTTTGAGTATATTCTAAAGGATTACATTATTATTAACACTATCATGGGAAAGAGGGATCCACCCTTAACAAATTTCCACACATTTTCACCAATTGAAATGTGGTATTATTGTTATAAGCTTTGATTTTTTTGATTTTAGGTTAAATGAATTTTTTTATTAAAACACATTAGATATTGAGACTCATGAGGTGGATTAGAGGTATGAGCTAGATATTGAATGACAAGAAGTGATAATAATCCCATAAATTCTCATTATTGGTAGGATTATTTTGTATAATTATAAGAACATAGATAAACACTACATAAGATAAAATTGTATCATATTGCATATTACTATAGAGGATAAAATCATAGTGCAATTGATGTGAGGTATCATATAAATATTCAAGGAAAGTTCCAAACATTTTGGATAAAGAATATATAATTGTTTGCATAATTAAAATGCATATATACCATGGTATTTATGTAAACATCCTTTAGTTGGTAGTTAATAAGGTAAATAAGTGTAAAGCAATGGTTACCAAAAGTAGTTATGAGTGAAGAGATGTAACCTTTAACTTTTATAACGTATATAATGACATAAATGGTGTGGAAGAAAACATAATGAATAAAATTAAAGATAATAAAATAGAATAAAGAGAGATTAATAATAGGAATAAGGTGGAATATATAAAGAGTTAAAGACTATAGAGATAAAGAGTGAAAACATATAGAGTATATAGATGTACATAATGCTTTAGATGTTTTATAGTTACATATATTAATAAAGAAAGTTAGAGTAGGAAATATTTTTCCCATACATATGAATGAATGGATAATGAATGTACATATTAATTAAGTATTAAACCCCCATTACTAACCTCTACGTAACATTATATGTAATCAAATTTACTTGAACCATATAAATATTTGTAACTTGGGATTCTAGATAATATGTCAAAATTTATTTGTGTGACATGAACTTTAGTTAAATAATGTCTAGAGGATAGTAATTTATAATAAGGATAATATAATATTTTGTGAAATAAACAACTGAGATTTTTATTCCTATATGCTTTTAATAAAGAGGAAGATATTAAAAACATGATCTAGCCCTATATAATGATCTGGACACCTAAGGCATGGTACACATAAAGGGAGTGATCCATGAAAATATGTGACTTATAGAAAAATCAAACATGAAATTTGGGGGAAATAAGTATAAGGAAAAATCAAAAGTATGATAATGTAATGGGATTAATATGAGAGAAAAAATTGAAGAGATTAAATGTATAAAAATTAAAATATAAGAGAGAAGAGAATAATACAAAAGAGAGATATGATAAGGAGATAGAATAAGACTAATAGATGATTAATACAATAGTGTAGTAGGTAATGTGGATGAAGAGGAAGAATAAATTAGCTAATTAGAATATATATATATATATATATATATATATATATATATATATATTTAAATAGTGATAAGGAGGAAGAAGTTAAAGTAGAAGTAGAATAAAATGATAGAGAAGAAAATGAAAAGATCACAATAGACACTTGATTTGAAACCCCCAACCAAAAGATACTGCATAAGGAGATGAACCCCATAGATCAAATACCATCCCCCATGCCACCAAAAGGAAAAATGAAGAAATAAAGATATATTGAAAAAGTTTAGAATAGTTACATAAAGTATAATGAGCAATATAAGTAATAATAAAAAATATTAAATAATGGAATAAAACATGATGAAAATACCTTTATTTAAAGAAAGATACAAAATATTAGAGGAAAACTTGTTATTATTAGATTGTTACTAGAGGAATCATGGGATAAATGATCCTCAAATCAAGTTGTATGATTTTTTGGCTACAATAGGGGATGAGACATTGAAATGGTATATGAAGATAAACCAAAACCATAATATGACATGATATGAAGTATAAAAGTCATTTAGAAATGAGTTTCATTACCTTAATGTACTAATAGAGAGTGTTATTAAGATACATTGTCTTATATAGATTGAGAATGAGATAGTGAAAGATTATGAAAATTAGTTCAAAGAAATAGTGTGGAAGTTAGAAGAACCATTAAATGAAAAATAGACTATTGAATGGTTCATCTCAATATTGGTGACATTTATAAGATCTTTCATGGATGTAATGGAGTTTAAGACAATTGTGGAGACATTATAAATGGAAAAAATATTAGAAACACAATAATGGAGAATAGAAGATGATTTTACCTTTAAAATAAAGTTAGAAAACATTAATCAATAGTTAATGTTATTAATTTTGAATAAATATTTTCTTATGAAAGAATAAATAATATATTCTACCTCATCATATATTTCCACATATCTAAAAACATGGTGTATGGTATGTGGTAGTGAAGGACACATGGATAAAATTTTCCCATATTATGAGAAACCAAGAAGAATGGTGGCATTGTGAAAAACATCACTAAAAACATATAAATAAATTCCATGGTATGGGACATTTTGGGACCAATGTGACCAAAGTATGTGTCCATTTATAAAAGTGATTGTATGCAATAACCACTATGAAGTAAGGAATGCAAAAGATGAATGGAATGAGTATAAAAGGAGAGTAGTAGTTTCTCAAAATAAAATTCAAGTGGATAAGACTTACATATAGATCCAAAAATACATTATTATCAATCCCAAGTGAATTATCAAATACCACCCCTCATATATTTATGTGCAGGAACACAAGGTTAAAAAAATTGACATTACAATGGGTACCAAGGTCCATTATAGGGAATAAATCCAAAAGAATACTTTGGAAGATATCATGAAGATAATAGCAATGAATACAAAGGAGGACACCACGGAATAATGGGATATCACTAAGATACTATAATGATCACTTGATTTAAAATCATTAATAAATGACACATTTCAATAATTTGTACAGATGGATATTATAGGCATTATGGATTCTATCAGGAAAAAGGTGCACATGATTCATCCAATTACCTCATAACTGAAAAATATTATAATAAATAGGGCATGGATATATAAGAAATGATATAAATTATACCTTAAAAAGGTAAAAACCCTGTAGAAGGGTTACCACAATCAAAAAAAATTATGTGGAGATGTAGTGACATACATAAACCAAATACCCTTGATGCTCGAGATGAAAGTGAAAAATAAGTAAGGCCAAAAAATGAAGAAAATATATTTGAAAGACTAAAAAAACATAAATATGTGGTGTATTATTTGGATAAGTTACCTTAAAGTGAAATAAATGGAAATTTATTTGAGGATTCAGACATGAAATTAGATAAAGATAAAGGGAAGAGGATAAAACAAACAAATAAAAATGTAAAGTGAGAAATGAAAAATATTTTCTAAATAACCCGTATATGGAAGAAGAAAAATATTTTGTTGGATATGAAAGTAAGTGGGTATTAATTTAATATTGTTAGATTTAGGAGTAAGGATTAACATGATGTTGAGGAGTATTCAGGAAATTTTAGGAAATACTCCATTATATGTAATAACATATGGAAATTATCTAGTAGATGTAACCACAATATCTTCCATTGGGGTACTCATAGTTGTAGTAGTATATTTCATGAGAATTATAAAATATTTGATATTGAAATCATGGAAATATATGGAAATAATTCATCATATCAAATTTTACTAAATTTGGAATGGCTCATAGATTATAATGATATTGGGCACAAAAGTGAATATATCATAATGGAAAAAATGGAGTAATAGTCCACTTACCATTATAAATAAGTATGTATTACACATGAATGATAAAAAAATGGGATGAAGAGGATGGAAGTGTTACTGACTTGCACAAAAACTATGAAGCAAACAAGGATGACCATATTAACATGGAAAGTGAATATCTAGAATAAAACTTTGAGGTAGATACTACATCATGGATAGATAGAGAACATAATAAAAGAGTAAATAGGTTATTCCATATAAATAAGAGGGTTCCCATATCAACCAAATATATCTCAAATTCAAGGGAGATACTAAAAAACAAAAAATAAGAGATTATTATGTGTTAAAAGGGGAGATTTATGTGTTAATACTATGGAAGGAAACAATATAGGATACATAGAGGATAATCATGGATGCCTATGATAGTTACATATGAAGATGCAAACCTAAGAGAGTGAATAAATATGGTGTAATATTTTCATAAAAAGGAAATTAAAGATCTTGGAGAAAGATATGATGTAATATGTCTTAAAATAAAGGGAGAAGGAAGTGAGAAAGAGTTACTAAAACCATGGAGAGATAAAAATATTTACATATACCAAGCACAAGAAGTTAATGAAAATAATATTTCATTAGTATATAATTAGTAGATGGAAAAATAATGGTAATATTGGGAAGAAGACACATGAAGGAGTGTAATAGTTTTGCTAGTACTTAAAATATTTATCAATTGATGAGGATTTCCAAGATCGGTGACTATAGAGTGAACACACACAACTATTGAATCAAGAAATAAAGTAATGAACATAGGTATTATATATATATATATATATATATATATATATATATATATATATATATATATATATATTTATATAAAGGATATATATTTCATATACAAAGGTTCCAACCTCATAAATCTCACTACTCTCAAAGCTATCATAGCTCATAACTGAATAGCACACCATAATCGATAAGACTCCAAATATTCCATATGAGTAGCTTAAAATAGGAGAGATACACATATAAGAGAAAGGTAGATATGACACTAGATCCTCATGAATGTATGACTAACTTCCCTAAAATAAGTGGAAGATAAGCATGACCCAAAATCCGTAGGCATATAGGATTCACTTATCCAATAACCAAATTGAAAACCTAAACAAGCTAACTAGACCGTTTAGATAAAACCATAAGTGGGAAAAATACTACACTAATACACCTTTAAGTTTAGCTTAGGTGGGTATAATAATTGGGTCCTTGCAATTAGGCCTGATTATGTAACCAAGTACATATTAAAATAGAAGAGACTGTAAGATTTACAACAACCCCCTGAGATAATTAAAAAAACAATGACCCCCCTAAAGTTTACAAGTACAATGCACACTCAATGTGAGTATGTTAGACTCAACTAATAATACATCCAAATGATATATTTGTGTAGGGAATAAGTACAAGTGAAACATGCCAAAGAGGACATAGGGCTCTATTGATAATGCATCCATGAGGAGAGAAGAATAAGGTTTGGTTTTCTTGTGAGGGGGTTTGGCCTCATGCCAAATTGAAATTGATCCTTTGTCTTTGTCAAGCAAAAATATGAGGTTTATGACAAAGTAATATAGAACCTCCTTATATTATCTCCCTCATTATTATTTTTCTATATTATTTTGTTATTTTGAAAACAACTAAATAACTCATCTTTATGGGGTAATGATCCCCACCACCCTAATGAAGTATACCTCAATTTTTTGGATGATCCAAGTAGAGTTAAAATTCACATGGTGTATAATGTGGAAAAAGTAAAAAGATAAAGTTATTTTATTTGTGAGGGGGTTTAGCCTCCTACCAAACTAGGCCTCACTCTCTAGTCTTTGATTGGCAAGTATAGAGCAATATTAAAAATGAACAATAAATATATCCCTTATATCTCCACATTACAATATATTTTTTTAATAAAAAATTTCTCCACCATTAATGATATCCTCCTTTTATAATGATATTTTTTTTAATAAAAATAATCATTTTTTGTGTCCTCACTAAGTAATAATTAATTAGCAAAAACATGCATCCCCATCATTAATATGTACCCCACCTCCCTTAATAAATCTCATCAAATGTCTTCCACTTATCCCACTAAAAGTCATCCACCACTTAAAATAGTCAAAGGTTTTTTTTCACCAATGGAATAATAAAAATCAAATGAATGACATTAGAGAGGGAACTTTAGTTTTTTTAAAACTTTGTAAAAAGGTCATCATTTATATAAACCACAGTGTTTTTGATAAATCATTAATTTAAAAAAAAATTATTTTGTGGTATGGTGATGAGGTGATGATGAGATTGAAGACAATAGGAAATGATGGACACACTGAAGGCTAGTGGATGAACAACTAGTGCAAGATAAGGTAGGAACGGTGGCCTAGAGTTCCATGGAGAGTTTAAAGGTGTAAAGGAGGCCATGTGTGGGAAGAAGGATGAATGAATATTATTTTTAGTGGAAGCCTTTGAATTGACCATGAAATGTATAAAAATCTACCACTTTCAAAAATAAAGGATGAGTGTCTACAAATAGGTAGGGAGAAAATTCACAACAATGACTAGGCCTAAAATGGAGGGAAATATGCATTAGCTCATAGTAACCAGAATCCTGATGGGTAAATAATTATGACCTCCCTTTGGCAAGTGAGAGGCCCATAAAATGGATCTCTTAAGTCTTGTTAGAGATGCCAAGATGGTTAGAGAGGGATGTAATAACACCACTATGACATGTATATGATGAAAAAAATTCTATGCATGAATATCATGAATAATGAGGAGATTCAAACCCTTCATTGAGAGAAAACTCCAATTAGGCCTTGTATGATGAGTGAATGTTATATATTAGGCCCTAAATTACATAAAACAAGTCTAAAAGTTTATAATGGTTAGGATAAATAGGTAGATCCAACTTCAAAGAACAATACTAGAAGATTAAGGTAGCTTTATATGTACCTCCACCATACTTACAATCTAAAAATCATACAATAAATTGGCATAAGCAAAAAAAATGCAAATACTATTTTTAAGACTAAGAAAAAAATATATTAAAACACAATTATCATTATTAATGCCAATCATAGTTCAAGAATAATACTATAGAATGTCTACTCAATATTTAATTATTAACAACAATGAAAAAATTGATGTTTGTTATCATCACATATGCTTTGATACCATTAAATATTTATCCATTAATGAGGATGTCCAAGACTAGTGACTATAAAACAAACACACAAATATTAAATCAAGTAATTAGGAAATAAGTAGAATTTTAATAGATGTATTCCTATAATAGATATGGATTGCATAAATAAAGGTTCAAATCTCACAACTCTCACAACTCTCAAATCTATCACAACTCATAACTAAGTAGCTCACCATAATCTACAAGACTCCTAATATTCAATATGAGTAGATTACAATAAGAAAGGTAGATATATAGGATAGAGGTAGATATAACACCACATCCTCATACATGTGGGACTAAATTCCCCAAAATAGGTGGAAGATAAGCATGACCAGACTTAAGCACATGGGACTAACTTCCCAAATGACCAAATCAAACACCTAATAAAGTTAAATCAACCATGGAGGTAAACTCATAAGTGGTAAAAATCCTACACTTAGAAGTATTAAATTAAATATATATAAATCACATTAAAAAAAGAGAGGAAAACTTTAAAATTTTGAAAAAATAAATAGAAAAATGTAAAAAGAAATGTTTTTTTTAGAAATACACAAAATACTTTTGCCATAAAATAAGAAAATAAAAATAAAAACAAAATAAACATATATGGATTGACCACCAAGATGAAAATCAATAAATAATAGTCTGGTGCGGTAAGTCTCAAGGGTGACCCATGTTTTAAAATGGGGGTAATTGGTGATTGGAAGTTAGAAAATAATTTTGATGTACCAAAAAATCCTCACACATGTCATAGAGATATTAAAGGCAATATATAGATATAATATATTAATAAACATGTGTGGAGATATTTAAAACCTTCTTAAAACCTATGCTAGATTCTAGAGTGTTAGAGCATTCAATTGTGTCACCACATAGTATAATTATTTTGTACATAAGTAAAAGAGTAAGAGTGATTCTAAAAGGTCTTTGAGGAACCATATTTTCACCATACAAGTACTACAATAGTTTGATATAATATTGGAGTTCAAACTTGACATCATGATCATGTATAACAATAACACTTAATTTGTATATTTCATAATAATCATATTTGAAGAAGGTTTAAATTTGATAAGGGGTGACATTATCCTATAAATCCAGTTGGGTGAGTAGAGTAAGGATCGTATAATATCTTATGCCAAACATCTAAGTTTTATTTTTTTGATCATGTTACCCTTTTGCTATGAAAATTTTGTATAATTTTGTACATAACACTATGTGATAGACATTTGTTTTGGTATTGGTCATGCCAAGAATAATCAGAGTTATCTCAAGGATGAGACAAATTTATAAATTCTAGGCATATTTTGGTAATATTATTCAACACAATTATAAGAGAATAAATAAGCATGACATGGGCTAAAATAATACCACATATTACCACATAAGATACAATCATATCATAATTTATGTGTGGTATTGTACATAACTTCAATTCTAGATGTTTTGGATGAAGGATATATAATGTTTTACATAATTATAATGCATATATACCATGGTATATATGTAAATATCCTTTAATTGGTAGTTAATAATTCAAATACATGTAAACCAATAGTTACAAAAATTAACGATGAGGGAAGAGATGTAAGCTTTATATTTTAAAAGGTATATAATGATGTAAATGGTGTGGGAGGAAACATAATGAATAATTTTCAAGAAAGAGAATAACATAATAGAAAGAGAGAATAATAAGAGAAATAAGGTGGAATATATAAAGATCTAAAGATTATAGATATTAATAGTGTACAATGAATTGATATAAGAATGTAATAAATGTTATATAATTATATATAAATAAAGAGAGTTAGATTAGGATATATATATGTCCTGTGTATATGAATGAATGTATAATTTTTTATTTAATCAGGTAAAAAGTACAAGTGTTATAAGGATATTGTAACCAAGTTAAACAAATAAAAAACCAAGTCAGCACTAAAATAAAAACAACAAGCAAACCAGTCTAATAGATAGTAAGTGAAACATAGATTCTTCAAGAAAAATTCCCCAAAACCACCCAGAAACTTACACCAAACTTATACCAATAACTAGACAAAATAGACAATAGAAAAGGACAAAGTTTAAGTAGAAAACTCTCCAGAGTTTGAGTAATTCACCAACATGGTCATTACAATAGGCTCCTTATCTTCCTTGGTTTTGTTTTTCTTCATCTATCCATGAGTTCACATATTCGAGCCTTCTTCCTTATACTATTATTTCTTCTTTTTTATTATGAGTTTGGTAGAGTATTTGGATACATGGATCTAATGCCTTCCATATTTATCACCCTTCATGTGACCTAATCAAATTTCCATTTTCTTAGGGATATTAATAGGGGTTATGGTAGGCAAAAGTGTTCCTATCACTCTTTTTTCCTTCATGGAAGAGTTAAATTTGCCTCATCAATTTGATGATTTCTCCCCCCTTTCCTACCATTCTCCCACTCCTTTATATATTTCTCTACCTCTTCCTTAAAATCATTCCATTTTTCCATAATTTTTATTATAATCCTTTCATGGTTATCCAACTTATCCTCAAGCTCAATCATTTTTAGGTTAAATGTTAAGTGAAGGCCAAAGGTGTTTTTATTCTCACTTTTATCCCTTAAGTCCTTCAAGGGAGAAAAATAAGTATTTCTCATGTATTACACCAAGTCCTTAACCCTTTTCTCATTTGATCTATTTAGAACTTAGTCTTTTTGTTTTCCATATTTTAACTCAGGTATAATCTCCATTGAATGGGAGCTTTCGAAATGGACCTCAATCTAGGAATGTTCAGAATATTCATGATATTCCTCTTATAAATACTAATAATTGCAAGGTCCTCCTTAGAATCCTATGGCATCTTATCTTCCCCTAGGTTTGCTTATTTCCCCCTATTAACATTCCATCTCTTTTCAATGAGTAATATTAAGTTGTGGTAGATGAAGTCACTAAAGGGATTTTCTTTGGATTGAAAAGGAAGTATGGAAGGCCAATTTTATCTCCTTTTAAGTGACTTAGAACAATAAAATTATGAAAGAAGATGACATGTAATTTAGCTTCCAACATAATAAATTTCATAATGTGCAGGCATATGTTTGACCAATACTTCTATAGGTTTGTCCTTGGGAAGCCCTTATTGTTAGTAATGATATCCTCATCCAAGTCAAAGAATTTATTCAAAACTTCCTAATTCTTACATTTATCCTTGAAATATTTGGTCCCATCATAGCTCATGTGGTGACCTTACCAATTAATTATTTACATATTTTCATCTCTATCCCCCTCATTTTCACCTTCTTGTGATGTTAGCCTAGGGTGAAATCCTTTGACACGTCTTCATTATAGCCCACAATTATAGTCATGAATTCAACCAAACCACCCTTTACCAATTTTTTTAAAAATTTATTATTCTCCTTTTCTTCAACATAGTATATTGGTTTAATTATATCTTTATCCCCACCCATTACCATTTTCTTCCTCATGTCCATGCTCCTGATCCAGACCACCATAACCATTAGCTTCACCTTCTTCATTCAGGTTATCTATGTTATGAAATTAATTTGGCTTCTATGACACACCTTACTCCTAAAATTCACCCTTGCTTCATAATTATGGCTTGGGCCTTTAAAATATTGAATAATTATTATTTGTTTAATCATTCAAACTTATACACTCTATGAGGACACCCTCTCCTTGGGTGTGATGATGATACTGATATCATTATTGATTAGGTTCACAATCTAGGTTGGTAAATTGTTAACTATGTGCCATGGCTCAAATCTATTGATATGCACTCCTAAATTATCCATTCCATTGGCCATATTATTACCCTCCCTATACACATGTATAATGGAGACTTCTTTGCATATTTTTAGTGTCTTAAAAGCATCTTCAATTCTTGTGTAATAGACTAGGAGGCTGAAGACTTACCGAGGAGGGAATTAATTATGTTTAGGGAGTCCCCTTATGCCATAGATTATTTTTTGCTAATTTAATTCCATAAAGATCCTTTCTTGCCTTAGCCACATGATTAGTTTGATATTTCATTGATCCTACATGAGAAAAAATTTCTCCTCTTACTAGGTCTCAAATAACCCCACCCCCCACTGGCTCAACCCAAGTTTCCCTTGGCCATCCCATTTAAATTCAACTTATACTAGTTTTACTAAGGTGTGGACCATTTCACTTTGTATTTATTCATCTTGAGATACTATTTTATAGTCACTGGTTCAATGTTCCATCCTTTAAGGATAAAATCCTCTATATTGGAAGTTTTAGTTTTATCAACACTCATGTATAATGAATGTATAATGAATGCACATATTAATTATGGATTAAACCCCCACTAATAACCTCTACATAACATTATCTCTAACTAAATTAAACTTGAACCACATAAATATCTATAACCCTAATTCTAGATAATATGTCAACACGCATTAATGATTAAAATATCATGCTTAAAATATACATGATTCAGTCTTTCCTCACCATGCCTACCATAATTTAACATCAAATACCCATTGTGGATCATGATTAGATCCCAAAGTTAGCTTTAAGTGGAAATATGGAGGGAGATTAAAAAATGACCTATTATCATGATAAGAACTACTCATCTATTCAAAATAATAGTAAAGTATTGGTTAAATATTAATTTTTAAGAGTAAAGATGATGAAAGGATATAAACCCCAATCTAACTCACTTAAGAAGATCATGGATCTTCATTCCCAAGTTTTTGAACCTATCTACTCCTTTGTTACCTTCCCTATAAACATGATTAATGGAAATCTCTTCAAAACTATGCATGAGATTTATAGCTTTAAGAATCTTATTATTGATGGTCCAAAAAGGAGTAGTGATTATTTAAGACAATTGATAATGTTTTATGATCAATGACTCAATGTTTTTCTCCTTTTCCACTCAGATTCCCCATAGTGTTGTAGTTGATTCTATAACATGGTTCATTTAAATCCCCAATGGGCTTGTGTAGGTGGCTATTAATTCCTCTTCCCTACCCTTAATAACACCCCCCTCCATATCAACTAGTATTACCCTTAGAAACTCTATAAAACATAAGTTTAGTGTAAGGAGTATTAGGTTTTATCCATATAGCAAAATTCTTGTTCACTTTTATAGAATATTTATTGACAGTTCTTAAAATGGAAAACTCCCAATTATGTACTAAACTTTCCTCATTATTAGACTTCTTGTCAATATCATACTTTTCAATGGAATATAATTTATCCTTAATATCCCCTACTATAGAAAATATCATTTTCCTAGATATTTTTTTCTTATTCTAAAAAAATATGTAGTTTATTTCTTTCTAAATGACCCAATAGAAGTGGGGAAGAAAGAGCCTCCAAATATTTTTTAGCACATGAGAATAGAAAGGATTCCGCCACTAAGTTATCCATTCAAAGATGGAATTAGGTTTAACCCAACAAACACCAAATAAAGAGAGGAAGTGATTAAAGATCTTACCAAGGGTTGATAGGTATCCACTCTTAGAAGGGGTAACTCATGAGAATATGAGAAATAAATTCATATTCCTGTTTACAAAGTATACATTTGTTTGTTATAATAATAAATCTCTTAGACATGTTATCCATATTTAAAATCTTATTTTGTATAGCCAACCAAAAAAAGGTTAAAATTAGGAATTAAATCACTTTTCCAAAGAGACATCCAAAGAATGCCATATAAGATAGGATTGAGTTCCATAATGTATCTTTATTTAACACTTTAGTCCTTATCCTAAAAAATAACCTATACCAATTCATCCTCCTTCAAAATTTGACAAATTTGAAACCTTGTTTAATATTTCTTGGATAGACTAGAGGCCACCTAGATATTCTTAGTTAAAAGTAAATATAGCTAATAATATCCAATATTTTCTTCCATCAATCATTTCTAGATAGTCATTAAATTTTCCCCAAAAGCCTTGTAATTATAGGAACCAATTATTTCCTAGGGTCCATGAAACTCAAAGTTTCATCACCAAGCCAAGTATATTCCTAGAACATATCCTTATCACCATCCCCAACACTCCACCTACATCTTTATCTTGAGAGGGATTTACTTTTAATAAGATTCTTCTAGAAGGTTGGTCCACTAGGGGAGATTATAAGGTGATAAAGGAAATAAATTCTCTAAACCCCAAATATTTATATTTGATCATATTAATCTATAAATTATCCTCAATGATCTTCCATCCCATTTTTGTTATGAAAACATTATTCATAGTTTTTTATCAACCCCAAACTTTCTTGGGTTTTCAGTAAGCAAATATTATCTTAGGAAAGTAAGTGATTTTTTTTATCTTTTACTCCTACCCACATAAACCTTATTTTCATTTGATCGATATTTTATAAAATTATCCCCATAACCTTATATAGATATATCAGATATACAAGAATAATTTTCAATGAGATTTTTAACTATAATTTACTAGCCTAGGATAGTAGACAAACTTTGTATCTAGTTTAATTAGATTGGAATCTATCTAAGAGTGGATACCAAGAGTTTATATGTAGTTTATCCTTGAAGAGAGGCATATCAATATAGGTAGATGGGAGGACCTGAATATGAAAATTCATAATGGCATAAATTCACCACTAACTCTAGATGAGAAAGATCACATAAAATAGATATTTTGTCCAAATTAATACACTAACCCAAGACTTCAACATAATATTAAAGGATATGTTTGATAAATTTAGAATCTTATACTTTTTCAACCCCAAAAATGAAATAAATCATCATCAACAAAATTTTGATAAGAAATGGAGATATTAGGAGTAGTAATCATGCCTTTCAAATAACTATTGAATCTTACTCACTCAAAGCTCCTACATAGAATTTCTAGCATCAAGATGAAAAGATAGGGAGAAATGGGATCCCCATGTCTCAAACCCATTTCCATAGATAAAATATAGTAGGAGATCCATTTAATATGACTAAGAACATGATAGTGGAAATGCATAGAGAAATAATTTTCTTGAATTTGAAGTGGAACCCAAGTCTGTCAATAATCATCCCTAAGAAGCTCCATGAAAATCTATCATGGGCCTTATTTATATCAGGCTTAAGGAACATCCCCACTACTTTCGACTTATCAATGGACTGAATGGCTTAATGGATAGTAATCAAATTATCCATGATCTTCCTACTAAATATGAAGGCTCTTTGGTGGATTGAGATCAAATACAAAATAAGGCACTAAATTTTGATAGCTAATAACTTATAAAATAACTTGTAGAGGCTAATATATCTAATATTTTGTAGATCTTTGGCTCCCACTTTATTTTATATGAGAATGAAGAAGATATTTTTGATTTATTTAAAAATATTTCTTGAATGAAGGAATTATATTACTACATATATCACTTCCCATTAGATAATTCCCTAAAACATTTGGAAAAAAATATATGGAAATCCATCTAGACCTAGGGATTTATTCCATTCCATGGAAAAAATCACAAAATTCACTTATTCAAAGGTAGGTTTGGAGACTAATTTATTTATATCCTCATGGTTGATGATTTTAGGGAATAGGTTCAAAATTCTATCCTCACTGGCTATCTCTAGATGGACCTCCTTGAATATGATGTTATTAAAAAATATGTTATTTCTTCTTTGATTGCATCAATATTCGTACATTCAATGCCATCATCCCTTTGAATAACTTTAATATTATTAGTATTTATCTACTTGAGATTCATGACATGGAAAAATTTAGAATTTTTATCCCCTTCCCTAATCCATAAATTCCTTGATTTTTGTTTCTATAATGCTTCTTGTTTGAATTTAAGAGAGTATAATTCATTGATCAAGCCTTCTTATTTTTGAAAGAGATCTTGGTCCATTCCTTAAATTTACACAATGCTTTATATAATGGTCATATTCTAAAATATCTTCTTCTTTTGCTCGAATATATTTACAAAAACCTCTTTATTCCACTTTTTAAGATTAATTTTAACATTATTTAGCATTCTAGCAATCCTAAACATCACTGATCCTTAAACATCCACATATCACCATTATTTGACATTCTCTTCTAGATTTGGGTGTTGGATCCACATTTTTTAAATATAAAATGATGGTTAAAACTTCCCTCTTTGATTTACGTAATTATCACAAGAGGATTGTGATTTCAGCCTATTTTAGGGAAAATAGACAGGATACCAAACTATGACAATAACCAATCTAAAGACACAATAAATGTTTCAAATAAAACCTAAATAAGAACATCCATTGAGATCCTATTTTACCAAGTAAACTTTGTGCCCTTGATTTCCATGTCAAATAATCCATGGTCAAAAAATGAAATAATCTAGATCAAAAATGCTCTCTAAAAAGTCATGATAACAAAAGATACTTAATAACTACCTATGATAATAATCTAGGAACTTAGACCAATCATTTATTGGAATCTAAATTTGCCTTATGGGCTATACAATTAGTAAATTAAATTAAAAAAACTCATTTACTTATTGAATTAGATTCCATTAATATTATCAATAACATAATGAATAAAATCCATTTGATTTAGACCATAAAAATGTTAGATGTTATAAGTATCCTTCAATACTTTGAATATACCTTAATAACCCATGTGTATAAATAAATAAATAAACTCACTAAATGGTTAAATAACCAAGGGGTTATCAATGATATATTTAAGAAGTGTAAAAGAATTTATGAGTCACCCTATGAGGCTATTTAGTTACCATTAGAGGATAAAATTAGGTAATCTTCATATGTATGTGATTCATGACACATGTAGATCACTAATTATTTTTTGTGTGATATTAGGTTACCTTAATGAAACTACAAGGATTTTTGAGAAGTTTCTAGTCAGTCCTCTCCCTTCAAAAACAAGTGTTAACAAAGGTAAGAAAATTAACAAGTTGGCTATAATTGTGTGAACAAGAAAAATAAGAGGAATAAAATAATACTGATTATAGTGATGATGATGAGAAGGATACATATGATCATGATGAGTAATAAAGATATATGGAGGATAAATAATAAAAAAAATTATATTTCAAGAAAGAAGCTTCAATATATTAGTTTCATCGATGCATTCAAAGGAAGAGGGTCATGGTATCAATTAAGCATAGTAACAGGTATAAATTCATCAAATGGATATGGACCAACATCTACATGTTCAAGTAAATAATACTATTATCATATAAATTTTCACCTTTGAGGAGGTTGTTCAAGCCTCCTCATTTAAGTGATATTATGGAGATACCTCTAGGTTGTGGGTGGCCCAAAACCCCTACTAAACTTATTATTTATAAAGGAAAAGGGTAATAAAAACTAAAATTAAAATAATATAAGAAGGTTATGCACCAAATTAACACCCTTAAATTTACCATTATACATAGAGAACAAGAACTAGGCATGAAATTGATCACACTACTCAACAAGGACCTTAAAGAATGAGTGTTTTAACATGCAGGTCATAGACAATGTATTGAATGATAGGGATAGTCAAGAGGTATAATAAAGACATTAATAACTTAAATCCACTCCCAAACTATTCAAATATAAATAAAAATCACCGTGTCACCTACAAGAAGACAATCAATTTGCAAAGAGGTAGGAGAGTACAAATGAGAGAAAATAAAAGCACTACTACTAACATTCATCAATAATCACACAAGTACACTATTTTTAAAGATATGAGAAGGTAATAATTATATTTATTTAAAATCCAAATTCATATTAAAAGTGTTTATTTTATAATGGATTCACCATACTCAGCCAAAGGATCCATAACAATCCATTTAAGGCTATATTTATAGGAGAAAGTGAGAGAGAGAAAATGAGGCATAGGAGTAACTCTAATGACAAGTGTCACTTCATCCAAGTCAGTTATATTTAAAGAGGAGAGTATAATATGACTTTTATCCATCTCCTTGGTATGTTTTGGTTACTATATTATAATTTATATAGGAAATTCATAGAAAATACTCTTCAACTCCCTAGATGACTTATTAACCTTGTTTGAAATTGAATATTCTTGGCCAAAGAGGAGTTACAAGCTTGTGTTTGAAACTTGGTATTCTTGATTATATTTTTTGGATATATACAAAATAATTATAGGCCAATTAAATGTAATTTCAATCATGGGAGATAATGAGAACTAATTTTTTAGTGTGTTCATCTTGTCAAGAGCCTACAATTCAATCCTCTTAGTGCAAGACTAATCATCCCTCTTCTCTCAAGATTAATTAGACACTTGTATACTATAATATCATATTTAATATATATAAAATAACTTTTAAATTTATAAAATACCTGTATCTTGTCTCAATTACACTATATAAATAGTTAGGAAAGCTTACAATCTTCAAAAGTTTGCAAACTAGCTCCAATAGGCAGTCTTTCAACCAAGAATTTGTACATTTCTTCCCACACATGTGATCTAGTGACTAATTTAGGTGATATCAAGTGTGTATATTTAAATAAATTAGGTTTTATGAATATAAATCTATTTTAGGCACTTAGTAAGCCAAAATCATCCATTAGGTCCTTTGTAGGGTTTAATAAGGATTTAAAGTGGCCTACCATCTTAACAATGATTCATAAATATGAGGGCCTCAATCCATGAACTAATACCATAATTTTATATCAAAAATTTGTCCCCTTACATGTATAATATATTTATTTCCCATTAACACCCTCATTAAATATCCAATCACACAAAAATAAGCCTTCTCAAGCTTTTCATTGTGCAAAATAGGGTTTAGGAGGTGGATGTTTTCTTAAAGATGATTCATAGACAAAAATACTTAATCCATGAAATAATGACACAATATAAAATTATATCATCCAATATAAAATATCCAAACAATTATTTTATCCATGTAATACATCTATGGAGCTCTGAGCGTAGAAAGATATCCTCTCGGCCTAGTAAGATTGTGTGTGAAACTAGGAGAGATGATTTTTGGACCAAAACTATACAAAGTGTATTTTATGTTTATAAGAGCCTAAAACATGAATTAAATATTATATATAATGCTTATAACTTATATCCAATATTTATATATGTTACAAAAGGTATGATAACCTAATTTTCATAATTTGAGGGTTTGTAGGCCATTAGGCTAGTTTGGCCCTAATGGCCTTGTTTGAGGTTTGATTTCATCATCCTAAGGTTCCATTATTTATTAAAATACATAGTATGACTCTATATTAAATTATTTACCATATATAATAAATTATAAATCAAAAATTACATGTTATCCTCACACTTTTGAAGGCAGACTTAAAACTTTCAATTAGGCCTGCAGGTTTGCATTCTAGGTTTCTTGAGTAGTCATACATTCATAGTGCATTTTGTTATTATTTAATTTCTATTAGTGACATAATAATTCACACATATATTTTCACATGTTAAAATTTCATCCTAAGACTCCCTACTCATCAAATTACACCAAAAATTTCAAGCTTTCTTCACCATTATACTCAAGACTGTAGGAGTTGATTAAGGTCACTCTATTGGAGCTTGAGATGACATAAATTTTATGGTTTATTTTACTTTAAGAGAGTAATAATATCATATATATATATATATATATATATATATATATTAATATATTACTATTAACACCCTATATTACCGTAAAATACTCAACTTCAACACAAGGACTACATATTCCTTTCATGATTTAAACATATAGTTGTATATCTCAATTTGGCCTATAGGTATCCTTTCTTACCCTAAAACTTGTTTAAGTCTAAGAGGATGTATTAAAATCATGGTTTAACTTGAACAGATTTCCAAAAATATTTCCCATGGCTTACATAACCATTTTTTATCCTTATATCTCATCTTGCCATATAGGGTTCATTGTATTTCTTTTGAAAAAGAGATCTATAGGTTTGCAGACTTGTAGGTCTACATTTTATTAATTTTAGACCCTTATGAATAATTATATGATCATATTTGACGTAAAATAACTTATATAAATCACATACTACTAGTTTTAAATATAATTTAGACTTTAATATCTCATATGCAAGGTAATAGTTATCTCTTTGGTTCATTCTTAGATAAACAAACTTTTACATAGTCTTCTAACATGAGGTCATTATGTGCCTGATTTGGGGTAGTTGGTGTTGAGGTGAAAAATCCTATTGGATTACTTGGAGGAATATTAAACTATTTAAATTTATATGAAACCAATTCTCCCATTGGTTTCTTTGAATTTCAAACTCAAAGCATGTTGACCTCTTATACCTACATTACACAGTCTTGTTGATGAACATGAGAATATCATCTCCTTTATTTTTTTGGATATAATAAATGATAAAATTAGGTTTTAATGAGTTTAAATAAACTACCATACCACAAAAACCACTTATAAATCCTTACACTCAATTGAAGGCTCTCATGTTGCTATGATTCTGCCTGCTACCTTGATCAGCGATGAACACTTGTGGGAAACTATTAGTCACCAACATGTTGTGAAGGTTTTGGAATACATGAATGAGTTTAATTTATATTAAATGAATATAAATATCATCAATTAAGTGTTTATTTTTTTTAATAACCTCACCAACATACCCTCAATAATTGAACACCCTAAAACATCAAGAAAACTATTGTCTTCATTTTACAACCTATATAAAAATGAAGGTTTATTTCCCCTTTGAGATCTCACATGATAAATAAAATTTAAAATAATATTAAAGGATATAAAATACCTTATATATCCTCCTCAATTCAGTTATTCTTCCAACAATCTTCAAAACACCATTCCAAGGAGAAAACTAAGCTAATGGGGTTTTTGTAGGGTTTTATACCACCCTACCTTCTTAGCATTTGTTCATAAAGCCTATCCCATAAAAATAATAAATAATTAATGGAAAATCAAGGTAATTATGTCCCCCATGTTTTTCCAATATATTTCTAATTTACATTCTCTCTCTTGTCTATACCAAGCATATGAAAATAACCATTTTTGGCTCACCAAGAGCTTGATGGAAGAAAATAAGTGTATTTTGCATTATTTAGACCTATGAAAGATTAATTATCATGGATTTAACCTAGTTAGGATGAAGAGACACATTTTGAAGCATTTACACCTGAAATTTAGTCCTCTAAATCCATATAAGTGACTAAACTTCCCTCTTTTGGTGTTAAAACTATAATAATTAACTATTTTTTTGATCTGACACTACATATCTAACCTTGAAACTACCATATCACATTAAAATACAATTATAAATATCCTTATAAATGTGAACTTCTATTCAAGGTAATTTTGGCCTTTATACTAACTTACCACCTTATATCATGTTGAATTAGTCATGAGGGTGACTTGAAGAGTTATTTCTTTGAAACCCAATCTTTAAGCTTATATCACCTTTTATGACCTTATTCAAATGATTTATTTTATCCATAAAGGCCTATGATGTTAAATTTTTCACTTTAAACATTGCTTGTAAGTGATAATGTGAGAAATTGACTTAATCAATCCAAACAACATAAGACCCTTAACATTTCCAAGATACCTTAAAATATGCTAAGTTACCTTAACATTTGATAAACATGTATAAGGACTAATATATAACCACCAAAAAACCACTTTAGGACCATGACCTCATGTTTTGATTATTTCACCCTAGGATACCTTCTAATACTACTAGGATAACAAGACTACTCACCATAATGGACAAGATATGAATTGAACAAACAGTTTTAAGGCTATCAACAAAATTTAAAATGAGATAACTAGAAATTGTTTTGTGAGAGTCACCTATGGTATCCAAAATTGGTTAACATCTTTTTCAGCCTCTTAGAATTGTATGTCTTTTATTCTCATTAGACTGGTTTCTTAGTTTATCCATTGAGCATGGGGTCATCTCTCACTCAATCTCATATCTAAGTTAACCTTGACACTTGTTTACAAATGCCTTGAAATAGCTGAGACAACTGACTACCTTCACCAAGATAATAAAAGAATAAACAAAACACCAAATTAACACACACACACGCACACGCACGCGCGCGCGCACACACACACACACACACACACACACACACACACACACACACACACACACACACACACACACACACACACACACACACACACACACACACACACACACACACACACACACACACACACACACACACACACACACACACACACACACACACACACACACACACACACACACACACACACACACACACACACACACACACACACACACACACTTACACTTGTACTACAAATCACTTAGGGAAAACAAAATCATGAGAACACTACTAAAAGAAACTAACCTTGAGATATTTTACTCCTAGATCAAAAGGATTTTTTTGAAAACTCTTCCTCCATGAGAGGCAATGATGTAGAACAAGTTATTCATTAGACATGATGCTTAGTTGAGTATTCTTCCTACTTGCCCACTCATTTGGCATATTTTCATGTGAATTATCAATATAAAATATGTTTATAATGAAAACATATTCATTTTTTAGCCAAATACTCTTATCATTATGCTTATTGATATTTAAACCCACCTCAAACATGACTACCTCTGGACTCATAGTGACAACATCATATTTAGCTTTAAGATGTTCTATGAAATGATGTTTCTGATCTTGGATGATTTCTTAGGGATTCCCACATAGTTTCTCAATAAAGAGAGTAGCCTCAAAAGCATCCTCAATCTACCCAATGGGAGTTATAGGCCTTTCAAGAACCACAAATTCATTACAAATATCCAAATGTTACTACCACATATCATATTAGAACTCTTCATGTTGGTTTGAGAAGGAATGATTCATATTATTGTATCGTTGAATATGAGTCTCCATCACCTTTCTAGCTATTGTCATGTGATCCTGAACTTCATGGTGATTGCTTGGGAGAACTACAACCTCAATTGAAACTATACTTTATTCTTCAAAGGTGATTGGTTCATACTCATTAGAGGATATTTCAAGCATGTTCAAGTCCTCATATTACTCAATTAGGGGATCCTCTATCTCAAGACCAGATGAAACCTCTTCATGAATAATCTTTATGCAAATATTCCCTTGAGATTCCTCCATTATCAAACTAACCAGCTCTTCTTTGTAATGAGAAAGAAGACTAACATTTTTTATCAAATAAGAGAGTTCAAAACAAACTTTTACCTCTTATAAGATTCTTGAGGCATCTTATAAAGTATCCAAATGCATCTCAATTTCATATAACTACTCCAATTCATCAAGAGGATCTAAGAATTATTGTTCTTGATCATCCATGGTCTCAATGAGATGACTATCTAGCTATGCTACTGTTATAACCACCTCAATTAGGCTTTTCTAATATTCAAGAGTGTTTTTTCCTTTAAATTATATTTCCACATGATGAATATCGCCTTCCCTTTCATTAATAAATACTGATTTATTCTTTTATTTACCAAGGGGAGTGCTAATGATGAATTATTCCTCATGTTCACTTGAATATTATTCTATATATCCCTCATATTGATCACTTAAAACTTAAAAATTAATCTTCATTAGTCTCCAATATAACATGTTCTTATTCAATGATGGGTTGTTTAATCTCACAAATATGATTTGGTCTCTCATGGTCAATGAGCTTATCCTTCTCTCTACATTCACCAACCAATCCCTCAAACCTTGATATGATTTGGTCTTCAGATTTATCAACATGGACCTCCTTATTCATTTGAAATCTCTCTTGAATTGACTTCCATTATGGGAAATTTTTAGGTGCTTGAGGAGGGAGGGGTGGGGTTTGAATAGGTTCATGAATTAGCTTGAAGCTCGATACCTCTCTCTTATTTTGTATGCCCTCTTAGATAGAATTCCATGATGGGAAGTTTTGGAGTTATTGAGGAGAGTTTGATGATGCTTAAATAAGCACAAGTTTCTTTTTGGCTTCAACTTATTGATTTAATAATGGCTCATATTTATTTCCTCGTGACTTTTCCACTTGCTTCCTACTTGGGGTTTTAGACTTAGGAACCTCCTCATGATGGTGTGTTGCAACTTTAAAGGTGAAAGAAGGATTTGATAAGCATACAAGTTACCTTCAAGACTAATCAAATTTATAATTTTAGAAGGGTATAAGAGAAGGTTCATGAGGGATAGTAGGTTGAGCTTGGGGAACAATAAGTGAGGTATTCATAGAATCAATCATGTTTTATGGCTTATTGCAAGTTGGAGCAAATTAAGAAATCAAGAGGACTGATTTGGGATTGGAGAGGATGATTGAGGATGAATAAAATTTAATTATTTATCTTTACATATTATGAATATAACCTCCATACATTGGTTTAAATATCTAAGTTTTATCCTTTCATTATTTAGGACATGATTATTTTCCCTCTCAAAAGCTACCCACTCACTTCTTTCAAACTGTAGTGAGTCCCTTGTCTTTTGAATGAGATAACTAAGGACAACTCAGCTAAATTATACATTTACATTTATATTTTTCATTTCCATTTCATTATTATACATATTCATAGTAGTTGATAATATTGTCCTTTCTTAGCTTGTATTTTCATAGCTACACACTCTTCCTTATACCTTAACTCTTAATGATGGAAAGCTTAATAATACTAATATGAAGGATGACAAGATTGGTAAGGTTGATGACGAAAGAAGGGAGGATACACCTCTTGATAGAGAAGATGATTACACTGATAGTTAGGTTCATATGGAGTTTAATTAGGGTCAATGTATGTTAGAATCACCCTTTATTTAGGATAATTTATTTTATCCTAAGTTCCCTTTTTATGTGTGTGGAATTTTTATTTATGTGAATTATAAATTCACATAAATCTAGATTCCATGAGGTGTTACTCACCCCTTTGTGCTCCTTTAAGATTTATTGAGTTACTTTCATGTGTAAATCCTTCCTCCACTTGGCACACACCTCCTTTCACTTTCTAAGGGACTAGGCCACAAGTGACACACACATAGGAAGATTGTAAGGTAATAATGGGATTTCTTATAACTCCCATTCTCTTCCTCTAGATTTATAAAAGATCCCTTCCTCTCCTTATTTCCTCACTAGAATCTCATAACACTCTCTTCTTCCTTTGTCCTCTTGATTCAATTTTGTACTTGTGGATATTTTAGTAGTAAGCCTTCTAATACTATAATGTGAATTTTTATCTGATATGTTTGGTTTCAAACTTTAAAATTCTTGTCTTATTTATAGTTTGCACCTTGAGAGGTAACTTATTATTTTAATTTATTTAATTTTGCACTTTCATATTTTATCATTGATGAATATTCTTAGGATAAATCCTTTTTGGTATTAGAGCTAAGATCATCTTATTAACATTTTTTTAGAATGTGCGGATTTTTTGGGAGGATTTTCAAATTGATTTTGCTAGGGTTTTTTCCTTTCTCTTCATTTAAATCCATTTCTATTTTTTTCCTTGAGATTATTTATGTCTAAATTATTATTGAAATTTACTTGAAAGGGCTGGTTTACTTCTTTCACTTGGTTAAGAGGCATCCAAGTGTATTTTTTTCTATCTCATTCAAGCAAAACAAATCATGGCTTTTAATTAATCTCTATTCTAGTTTTTTTTTAATTAGTTTTTTCACTACTCTTATTCTTTAAAATTTATGAAGAATTTTTTTACTCTTTTGATATATATATATATAAGACAATAATCCATTCCAGAAAAAAAAATTCTCTTAAACTTTAAATCTATATATTAGATTTCATTTGTTTTGTTCTATGTTGTTTTGTCAATCTATCTATTTGTTTCTGATCTCCTTTTATTTATGATTTTTTTATTCTTATTATCTTTCCACACTTTGTATCCCCTATTTGTATATTTTCATCCCACTCCTGAGGTGCATCCCAATCTTTTTTTCTATTCAGTGTCACCCTTATCATATCATTTTTTTGCATATTTGCACCCTTCTTCCTTTTAGTGGGATACATATACATTTTCTTTCTTTCCCATATGTTAGATTAATTATTTTGTTCCTAAATTTTAGTCTCTCTTTTTATTTCCAAGAATATTTGTCCTTTTTGACTGGTGTGCTCTTTTTTTGATAAATTATTTGGCTAATAGAGGTGTTTTTATTTCTACTTGACATTTGGCACTTCTAAGCATAATTTTTGCTTGTAACCATGTAGTATTTTATTATTTTATTTCTTTGACCATTTGTTTTATTCCTTGAAGTATCTTTCTATGAATTTTTTCTTCATTTTGTTTTTCCTTTATTTCCTTTAAGCCTTCTTATCTTGGCAATTTCACCTTTTTAAAAAAGTATGCATTATTCTTTCCTTTTTGTTTTTTTTAAAGCATAAAAATTAAATATTTCAATTTCATATTGAACTTTTAAATGTGGAATTAAATTTAAATTATTTTTTTCTTAAAAAAATAAACTAAAATAATCATTTTCAATAATAATAAAACAAAATTAAGATTTCATTATTGGTATTTATAGGCTTTTCATCTATATGGTTGTATAATATAATTTTTTTTAAACAAAAAATTCTCTTTCCAATCACACCACTTTTAATTAGAATTTTTTAAATCCTTTTCTATATATAAAAAGGGTTTGTGTTTAAGTATAATCTCACCAAAATATTCTAAAAATATCTGTTATTATCTTTTCCTTTTCAACATAGAAGATTATTAAAAGCCATCTTGATATTAATAGCCTTTTACAATTCTTTATCATTTATCTGACTCCCATTTTTTCCTTGATATCTTTTTCCATTTTGGATAAAATTTTTTCTTTGGCTTTCTTATCCCTCCTCTACGTCTCTTTTGTTTAAGTAATCTTTTGCCTATTCACTTTATAGGGATTAGGAAATATTTTTAGGCATAATGACTCAATTATTTATCAAATTTTAACTCACGTCTATAAATTACCAATTATGAAAATTGCATATGTAATACATATTCAATTTCAAACACTTGGTTCATGCAGTAGATGGCATAGACCCCAAAATTGATATAAAGACTACCTCCACTAAATTTCAAGAGAAATGAAAAGCAAAAATTGATGAGGCCTTAGGATTGATTGACATGATCATGACCCTCAAATTACATGTACATATTTATGGTTTTTTTTCTTGCATCCACTACATGGTCTAAGCTTAAATCTATTTATGAAATTGTGAATGAATCTTGAAAAAATCAAATTCAAGATCAAGTGTCTGATTTAAAGTATGATGAATTCAAAAATATGGATGATTTCTTGTTTAAAGTTCATTCTTTGCATTCTCAATTAATTGGTTTAGGCATTAAACTTTATATTTGAATTTGATTCATATTATCATGAAAAATTGTCTACCTCAACCTTTTAAGTAGTTTATTACAAATGTTCATTCGCAACTAGATTTTCCTAATTTATCTTATTTGTTGATGTTTGACTTATTTTGTACTTTTTTTCATCAAGAATTAAAAAAATTGATTCAATTTTTTAGTCTTAATAATAATGAACATAATTTTTTTTCTAAACACCAACATAATAATGGAAAATAACATGCTAACTCCAATAATACACATGCTAAGAAAGATAAAAAATCTAACTCCAAACCTATGAAAAAGTTAGAGTGTAATTATTTTGATTAAAACACTCATAATGAACATCACTAATTTAATAATAAATGTGATATAAAAAGTGGAAATCTTAAGTTCAAAGACAATGTTATCACTAGTAATACTAAGACTCAAGCCAAACAAAAGTTTAATACTAAAGCTATTTTTACTTCTGTTTTTCCTATTGTATAGATTATTGATTTTGGTACTACTCAACATATGACATATAATGGTAAGTTGTTTACTTATTTAGAACCAAATATTCATAAAAATCATTTAAGTCTTTTAAATCATGTTTTTTATTATGTTGAAGTCATAAGAATTGTTAAAATCCCTAATGGTGAATTGCATAATGTCTTACTTATTCTCGATCTAAAATTGAATTTTATTTCTATTCTTAAATTATGTAAATTAGACTATAAATTAGAATTTTCTAATGACACTTTTTATGTTAAATCTACTAATAAATATTTTTAGGTAGTGTCTACTACTTTTTTAGAAAATTACAATTTGTTCAAGTTTATTGGATTCTCTTCTTCCTACTATTCTCATGTTTTTGTTTCTTTTAATGATGCTAACTTGTGGCATGAAATATTAGTACATATTAATTATAAAATTATTTAACTTATAAACAAACTTAATATGGTGCAAGGTTTCCCTAAAATTCCCCCAATTACTTCTACTTGTAATGGTTGTATGGCTAGTAAAATTCATAGAGAAACTTTTCCTAAGAATCACTCTTGGCATGCTACTGAAAATCTTCATTTAGTTCATAGTGATATATTAGGCCCTATGAAAAATCATTATATTAATAGTGAAAATTATGCTTTAAATTTTTTTGATGATTTCACTAGGAGAGTTTGGATTTACTTCTTGAAAACTAAAGATCAAGTTTTAGACACTTTTATTGAGTTTCATGCCTTTATTGAAAAATAATCTCATTATTCCTTATGCCTATTACACATTGATAATGGTATTAAATATGCTAATAATCATTTTCTTTCATATTGGTAGAAAACATGGTATTAAACATGAGAAAACAATTTCCTGCACCCCTGAGCAAAATGGTGTTGTTGAATGTAAACATTGGACTATCACTGAAATGTCTAGGTATATGTTACATGCTAAAAATATGCATTAAAAATTTTGGGATGAATTTATGTATTGTGTTATCTATTTCATCAATATTAATCTCACAAAATTTGTTTTAAATATTACACTTGAATAAGCTTGGAGTGATAGAAAACCTATTTTGAAGCATTTACATTTTTTTAGTTGTGATGCCTTTATTCAAATTCCACTAGAAAAAAGTAAGAAGTTAAATTCTAAAGAAGACACTTTTATCTTTTTTGTTTATTATTATATCCCAAATTTTCACCCTAAAGAATTCAAAGAGACCTTATCAAATTTGGGATAACATGGAACATCTCTCCATATAGACAAACTACTACAAGAGATAGATCTCTAGATTATGGGCCAGCTCCCTTAATCTATCTTTCAAACTCACACACTACACTAGACTAATAAATATTGTGGGTGAAATGGAAATAAGGAAAAATAAAAACAACCTATACTAATGAAGGTGATACACAAAATATAACTCCATAAACATAATTATATTTTCACTAAGAAGGCAAACTGGTAAAATTGATCTCAACTCAAGGTTCTTCTAACATAAGTATTTCTAAATGGAAGTAGATTTCTATGTATATCAAAAGGTGGGTAACTAGGAAGTCTGTTATTAGACACTGCTAATCTCCTTCACACTTCAAAATACACATAATAAACATGTACACTTCATGAGACCTATTAGAATAAATGTTACTTACATAATGCATACAAAAGTAGAATGGAAGTAAGGAGAAAACATTCATCACTTATCATCCAAATAGACTACTTGACATACTTAGGTAAGAATTATAGAGACTAAATTAGCTTTAAAACTTTATTCAAAGTCGAAACAAGATTTCAAACTAGTAGGGCTTCACCATACCAGTTTTAGACTATGTATAATGCCAAAATGGTTTGAATATATAGAGCATAGGAGAAGAGAGAGAAATAGTGATGATGAAGGATCACAAGGAAAAGTGTCAAGTCTTAAAAACTAGTTACAATGAAAGAGATTGAGTTGGAAAATATTTCATGAAGTCCTCTAAGAGAAGTTTTAATCTGAAACATGACATATTCCTAAAGTTGGCAAAGGAACACTCTATTATCCTTCTTAAAACTATTTTCTTGATGAGGAGTCCACCTATTTGTCTTGAACTACCTTAGAAGTCCTTGACACATATGCACTAACTTGGGAAGGTGTAAATAAAATTGTGATAGTCATTATGCACTCCTTAACTAATGACTTTTTCTTTTCCAATTATTACTCACTTATAATCACACATTAACCTTCTAGGCCTCAAAGCTTATACTTGTCACTTAGATGAATTTTAGACACTCAAGGATATTTGTTTTAGAGATTTGTGACACATGTTTAAGAAATTTGTCTTATATTCCACCAAATAGACCTCAAGAAGATTCAACCTCACAAATCTCATCTCCAACTTAGGTAGTCACCTTGTTTCTCATTGTCCTATCCATGGTTTCCTACAATAAATAGTTTAACATAGGGATGTTCATGTATCACTAAGGTTAGAATTGGATTTGAGGAGTTAGAAAACATCTATAAAGTCCTACCATAATGGATTTCATTCATCTATTCCCTTTTACACCTTTAATTCAACTTAAAACCTATAGAAAACATAGTATTTGACCTATCCAAACAAGTGATAGTATAAAATAAGTGAATGTCAAGGAGCTTGAGAGAGTCCCAAACATGCCCAAATCATCTTTTAGGTCAATTGACCCCTTATGAATGCATTTATCACCATATTTTTCTCATCAGGTTCTTGAGAGGGTTTTAGGAAAGTTTTAGGTCATTTAAGTTGTTAACAATGATTTATAAAGGTTAATCCATTAACCCTCAAACCAATTCAACTAGGTTTGAGTTCAATATTGTAACTAACTATCCCTAAGTTTTTGAGAAACCATGCACATTTTTAGTATAGATATGACTGAAATAAATTTTCTTCTTGATAAGATGCTTGCATTATGGACACCCCTGAGATAGATTTAGGCCAAAAATGGCCAATTTGAATTTCTATTTACAAACCAATTATTCAAATAAATCATATAATCTCCTATTAATGTTATGAAATTTATTTTAAGGGTCATATGATCATATGAGTATCATTAGAAGCCATGAGGGTTCATGACTAGTTCTTAGGCCTAGTTTGTATAGATAGTTATTTTGTGTATATGACCACCTATGAAGGTTTAAAATGAATTTATGTGACCTTAAAAACTTATTTAACTTAAATAAAATATTAAACATCATCTTATAATGGTTCAAGTCTCTACTCCATTCATTCATTATTCATCTACTAGGTCTGTAGGTTATGTTACTATGGAGTGCCTATGGTCTGAGTCAAAATAGACAAAACCTCCCATATTACTCTAACCTATATGAGAACATGGAGGCCTATTTTAGGTCATGATGAAATTTTTTACCAAGTTTCAATCCCTAAATATGCTTTAAGATCCCTCAAACCTTCAAACTCTCAAGACTAATTTCAAGCTTATGGCTATGTGTGGGGTTGACTGAAGATGAGGTTAGAAATTATTTTCCTCATATTCAATTTGTTTCCTTTGCCTTTTCAAATATCATGGAGTGAAATATAATAATTGTGATAGTGATTTATAAATGTTCATTCACCTCATACTTCTACCTACAGAACAAATTTGTACCTTTCATTATCTTAAATTGGTCTATGTTTCTTGAGTCCAAATTATAGGTGTTTCATCAAATAATACAAGGGATTCTTGTATGTGGTCATAAATATTTGAACACTATAATTCATTCCCTTAGTTCTTCTTGAGGTAACTAAGACCATTTCATAATTGAATGTATCCATTTATACCTAGAGATCATGCAGTCAACTTACCATCAATGCACTAGAGTTACTTGAAATGTTTCAAGTTCATTTGGTTTTTTAACACTATAGTTTACTGAGTTTTTCTAGTAAAAACTTGATTGAGTTGGAAACCCATTCAACCATCATCTCTCTCAACTAAATAATATCCTTGTGTTAATATGTCACTTTTTATGCCTAGGTTGCAAGAATAAAGCTATTAGGATTATACATACCTCATATATATTCACCATAAGATGACACTATGTATGGTAGGAGCCTTTTTTAGAGAAGTTAAAATAAAAAATCCCATTAACCATATTTATTCAAACTAGTACCTCTCCATCTAGGTTTGATGATATGTGATGATATCACCACTTACACTATGATCTTGTCTAGATTAATGAAGATGATAAAATGATTTCAAATGTTTAAAAACATGCTTTGATCTCTCTTTTGGGCCTAAACATGACTGGTTTTCATGTAGCAATCTATATGTGCCTATGTAGGGTTACTTGACTTTATCAAGTGTCCAAGACCTCGTATTCCATTAATGATTATCTCAAGACCAAAACTTTAATGGAGAATATGATCAACCATACTCTATTAATTTAAAAAAAAACATGTTATCCTTGACCCAAATCCATTCCTAGGAGGACAAAACATTGCAACTAATAAAGCACTATTCTACAAACTAATGATGCTCACTTCTAGCATAATGAGATAATTATTCTTATTCATTCATATTCACACATTACAAATCAATTTAATTCAACATTAAAAGTATGAAAATTAACTTCAATTCCATATACACCACTTGGTTCACATATACCAATGCAATTAGATGAGAAAAATAGGGATGTTTGCATTGCATAGGTAGTTTGGAGGTGTTAAAAATCTTAGTGATTGTTCATATAATACAAACCTTCAAACTTATAACTATTTAAATTTTATGGAAGTACATAATTACCCCTAATATCCACCAATTTCATTCACTTAAACTCTTCTTCTCTTGTTCGTACCAATAGAAAATTGTTGACCCTTCTTGACCTATCAAAGGGAGTGATAGGAGAGAAAAACTAGTTTTTGACACTTTTGGATATATTGAAGCTACTTGAACCCAAAAATTCCTACATAGATATTAAAATACCTTTTTTAAGTCTTCACACATTCTATAGGAGTCACTTCAGTTTGTATAACTATCTGAAATTACCTTTTTGTAGGTGATCCTCTTGTTTATACATTGAACCTACAATGTTTCAATTTTAAAAACTTTCTATGACATTATTTGGCATGACACATGTTATATTGAGACTTGAAATTTGTATTTTTGTGAATAAAATGTAAAAATTCCTTATAATGACCAAAAGGTGGCCAAAAATGGCATAAGACAAACTAGACAAATGTCAAGGTGAAAACATATTTTATGACCCTCAAAGTGTGAATAAAACTCACTTAGGACCATGATGAACATTTAAAACATATAATAACCCTAAAAAAAGTTTTAAAATGTAGGGGGTTAACCTAATTTGACCTATGGTGAAATTTGGTGAATAATTATGATGAATCATCTAAATCTTATAGGGTGTATAATCCTCAAACTAACAAAATCAAGATAAAAAGGATGTTAATATTGTTAAAAATGGTGTACTTGATTGTGATTCTAATTTATATTATTTTTATATAGTTTATACTTATTTTAATTTTGAAATAAGTGATGATCATAATGATTTTGTGCATTATGATGTTGTTCCTAAAGTTCCTTCTCATTCTTCTAGTCTTGCTCCACCAAAAGCTATGCCTAAGTGGGCCAAAACTACTATAGAAGATTTTAGAATTGATGTAGATCATAATAATACTTGTATAACTAGGTGACAATTGTTTCCAATTTAAACAAAGCTATTTATGGTTTAAAACAATCTCCTTAATAATGATACACTAAAATCTATTAATTTTTTATAGCTCAAGGCTTTACTCATAGTTTTAATGATCCTTATATTTTTTTCAAAAACACTCTAAATGGTATAGTTATCATTGTTTTGTATGTTGATGACTTGATCATAACTAGTAGTAATAGTTTCATGGTTTCTTTCACTAAAAATGCTTTGAATAATACCTTTGAAATGATTGATTTGGGTCTCTTACATTATTTTTTAGGCATTCAAGTTTGGCAAGAAAAAATAGCATTTTTATTTCTCAATCTAAATATGCATATGACTTTTTATATAGGTTTATTATGTTATATTTCAATCATTTTGCTACTCCTTTTGAACTTGGTATTAAATTACTTAATGACATGGAAATTAAAACTATTGATCCTACTCTCTATACATAATTAGTTGGTAGTTTAAATAATATTACTCATACTCATCTTGATATTTCTTTTCTTGTTGGATTAGTTTCTCATTTTATTTCTAAACCTCAAGATACTCCTTTTAAAATTGCTAATAAAAATCTTCATTATATTAAATGTACTATAAATTTTGGCATCAAGCATACCTTAAATAGCAACTTATCTTTGATAGGTTATTTAGATTTTGATTGGGCTAGTGATCCTATGATTATGGATCCACAAGTGGTTATTATTTTTCTTTAGGTTTTAGTATCATTTCATGGAATAGTAAAAATTAGACTACAATATATTTACTTACATAGAATCTAAGTATAAATATTGTAATCATATTACAAAGGAAGCTATTTGGCTTAGAAGTCTTCTTGTAGATTTGGGCCACCCACAACATTTAACTACTTTTATTTTTAATGATAATCAAAGTGCCATTACCTTAGAAAAAAATATTTTTTTCCATGCAAGGTCCAAGCACATTGAGATTCAATATCACTTTTAGTGTGAACTTATTAAAGACAATCAAATTTTTCTATCTTTTTGTCCTATTGAAGAACAAATGGTTGATATCTTTACTAAGCCATTATGTAAAGACAAGTCTGTATTCTTTTGTAATTTGTTAGGATTGAAGGAATTTATCATCTAGGGGAAGAGTTAGTGATGTTTCCTCCCTTATTTTTTATTTTTAAACCCATAAAAAAATTTAAGTGGGAGTGTTATAATTACCCTTTATTTAGGATAATTTATTTTATCACAAGTTTTATTTTTGTGTGTGTGGAATTTTTATTTATGTGAATTATAACTTCACATAAATTTGGATTTTATGAGGTGTCACTCACCTCTTTGTTCTCATTTAGGATTTAATATTTAATTTCATGAATAACACCTTTCCCCACTTGGCACACACCTCCCTTCACTTTCTAAGGGACTAGACCACAAGTGGCATACACATATGAGGCTTGTAAGGTAATAATGGGATTCCTTGTAACTCCTATTCTTTTCCTCTAGATCTATAAAAGATTCATTCCTCTTGTCATTTCCCCACTAGAATATCATAATTCTCCCTCTTCTTCTCTTGTTCTCTTTATTCAATCTTGTACTTGTGGAGATTTTGTTATCAAGTCTTCTAATAAGATCATGTGGGTTTTTCTCTGATACATTTGGTTCCCACTTTAAAATTCTTGTCTCATTTTTGGTTTGCATAGCGATAGGTAACTTAGTTTTATGATTTATTTATTTCCATACTTTCATATTCTATCATTGATGAATATTCTTAGGATGAATCCTTCATTGTAGGGTTTTTATGGATAAACATAGGACTAACATGATTCATTAGGCTGATAATAAGGCTCACCAACTTGGGTAAAATAGAATTCTACTCTAAATTCAGTCATTAAACCTCATGATAAAGATAAATAACAAATATAACTTGATTTTAAGAATAATTGGGATACTAAAACTAATTTATTGTGTTTAGAGTCACAATTTATGATTGTGTTCATGCTTTCAAAGGCTAATGCATTAAACAACACACCAATCACTCTTTAATGGATGACATCTCTTGTCCCACTGGGTATGGTAGAACTTTTATCATAAAAAATTGTACCATTAAGGATGTTTTTCAAGCCTCCTCCCTTAAGTGATATCTTGGAGACACTTATAGGATGTGGGTGGCTTAATTAGTGAGGTAAATCTTTAGATAGGGATATTTAACTTTATGTTATCACCCTAAAACCACTAATAAACCTATTGATTACAAAGGAAAAGGGTAAGAGAAACTAAAATCAAACTAATTTAAGGAGGTGATACACCAAATTAGCACCCTCCATTTTACCATCATGCACTGAAAACATGAACTAGGTCTGAATCTGATCACACTACTCAATAAGAACCTTTAAGCATGAGTGTTTCAATATATATGTCATAGCCAATGTATTGAATGTGATGGGTAGTCAATATATATTAAAAAGACACTAATGACTGAAATTCACTTCCAAATTGTGCAAAGATACCTCAAAATCACCATGTAACCTATTAGAATTCATCAACAAGCACATAAGTACACTAGTTGCAAGCATATGAGAAAGTAAAAAATATACTTTTTCAACATTTAAAGACATAGTACAAGTGTTTAGTTGAGAATGGCTTCACCATACTCACCCAAAATATTCAAAACAATATATTCAAGGCTAAATATATAAGAAAAAGTGTGTGTGTGTGTGTGTGTGTGTGTGTGTGTGTGTGTGTGTGTGTGTGTGTGAGAGAGAGAGAGAGAGAGAGAGAGAGAGAGAGAGAGAGAGAGAGAGAGAGAGAGAGAGAGAGAGAGAGAGAGAGAGAGAGAGAGAGAGAGAGAGAGAGAGAGAGAGAGAGAGAGAGAGAGACTAACTCCAATGATCAGTGTCACTTCATCCAAGTTATTTATAGTTTAAGAAGAGAGTATAAGATCATTTATATCCATATCCTTGGCATGTATTGGCTACTTGATGATCAAATTCCAGAGTAAAGGCATAAAAAATACTCTAAAACTCCCTAGATGACAAATTAACCTTGTTTAAAATTGAATATTCTTGGCCAAAGAGGAGTTAAAAGCTTATGTTTGAAACTTAGCATTATTATTTAGGTTTATTAAAGTTATACAATTCCATTCAAATTTAATTAAATGTTTTTTCCATCCTAGGATAATATGAGAACTAAGTTTCTAGCTTGTTCATGTTGTCAAAAACTTGTAATTCAATCGTATTCGTACAAGACTAATCATCTCTCTTCTCTCAGGCCTAGTTAGATACTTTCATACCATAATATCATTATGAATACATATCAAATGAATTATGAATTTCCATAATACCTATATCTTAGCTTAATAACACTTTGTAAATGGTTAGGAAAGCTTACAAGCTTCAAAAATTTGCAAGCTAGCTCCAATAGGCAGTCCTTTAAGCCAAGAATCTATACATTTCTTCCCACACATGTGAGATAGTGACTCTTTCAAGTGATATTAGGTGTGAAAATGTCATTAAAGTAGTTTTTAGTCCATATAAACATATTTTAGGCACTTAGGAATCCAAAATTCACCATCAGGTCCTTCGCAGGGTTTAAGATTTAAAGTGGCATATCATCTTAATGATGATTCATAAAGATTTAAATTGGAATATAATTTTACAATTAACTCCTAATACTCTCAACTCATAAAATTACCCTTAAACTTGAAAGCTTTCTTCACCATTATACTCAGGCCCATAGGAGTTGATTAGGGTCACTCTATTGGAACTTGAGAGGACATCCTTTGGTGTTTTCTTTTCTTTTCAAGGAGTCAAATTATCCTCTCAATATTAATCCATTACTCTCCACATCCTATATTACCCTAAAATACTCAACTTCAACACAAGGACTACATATTACCTTCATGATTTAAACACAAACATGTATATCTTAATTTGGCATGTAGGTGTCCTTTCTCACCCTAAAAATTATTTAAGTTTAAAAGTAGGTATTCAACTCATGGTTTAACCTACACACATTTCCAAAAATCTTTCCCATTGATTCCATAACTTTTTTTATATATTTATACCTCATCTTTCCATATAGGGTTCATTGTATTTATTTTTAAAAAAGAGACCTATAGGTATGCATTTTGTCATTTTTAGCCCCTTATGAAGCATTATATGATCATATTGTCCTTTAAATAACTTATATACATCACTTATTACTAATATTAATGATACTTTATACCTTTATATCTCATATGCAAGGCAATAATTATCTCTTTGATTCATTTTTGCATAAATAAATTTTTACGCGGTCTTTTAACATGAGGTCATTACGTGTTTGATTTAAGGTAGATGGTGTTAAGGTGAACAATATTGTTGGAGTCCCTATAGGCCTGGTAAACTAATGTAATTTATATGAAACCAATTCTCCCATTTAGCTTATTTGAGTTTCAAACTCAAAGCATGTTGACCTCCTACACCTACAAGCTTATTAAGCATGTATTTTACCTCAAGAGGATGAAGAGACACATTTTGAATCATTTTCACATGAAAATTATCCCTATAAATCTATAAAAGTGAATAAATTGCCCTCTTTTGGCATTAAAATTGTAATAATTAACCATTTTTCTAATCTGACACTGCATATCTAATTTTGAAACTACCATATCAAATTTAAATATCCTTCTCAAAATCCTTTGACATTTTCACTTATATTCAAGATAATTTTGGACTTTAGACTAACTTACCACCCTATAACACATTGAATTAGTCATGAGGGTGACTTGAAGAGTTATTTCTTTATAACCCAATATTGAAGCCTATATCACTTTTGATGGCATTATTCACATGATTTATCCATTATATAAAAGCATATTATCTTGAATTTGGCACTTTAAACATTATTTGTAAGTGCTAGAATGATAAACTGACTTGATCAAGCCAAACAACATAAGATCCTTAACATTTATAAGATACCTTAAAATATTATAAATGACCTTAACATTTGCTAAACATGTATATGGACTAAGCTATAGCAAATAGACAACCACTTTAGGACCATGACCTCATGTTTTGATTATGTCACCCTAGGATACCTTCTAATACTATTAGGACAACAAGACAACTCACCATGACAAAAAAGATATGAAGTGAACAAATAATTTTAAGGCTATCAACAAAAGTTAAAATGAGCTAACTAGTAAGTTTCTGATGAGACTCACCTATGGTAGACAAAATTAGCTAACAAATACTAATGAAGATCAAATATATGATAAGAGGATTAAATATTTTTGAATATTTGAAGCTTATTATGGACAAATATGCATTGCATTCACATTTTTAATCTTTGGATATTTTTCTTAGATATCCTTGGTTAGAAACTCTTAGAAGAATCAATATTAATGTGTAGAAGAAGTTCGTGAAGATTTAATAAATGTGAAATAAGTCCACCTTGTAGGATATCATACTTAGTAAAGAATGAATAATTTTAAGGTGGTGAATAAGAGCATAAGTAATATTTAAATAAATAATGTTATGAATAAATGATACAAGTAGAAAGGAATAATTAATTTACTTAAGAGATAAAGGCACTACCAAATGAAAAGGTGTTAGAGGTATAAGAAAAGGTTAATAAGGTCAAAGTATTAGAAAATGATACTAAATTTGTGGTATATATACATGTACATCATCATGAGAGATAAAAATCATGGAAGCATTTTAGGAAGCATAATATCAACAATCACTTTGGCTATATAGAGAATTAAATGAACAATCACTATGGCTACACATGGAATCAATAGATAAAAAACAATTGATATACATGGAATCAAACTACTATAGTCAATTTAACACAAAAAATTAGTGGAGAAATCACTATGTCTACACTAAATCCAAAGAATAATTATTGGGTTCATGCATGGAATAAAAATAGTTAAACATAATATGTAATCATGGAATTAGAGGATGAATAATTATGCATTGACACAAAGGAGGTAAAACTATGATCACAAATGGATCAGAGTATCACAACATAAATTAGAATCAATCTTTGATAGCTATCACCTACCAAGATCACATATGTGTGGTTGGATAATTTGGAGTGGAGATAATTGTAAAATGATTTAAATTACACTCATTACTCTAAGGAATAAACTTTAGAACAATTTGATCACATTACCTTCCCTACATCCTCTAAAGATATATAACCATTATTATAATTATCATAGAATTATTAGACATCATACAAATTAATTTCAAGCTTAAATTTAAGTTATAAAATATTTTTTATATTGGTGACCTTAAATTGGATACATTTATTTAATCACCACTAGACACAATCATACCTTATATAGTTTAGAAACCTATTGAAATCATGGTCCCATCTCTTAGGGTTGACTTATCAAGATAAAATTTACATCAATAAAAATTGACTAAAGAGTTACATAAAAATGATAATGTTTTTGAGTAAGAGGCACCTAAGATGAGTACCATTATATCTCCTTCTACATTTGTATTTCCTAGATATGCTTGTGCATTAGTAAAAAATCTAAGTATTATATCTTCTTCATGTTTAAGCATACAAATTAATGTTTGTATGTACTTTATATATTTATCATAAGTTCCATAATTTAATATTTTAATATAATATTGTGATTATGAGTTTTGTAATTGGCCCACTTATAGAATACATTAGTGCATTTTGATTACGCTATTCCCCATTACTCTTAATTCTAAAAAGTGTTAAACATTTGGTGAATCCAACCATTGAGTTTTATTGTGTAACTTATCTTGCCCTAGGGATTTTTTATTTTTTGATATTTGAATTATTAAAAATCTTAAAAATCATATTTGATTCAAGTACAAATGAAATAATCATGTTTAATATGGATACATATAGTATTTATTTCCTTATACAATACATAATTTTAGTCATTGTTTGTTGTCTTACACACATTGCTAAGTAAATCAAAGATATAATCCAATGTAGTAAACAAATTGGTAAAAAATAAGAGAATGATTTAACACAAGATATAAATATAATGTCTATTTACAACTCTCATTGTAATAATATTGAACCCATGCCAAGCTTCAATAAATGACAACATGCATATCCCCATCCTTTATCTCCCATAGATTATATTCAAATGATAAATACTATCCTATTCCCATTATTTTCCCATGGATTATCTTGGATTTTGTAGTCTACTTATCACTACATGAAAAGGAAATAGTTCTAAAACTACCCATCCACCCATTCATATACATCAAGTTATCCTAAACCTAATCTAGTAATAAAATATAAAGGGTATAATTTAATTGAATAATTAATTAGTAACCATACTAATATTTCAATCCTATAGCTTTTTAATTAATTAACTATCTATAAAGATATATTATATGAAGCCTTGTACGTGGAACTCAAACACCAAGTGACATAGCATGAAATTATTTTTTGGACATTATGCAAGATCTAAAAAATAATGAAAATCTCATCACATTTGATCACAAAGATTTATCTTGAAAGAATATCATCAATCAAGATCTTCCTTTGTTCATACAAGTCAATATTCACAATAAGGGAATCTAAAGAGTGATAATTGATAACAGACTAGGTATAAAAATTTGTAACAATGCATTATTAAAAGTAATGGCTATCAATAATGACCTTAAAAAATATGACATGCATATCAAAGGTTTTGATAATTCATGTATCCCATCAATTAGCCAAATTATAGTAGGTGAGATATTGGGACCCAAAATAGTAAAAGCTACATTTAAATTAATGTTGCAATCATTTCATTATAATTTAATCTTGGGTAGATCTTAGATACACATTATGGAAGCTATTCCATCCACATTAAATTGATGTGTCAAATTCATACATGATGGGACATTATGGATAATGCTTAAAAATTTTGAACCCTTCAAATTTTAAAATGTTACACTTTGACATAGAAGGGTTACCTCAAATGATACCACCCAAATAATTTATCCCACTTGATAATATATCAAATTATGATATGGTTGATTCAAGAAATAGAAATCATGTTTATCAAGATGTCCATAAGGAACTAACATCAGAGGTTCATAAAGATACACATAATATGAATATCATGAAATAAAAGACAAAGAAATCAAACAAAATCAATTACAAAAGTAACCAATCTTAAGTACACAACAATAAAATCAAGCATTTGAACTTCCTTTAGTGGTAAATTCTAAATGACAAGATGTCAAGGTTTTTGATTATTATGAAAGTGATGAGGATATTCCTAATGATATGATAGATGAATAATTATGCAATATTATCTTTGATCCACTTGAACATCTCTCACACAATCTCTTCACACCTATAGGCCTTGTTACGTTTATGTTAAATCCATCACTAGAAGATGAAAAAAAAATTATGGATAAAGGAAACAAAAAGATAAATTATGAACATGTGAATGCTTGTTATAAAATATATCCCTCATGTCTAAAATATTTGAGTCAACCTTAGAAGGGACAATGAAGATAGATCATGTTAATAATGTAGAATCCTCATATACATCATCATAGTAGATTGTAAGGATCAAGATGCAACAATATGATATGCACATACTCTTTTATATGTTACTTAGGTACATGATGATATCCCTACCATTTATGAGACACAAATTTGGAGGCATGTTAATCCATATAAAAAGATAAAATTATTTAAATTATCATCATATTACATGCCACAATCTGATCATTTTGAGGCACTAAAAAAAACTTAAGGGCAAATATAGATTCTATAGGGATAACAAAAAATATCTTTAATCTCTAAAATTCGAAAATAAAAAGTAAAAAGTGGCATAAAATAAATCACCCATGACAAGAGGATATAGACATTATTGAAGATATCAATGGGGACTATTATGATCATCACAAGGTTGATATAAAAAAATGGAACGCATTTTTTAGTTTACCATATTTATGATATCAAAGACATAATATAGAAGAATTAAAACATTGTTCACTTTTTCCAAAGTCTCTTGGGTACATCATGTTACCCATCAAATGTGGACCAAGAGTGGTTGATAATATCATATGGGTAATGGGCTAGAAGCCACATTTGACATTTCATTTTGGGTAGTTTTTGTTGACTGATATGAATGTAGTAGTAAATACTAAAAATATGTGCCTCACCTTTCCTTCACATTCACCATGATTGATATGGTGATAAACCAATAACAATGGCTTCTATAAGCCAACTACAAGATAACATTGAAGAAATGACAATTATTTAATGTAAACAATGATGCCAAGAAAAGAAGTTGATAGGACCACTAGACATTCTAAATATGATGATTTATTGGACTAATTCTCTACTTAAATATTAAAAAAGTAAAAAAATCAAATAATCAATAAAATTTCAAAAAAATCAAAAAAATCAAAAATACAATATTTTTAGCACTACACATAATTACTAACTTCTAAATATTTTTGTTAATTTATGTTAGTAGATAGCATATCATTTATTTACACACACATGTTTCATGGGGACTAGAGTGTGATACATGCATACACTAGATTCATGATACATGTACATATAAATGTTGTACCTTTACTCTACTCACGTGGCACACTATGTTTGGGGAATCTACTACTTCTATTGATTAGGATTGATACATGTTATATTATTTTATGATAATTTTGCATTATATTGTTGAAATTATATTAAATTGATTACACATTATTATACTCATGCTTACATCTTATACAATGTGCTAGATATTCCATGTTACATGACATTTTTCTAACCCATGTATGTATGAACTAGATGATATGCTTATGATAGTTTATTATATTTCATTTATTCATATTATCATTTGGATTATTTGAGTGTACTTATTGTTTTCTATTTTTTTAGTGTGTGGAAAATTTGAACAAGTTCCTTGCTTTTTGGCCTTAATGGTTGAGTGTTGTATCTTTGGTATGCATAAATTTGGCCTTAATGGTTGAGTGTTGTATCTTTGGTATGCACAAAAGGAAACGCAATAAAAATTAAAATGAGAAAATAAGAGATAATCACAAGGGGATAAAAGCAGAAAGCCACTAGGATAAATCAAGAGTAAATAATAGAAATAGAATCCTTCCTCTAAAACAAAAATGATCATAAGGAGAACAAAAAATGATGCCTAAAATCATAAATTCTCCTTACAAACTAGATTACACACACTTGGTACAAAATTAACCTGAGATCAAACACGTAGAAACTTGTGGACATCAAGAAATCTCATACATGGAATTTTCAACATAAAGTTTGGAAACACCACATGTTAGACATAATAAAAAAGATTAAAAATTTTAATAAAACTTGTATTTACAAATAGAAACTTAGATTTCATGATCAAAGGAAATTAAAATCTATAAAAACCCAAGAACAATCTCACCTGCTTTCTTGAATTTCATTGATCCAAAATAGAAATTACATGGCTCCACACCAAGTTGTAATTAGCTCTCTCCAAGAGCTTTCAATGAAGACTAACCCCTATAAAATATTGATTTTTCCCTCTTATATAATATTTTCCTTCAATTCGAAGATGAAAATCCCTTCCTTTACCTTTATTTTAATTTTATTATTTAGGCAAATTCACAATATTAAAATGGACTTTTCAATTTATATTTACACAAAATATTATTTCTAAAAAGAGTTAATCTATCAAATGAACCAAAAAATTTAGTCATTTAATGTATTTAATTAACGTTAATTAACTATAAAATATTTAATAACATAACTAATTCAATTAATTTCCTATCAATCCCACAACATTAACTATAAAACTTACTAACCATGGGCCAGTTAAAAATGTTACCTTATTCATAGGGTCTAATAAAATATCATAGAAAATAAGATAATAGGCAAATTGATGGGCAAATGACAAAAATGGAGTGGTGAATTTTGGATGGCCAAATTTCCCTACAACAATTAGATTTTACTATGGGAACACATTCTGTGGAGAAATGTAGAACTTCAAAAAAACTTGTACCCTATGCCTCATCAGAATTACTCAAACTACCACTGCTTTGATGTTATAATTTATCAAATTGGCAACTAGTTTACCTATCCCAATCATATGTAATTAACACAGGTTATTGGGCCAAATACATGGGTTAAAATTTTTCCTATTCACATGCTAAAACAACCTATTTAAAAAACAATTTCACCTAATTTTTCATACATTTTGTGCATATTTTCATATATTTTTCTTACAAACTATATTCTTGATCCACTTTTTATTGACTGTCACCATACATAGACTCTCCATTATTACTTTCTCCCTAGAATAGTGTCATCTAGGATTATAATTATATAAGGAATGTAATTAACATGTGAAGTGATAGGAGAGAATTCAACACATAATTGAGTCCATTGTTACTTTGAGTTAAAATTCTATTTCTTAAGGTTCTCTAGTACTAGCCTTTCTTGGCTAGTAAAAATGTTTTCATATGCACTCTATAATTTTTCTTATACCTAATATATTTATTTGAATACATGCTTCACTTAATTGATCTTATTAATTACAAAATTTCCTTATTCTTAGTCTAAATTTTCATTACTAGATCCTTGTATATCTACATGTAGTTTGGTTGATTATTCAACATTCTAGGGAATAAATACATTATTACTTTGAATCTTATTTCTCCCAGTTGAGTTTAGATGTTGATTTTCAAATACACTAGATGAAGCTGTTGAAGTTGTAGAGATTTTTTTTTGAGGTGATAGTTGAGGAAGTTCATTACTTTATGTCTACATCCATCCTATATGTTATAGGTCACTAGAAGATCATGCTAAAGAAAAGTATGGGGATAATGAACTTGTTAATGTGTCTTCCACTTTCGATGCATAAATATGCAGTGAATTTATTTCATCTATGGATTTTTCATAAAAACACTAATGCCTATGTGAGGAATTGTATGAAATTTGATGAATTTATAGTTGTGAATTTGTCTTGTTCCTTGAAATAATAAGAGATATTTCCAACCCATGACTGAAATTCTTATTGAAAAAAAAGTGTTTGGAATGTTATTACAAAGCATAACCATGAACACATTATAATGTGAATAAGCACTATCATGCCCATTCTTACATCATATAGCCAAGTAAGTGAATGTATTGACTTTAATAATCATAAAAAATTTATGATGGGATTCCAAGAAACAACGAGACATAGTATTCCCCATCTAATGGGTATGAATACAAGTATACTTGTAAAAAGGCCCAAAAATGATGAACAAATCAAAATAACCACAATTATAAGGCTAGTCACAACTAAGATAAATATAATGCTCTATAGGAATAGTTTTAAAAAATTACAAAAGAATATTTGTTCCCAATCAACCATTAACCTAACACAAAATTGGAGGATACATAAAATAGGTTGTGAACCCAATATTACACATGTTTTACATTTTAATCTTTTGTTTCTCACATCAAAAGACTGTACACCATTTGGTAAAATGATTCAATGTAATGTGCATATGTGGTTGTGTTGACCTATCCACTTATCATTGGCTAGGAGGATGTTTTAAAGGTCATGGATCTTGGTTTACAACTATTAATTGAATCTCACAAGTTTCACACTACTTGTTTGACAAGAATCCCTAAAGTAAATTGAACTTACCATAAATTGTTTGAGAAAATGCTTCAAAGGAATTATGCATTACATTTTCTAGTAATAGTCCCATGGTTTAATCCTTACAACATTATTTATACCTCATCCTTGTTTTATAACTCTCATAAGCATTAGTAATAATAATCTAATAGCACAATGATTTTGAATTTGAGTCAGTCACCAACAAAAATATAAATGTGTTGCCTTGCCTTTGTGAACATTTCCAAAGTGACTTAAAGGGACTCAATCATGCCTGAATGCTCTTTATAATTCTTAAAAATTCCTACACAAACTATTTATCTCAATTTAATCAAATAAATTAATGTAAACATATCCTTGATTAGATCTTAAACATTTTGTTTCAAATTATGATGAGTTTGAATATCAAACCATTATTGGATCTTCATATGCTAATTTATTTTATCAATAATATTAGAATAATAAATATTTTAATATTAATCCATGAAATTGGACATAGCCATATCTTCTTCCAAATAGTAGTTGGATGCTATGAAATCCATTACTTATCTTAAGGCCTCAACTATTGCTTTTGATGTGTCTTTTGAAACTGCATACCCAAATCAAGCAAAAATGTTTCTAGAGTTGAATTATTTACTAAAATTCTTGTGTTACTTTTGTTATATCATTTTATTCCATTGATTATTTTGAAGGTTCATTAGTTAGGACTTTCCATTAAGTATCTCAAACTATTCATTTTGTAATGTTGCTACTAAAATTGTAGTTATCTTGTCCTTATTTTAAAGATTTATGTTTAATCTAAGATCCATTAATTTCTTATGATGTACTTATTCATCATACAAGATTTTAAAAAATGTTACTTATAATATGGATCCTCACATGTGATCTTGGAATGAGTGATTGAGTTTAATCAAAATATATTGACATCATAATTTCTTATTTTTCTCTTACAAGCCATGAAAAATTGCCTTTTCTTCTTTGGCTTCATATTATTTGTTTTAGTTATAGAAAGAGAGATTTTATTTTTAACCCCAACTAGAACCTCACTAAAAATTCTCTTATTGAACCCATAATTAGGACATAACTCAATTAAAATTCCATAAATTATTTTCAAAACCAAATAAATATACAATTAGATCTAATACACTAGCAACAGTATTTCATACTTCCCAACTTTGTCTACTGTCTCAACACAAAAATCCATTTATATTCACAATATATATATTTACTAACAAAAATATAATTTTTTACTACCCTTAGTTCATGAACATTTATAATAAAAATGATATCTCCACTTTCAAAGAGGGTATAACCCAGTTGGCTCAAATTCCCATTCTCTACAAAACTTTATTATTACCACTTCATACCATACTTTACCTACATCTATGGATGATACAAAAGTATTTTATTTGATACTCTAAAATGAAAAACATGACACTGTGAAATGTTTCAAAGAGGAGGAATTGTTGGACCTAAAGTTACCAATTTTCTCTATTATCTCAAAATGTTAGTGTTAATTTTAGTAGCTAAGGGATTCATGCCATTTAAGAGTTCCATGTGAAAAGTAAGATTGAGAATCCATTAATTATGCACCCATTTATCCTGTTAACCTTCCAAGGACTACATTTTTTAGTTCCTTATTTGAATTTTATCTGGTTGACAAACTCAAGACTAGTAATATATAACTTGGATTTAATATCAAACCAAAAAACAAAATTTGGATCATATATTTTCACCTAATGATGATAAATTAGAAGAGATAGAGGAACTATATTGTGTTGTAGGGGATCAAGAGGATACCATTTATTCATTATTTTGGTAATTTGAGCACACTAAAACTTGATCTATCCACTTTTGCCCTAATACTTTCCTTATATCATAATTAAAGGAAGATGGAATTGATGCAATATGACTCATTAATACAAGTTATTGGTATTGATCAATAATTTTACACTCAAGGATCCAATTATAATTTTCCTTCCATTTATTTTTGAAATAGAAAATTGGTTGGCAAGAGCACAACCAAATATCCACCTTGTGGGCTCAAGAAACCAACATGGGGAGAAGGAAATAACACCACATTGAACAAGATATATTTTATTGAACACACACAAATACACAATTAAAAAATAGAAATGAAAATAACACAAGTCAAAAATTTGTGGAAAGGGAAACTATTTACAAAGGAATGGAAAACACCATAACACTAAACAAAGCCATTTACATGTTGAGAAAAGTATGAGCCTTTGCAGGACAAAATTTAGCATGGTGAGGACATTATTTGAAAAGATAAGAGAAATGACAACATAATGTTTTTTTTATTATGTTCATGGGATAAACATGAGGCATGGAAAGATAGATAAACATGGATTCAAACACTTGACCTTGCACCACCAGAATGTAAACATTATTCATATTTTGTTCATAAATGTAATAAGTTTGATATGACTCAAAACTTGAAACACAAATAACATGAGACATACCTCTAACACCTTCATGTACTAGCTTCTCTTGTGACTCTCCAATCATGAATTGTTGTACCAAATCTCCCATAGGTGCCTCCAAATGTGAGCTTAGAGCTAAAACATCTTTGCACTCCAAATGTATAGAAATTTATTGTGGATTTCTTCATGTTTCTTCTTCAAAACATATTATGTGCTCATGTTCAACATAATTACACACCATATATCCACCAATATGAATCCCACTACCTTCATGACTCATCTCATGTTATTGAAAGGTGACTAAGTTTTCCTTTTCCATGTATTCTCTTACTTGAGCTGAACTTTAGATTGGGAAATATTCTTTCATTTTTACTTGTGTAGATCCATAGAAGCTTTCAAAAACTTGAATCTTTTATTATCATCCACAACTTCATGAATTGGATATTCTTTGAAGGTTGGTATGACGAGAAAATAATTTTTTATTGTATCATCATTTACATAAACCCAATCAGCCCCTAATTCAGGCTCATTTGAAAAACTTTACTCTTTTATTTTATTTTTATTTTTCTTATTTTTCCACCTTATGTTTCCCAACCATGCATACTCTTTTTTATTATAAACATCTTCATCCCTATAACCAAAATTAGACTATGGGTAGCAATAAAAAATCAAACAATTAAAAACATGAACTAGGTTCCATCATCTCCAAGAATGTTTTCAATGGATTTAACAATATTATTTTTAAAGGGGAAGATTTCATTAAAATTATAGGAATAAAATAAAAAAATTCCATCCCCAGTAGAATCACCAAAAACTATTGGTGTAAAATTTGGTTGCCTTGGTTTTGTGACTCACCCAATAGGAGGTAAAGCAAACTCACCACTAGTTAGATATATCACCGTAGAGTATGGTGATTCTCTTCTACATTTTAGAGGGATATTTACCTCATATGATATAAATAATTTTGGGTTTTTGTGAATTTTTATGTAAAATCACAAAAGTAAATAATATAGAAATTAAAATGAGAAAAGAGGAGAAACCCATAGTGGGATAAAATCAAAGAACCATCAAGATAAATCAAGAGTAAATAAAATAAATGGCATATTTCCTCACACAAAAGTGAAAATAGGAGTAATAGGAGTTTTGGGAACAAAAGGGGATGATTGGAAGCACAAGGTATCCTAAAAAACTAGATTACACACATTTGGCATGAAATTTACTTGAAGTTAAACATGTATAAACTCATGGATATTAATAATGATCATACATGGGATTTTTAATATAAAATTTTGAAACACCATAGGTTTCACATAATAAAAAATATGAAAATTTTTAATAGAGCCTTCATCTACAAATATAAACTTATATTTCATAAACAAATAAAATTAAAACATCTAAACACCCATGAATAATCTCACTCGATTACTTGTATTTCATTGCTCCAAAATGGAAATTACATGGCTCTACACCAAGTTACAACTAGCTCTCTTCAAGATCTCACAAGAAATAAGAACCCTTAAAAATCCTATTTTTTCCATTTTTACAATATTTTTCTTCACTTTGAAGATGAAAATCCTTTCCTTTGCCTCCATTGATTTTCTTATTTATGCAAATTCCAAATATTAAAATATAATTTTCAATTTAAATTTGCACACACTATTATTTTTAATCTATTAAATGACCAAAAAATATGTAGTCATTTAATGACTTTAATTAACATTAATTAATTATAAAATAGATAATAATGTAATTAAGTTAATTAATTTCCTAATGATCCCAGAACATCAAATCTACATCTTTCTACATATGGGCCAATCAAAAATATTTCCTTGTCCATTGGGCTATGGGGTCTTATAAAATATCATGAAAAACAACACAATAGATAAATTAATGAGAAAATGATAAAAATGGAGTAGAGAAATTTATATGTAGAAATATCACTAAAATACACTATAGATAATAAGACTAAATATTTATAGCATTTTAGTCTTGTACATTTGACAAATATCAATCAGGACTCCACCCTTCAATTCTAGATCTTCCTGTTGTTGAAAGGCTCACACTCACCATCTCACTATGCCTAAATTATTATCTCTTAGTTTGATCCATATCATCATGATAATCCAAGTCTCATGTACATCAAATTAATCTTAAAACATTATAAACATCTTTCACTATCAATTTTAGATCCATACCTTTTTTTCTATCTTTTTGGACACTACTGGCCACAAGGGACACTACCATCCACAAAGGGACACTACCTCCAATGATATCATTTGGATCATTTTCTAGTGTAAAATAGATAAAAACATCAAAATGTTAAATGATTGAAAACTTATGGGTCATCTTATTTGTCTTATTAAATCCTACCATGAGATATTTTCAAAAGGTGTGATATAAATACAAGTCTAAGCCTTCTCATTGATCATCTAGAAAATATGAAGTAAACACCTACAAAAGCTCAATTAGTCAACTACACAAGCACTCTATTATACTATATTAATCCTTATTTTCATATCAATAATAGGATCAATAATATTATAGGTTTGAAACATTTAAATAGTAACACATGATCAATATTTATCAAATTATAAGCTAGATCAATGCATGCATATTCATATAGCATATTGCAACATTGTGCACACACTTTCCCACACATAGGGGAGAACTACATAAGTCTGAGACCCTACTTATAGTATTGTATATGTATGTAATACCCATTGATAGAGGGGTATGTATAGAAACATGACAATGTGAGGCCACTAACACATTTTATCAAACACATTCTAAGGGTGAATAAGGGTGAATAGATAGGGTTTGATTAATCAATGAAAAGATATATCCTATGGCCATATCTGAATACATCAGTAAAAAGGTGATAAAAAAACCAAAATAATGAATTTGGTTGTATTTAGGTCCATTAATTATTATGTATTAGACACTTTCATCACATTTAGACACTAATGTTGATGGTAGTGTCTAGATGTGATAGTAGTGTTTATAGATATAGAAGTGCAATTTCTAAAATCTAATCGTTGATCTAGAATAATGATCCTACATACTTTACACATGTTTCTAGTCTAGATCTACCTACACATAGTAAACTAACTAAGTACCATTATTTCTTATTTATTTTTATATATTTAAATATTTTTACTTTGTTTTTTAGAAATCTTAGTTATATAAATTTAAAATATTATTTATTTGAGTTTCATATTAATTGTCATGAAATATATTAGTTCATCACCCTTAAGCTTGAACTATTTATTTGTAGTTAACCCTATCCCCACCATTTCAAATTTAGGGTTAAACATTCGGTGAACCTAGCCTTTGTGTCTGTAAACACCCTAATTTGGTCAAGTAACACAAGTACATATCTTTTGTGATTATTTCACAAGAAGTTATTAATAATTAATGAAGGTGTTGTTCACATGGTCACTTTTGTATTTTAGTCCTTATTATGACTTGTCTTCCATATTTTTGCACCTCTAATGGTCTTATGTCATGATTATTCCAATCATAAGGGCCCATAGCCTATTTGTTTTAGTCACAATCTAGTTTTTTACCTAAAGGACAATAGTACAGCCCTAGATAGTAGTACACCATACTAGTGTTTACCTCAACACTATTGTCCAACGGTCACATTTTTAGATTTTTTTAGGTCCTTACCCTTCTTTTGGGTCTCTTTTTACGATTTTATCTATATTTTCACCTTATCAGCTTGCGAACAAGTGTCTTAAATTAAAATTAAAGTTAATGCTATATCAGTAGCCTCAAAAGGCATTCTACATCTATCACTTACTAATTCGACACATAATTACATAAAAATTAGTCAATATTATAGCTTAACACTTTGTATATTAATTAACATCACACATAGATCTGCATGCTTGATCAAATAAGGGCCTAAGTAAAAGTCATTATAAAATACCATACACATTTTTTATGCACTTTCTATAAGGGATAACTACATGTGATCTGAGACCCATATCATTGGGATTAATGTAGGTATTAGGAATGATAAAAAAGGTTCTATATCATGTGATCGTAATATCCCACAACCCACTTTCCCCTTCCTTTTTCATTTTATGTCATTTTTGTTTCATATGTGTAGGCATTTAGTAGGGTTGTGAAGGGAAATTATCCAAAGAGTAACATAAAATAATGATCAAGATTTCCTAAACACACATATAATACTTAAAAGACTTATTGCATCATCCACATATGTCTCAGTTCCCTTGTGCACAAAAATACATTAGCATGGTGCCTTTACCAATAGTGTAGTGAGCTAGTGTCCATCTAACCACACTACTAACCTTAGGAAACTAGAACTCTAGTTTTAAAATTAAAGGGATCCAAGATATACTCTTAACCTACTTTAGCATCATCACCACTGAGGAACACTCATTCTACTCCAAATAGATGAATTTTCTCCTTACAATCAATATTTTGGGTAAATTAATTAAATTATTATTATTATTATTATTATTATTATTATTATTATTATTATTATTATTATTATTATTATTATTATTATACACACACACTCTCTCTCTCTTTAATTAGCCCATTAAGAATCTATTATTTACACTAGTAAACACTTTAAAAATTTAAATCATTTGGTGAACCCAACTTAATTTGAATATTTATTAAAAACCCTAGTTCCACCTAGGATTTGCCTTCTCAATTTTTTATGTAAAAAATTAGGGTTTACAAAATTCTATTTTTTCCTAATTTTTTGCACAAACTAATTGATCCACTTTAGTCCTCGGTTAGAATTCCATTAATTTAATATATTTTAAATTTTGCCTAGAAACCCTTCAAAACCTAGATCCACATACTTGGTCCTCACATATCCAAACATCATCCCTTAGGGTTTAAAGTCAATTCTAATTTTATGTACTTTAGAATAAATATATAGCATATTTTCAAATATATCTATGTTATATTATCTTCTCCCCATTGTTTACTTATTGTTAATTTCTCACATTCTATTTTGTGGCAAGTTTAAAATAACTTCTAGGGAACCTCTTATCCCTCAACTAGTTGATCAAGTTTTAAACTTTTTGTATAATTATACAAATGAATGGAGCAATTTTCAAAATTATACACTAGAACATGATAATAAGCATGATTTAATTTATAATGATGATGATTATTATTGTAATGATGGATATAATTATTATTATGAGCATGATAATGAAAGTGATAATAAAGATAGATTAGATACATATTCTTCACCTTTTATAATTCAACTCAGAAAAGTAAGTACAAATGATGTTACACCTTTTACAGATTTCAAAACCATAGTAGATGATATTATTTTATCACCTTATTTTATATTTTAAGATTGACATAGTGATTTAATAAAAAAATATAGAAAATTCAAATACCACTAACCCTTATCCTATTACATGCAATAATATGCCAAATGAAAACATCGTTGTTACTTATACCCTTAACTCCATTATTTAAAATAATGATAACATATGCATTCCATTAATATGTAGTGAAGATAAACATTGCATTTTAAATACACATGATAATATATTTCACAATAATAAAAATCTAAAATATTATTCTACTCCTATTATTGAGCATGAAAATGATAGTTCTTATACTCCTATATCTATAAGTGAAATAAATTGTGATTTTGATGAAACATGGAATAACAATGATTACTATGACTTTAGTGAAGAATAAATTGAGTCTATTCCTCTCTATACTTCACTTGTATCCCATGTCAAAATTGATTGTTTATTAAATGTTAATTCAATCAATAATATATATTCAAATAAAAGTGTGTGAACTTATACTCATGTTCATAGTATACATGGTTTACATTCACATGATAAAAATGTATCTCCTATTCCATTAGCATGTGATAGTATTTTACCAAATAACAATGTAAAATATACCAATAAATCTCCCCCACCCCACCTTAATGCATTAGAACCCATTTTTCATACTAACCTCCATGACGGTGATAGTTAATTTCCCTTTAAATGGGTCCAAGTCATCACCCCTCTAAAGGTTACGATGAGTAAACCCACTATCTCTACCACTGGTCCCTAATGTAGTGTGTAAATGGATAAAATTAATAATAATATTTAAGTTTTAAATGAACCTCTTGATTATTTTAATATACCTTCACAATAGGTCATTTATTTAATGCATGATATGGGTACTTTACAATAACAAGTACACCAACTCACCCTGCAAAGTAAAGCATACTATTCTTGGGTTGATTCCAATGATATCCATGGAAATCCTATCCCACGTAGAATATTCAATACAAAATTACCAAATTAGTTTCAAATACCAATATTATTGAAGTTAAATGGACATGGAGACCCATACTTGCACCTCAAATCTTATAGAAAAGCTATGGCATATGTCGCTTGTAGTTTATTATTTTACAATTATTTCCATGGACTTTAGAGGTTGAGGCCTTAAATTGGATCCATCATTCACTCCCTAGTAGTTTAATACATACATAAGATGAGTTATAATAAGTATTTCTCATGCATTAAATTCACAATAAGGGATCTTGAGTCACATATGAGAGGTTGCCTTCACTATAATAGGTTGAGTTAGAAATAATAAATGATTACATGTTGTGATTCAAATCATGTATGAAATAGTTGATCTACTAGATGATAGATTTAGATACATAATACATCTTTGATAGAGGCCAAATTTTTCCTCTTAAAGATAGATTATTATATGAGACATCCAAATCATTCCAACATACATGTTAACATATTTAGTATTAGATAAGAAGTTAGGACTAGTTGAGACACATTTAAAGGTAGATTTGGATTTAGATATATCACATCCAAAGTCATCCAATATGATAAAAGAACCTAATCCACCCATGATCAATGAAAAATTGGAATAATAAAAACCAATCAAGATACTTAACAAGGGAAAAGAGCCACTTCATAGTGCATCTCCCATAGTGAGTAGAGCACAAGATGTCATCAAAGGGGATCTATAGTTTTTATATAGATATAGGCCTCTTGATATATTATTTACATTATTAGATATGGTATGATCCCACTTACACCTACTAATCACCATACATCATATCATTTTCATAGAGTAAGGATTAAACCATATAATAAATATTATCAAATTATTGAACATTGTGATAACATTTATTATGAACTTAGAGATCATATTGACCAGTATATCGATAGAGGCATTATAAAATTCATGAAATGGGAATTGAGATCTCCTTCTCTACTCTCCTAGATCACATTCCTCTATGAGTGAGTTATCCTAGGATGTCACTTTTAATGAGACATTGGTTACTCATTGTCTAAGCCACATGGTTTCTTAGACATCTACTTATATGAGATCTCATGCACCATAGATTCAATATATATGGAAACCAAAAATAAACCTACTTACAAAAATATGGTAAATAATGGAAAATAAATCAAGCACCAGTATTGGTATGATAACTGACTAAGATATTTGTTATAGATCACATAGATCAACACATAACATCAATATGACAATTGATTAAGATATTTGGTAGAGATCATGTAGATCAAAACATATCTTCAACATGATAACCAATTAAAATATTTTCAAGACATAATGCACAATAAATTACAACTCTAGTACAATAACCGATTAAGATATATATCATAATGTCTACAAAAATAGCCACCAATAGTACACCACAAGTAGTATCAATTTCAAAGTCTACTTCTACACCTACACAAAATGAGCATTATGGTCACTTGTTTACTATGCAATCAATACTCATATATTAAATGTTTCATTTACATGATTCACATTTAGATATAGTAAAATACTTTTATGTCATATATACTAACAACTAACCCTCCTAATCCAACATACATGTCTACTCAACATCTCTATATAATAAATAATCAATTACCATCATCTATCCAAAGAGCACATTTTCATATCCACACATAAGTAATGAATATAATCAAACATATACTTAAATAAATAATGACATAAATAAAAATACCAAGTGACATGATGTCCTTAAAACAATAGGTTTAGTTTCAATATAGTAATATGTAATCACTCAATAATTAGAATTTAGTCACTAGGACCAGCCTCATCATCCTCACTCTTAGATGCATACACACTAGAGATAAATGATCTAACATCGCATCTATGTCTAGATTTAGACTAATCTCTATGATTATGCTCCCTCTCTCATAACACCACTACCTTAGCCACCAGCTCTACATGGTCTTATTGTAGATGAATATCATCATCCATAATCTTGTTACCTTACCCACCTAGACTATCGGGTGGGGGTATTACTCACCTCTGTAACTCAACATATGCCTCATATCTATCCATATTTGTTAGCCTATAAATTGTAGTAACAATGCCCACTCAATCAAATAGGTGGGCATGGATGCCTATAACTCATATAGCCCTCTCCTCTAACCCATCATCCATGAAATCATCAGGAATATGTTGTGTCATATTTCATAGTGTAGTATCAATGATGGTCTCTCACTAATAAACATGTCTTACACATACACATACCAACATAATACATTAGGCCAAATTAAAAAAAAAGAAAAAGACAATGTTAAACAAATGAAACATGTATATTTAAGAATAAAAATATACCCTCAACTAATATAATGGGCTTTAGATCTAGTACATCTTCCATAATACCCCCATCTCTTAAAAATAGTGGTGGAAATATGTGTCATCACCATAATAATATGAAGGAATTGATAGCCCCCACATCAAGTATCTCTATCACATGATCTCATTCTATCACTTAAATCATATCCAACTTAATTATTGTGGGTCTTGATTTACTACCTAGCCACATTGGGGCCTAACTAATCCTCACCCACACCTATGGTGTGGTAGTCACATCTTAGACCATACCTAACTACTGTGTCACATGCTCATACTAGAATCTATAAAAAACTATGACCTAATAGTCATGAAACTAGTAGCTCACTTGAATCTAACTCAAATGAATCTCATCCTTGTGTCATCCATAAAATCCCATGTAAGGTCTCCAAATAATGTCTCTAGATGTTACTCCATCTAATACCCATTGATAGTGCATTATGATACTTGATTGCATAGGAGCTATACTAGTCCATATCTCTATAAATATTGGTTGGTGTACATATTCTACACATGGAAATCCCTTAGGCTGAGCCACTATAATGTTTTCATAATCCCAATAATGTAATAATGTTGAGGATCTAATGCACCCACCACACAACTCTTGAGTAAAATAGTATAAATCTTAATATAAGTGGGCTAGAAAAATCCAACCCCATGAGTATATATTCCCTTGTTCCTCTATGTCCTACACAATCCCATGCATCCTGTATGAAATAGATACCCCACTAACATCCATAATAATAAATTAATCTAGTAACACTTCTAAAAACCTCTACAACCATAAAATATTTCTTGTAACAATCATAGATAATAATACATCATTGATACTCACTTGATAATAGGTCCCCATAAGTATGGCCTTAAAATACCTTGAGGTTTGGTTTATGGCTATATCCTTAACTACCTCCTATAGTACTACCCATCGACTAGTAATGGGTAATGTAAGTATCCTATACATATAATCTAGGGTAATAGTAATATCCCTGGTAGGTAGCCAAAAAGTACATCTATTAACATTCCACTACTCACATAGTGCATTCATCATATGGAAATATAAGGGCATATGTGCAATTGATTCCACCTAATATAAACTAGCCTTATCCATAACTAATCTCTTATTATCTATTAGGGGCAGTCCATGTAAGCAATCCATCATTTGACCACTGTGAAACTCCCTCATATGCACATATGCCTTTAAAGTACATAGGATCAGACATTAGCATCTCTAAATGACAAATATACACGCTAAGGAAATTGTTAAGTTTATTTTTAGTCCACAATACATTAGCACTATAGATGGGACACTAACACTGCATGTTAATGTGGTCTATGGATGGTAGTGTGATAACCCAAGAAACTATCACTATCCTTGGGACACTATTGTAACCCTCCCAAAAAGGTCCCTAATCTAGCTAAATGATAAAAATCTTAATCAAAAAGAAAAAACATAGAAAACAAGGGGATACTTACTAGAGTGACCTCTTCGTTATCCTAGGTGAGTTCCTCCACCTCTTCATAACAGGTCACATTTGTTCCTCATCTACTTAACATGTTTTTGGGCTAAGCACAATAATTATCTCAAAATAAAAAGGTTCAAATGATTTTTGAAATCAATCAATCAACCTATTTAACCAATGTTTTTAAAATTACACCCACCTAAGGTTGACCCAACATGCAAATTTCTCCAACTATTACCCAAATATTCTAATAACAATATCTCAAGAATCGTAGCTTTGATCCATTTTTTCTGTGTAATACTTGATAATAATATCCCAAACACCATAGTAGTTACACTATAGTAGTTACACTCAATTTGACTCTCAAAATGACAAAAATCTTATTTACTTAGCAAAATCACTATAGACCATGGGTCTATCTTAGTCCCAATTTACAAATGATTCCTCTATGATCACCAAAATATCAATCTTGAAATCATATTATCAACTCTAAATATAATTATCATGCCTATTAATATCACTTTTGGTTTGATACCCTTACCCTAGTTTTAGCCCTCTCATAAAAAGGGGGCATATATAAACTATTCACACCAACATAGTTAAGTTTAGATACACAAATTTACTCAGTGGCTTAGATATAAAGATACATAATTAACTCAAATTTCTTGATTTAGTGACTCAAACACATAGTTAGGCTCAGATACACATATTAATGTATATATTTAGATACATAGATTTACTCAGTGGATCAGATATATAAATACATAATTGACTCAAGTTTCCTAATTTAATGACTTAGACACATAGTTAGGCTCATCTACATAGATTGGCTCATATATTAAAATACACATATTAGCTTAGATATTTAGGTACATAGATTTACTCAATGAATTAGATATACAGACACATAATTTTATTTACTTAGACACCTAGGTACTCATATAATAACTAGATACATAGTTTGACTCAAATTTCTAGGGTCCTACAACATTGGTTTAGATTCTCAAATTTTGCATAATATTTCTATATATTTCCAAACTCATATTATGACTATGGTGGAATGTATAAGGTATACCATTCATATGCATACATACATATTTAAGCACAAGATACATAGCTACATTATTTAGATATCATGTATGGGGGTGTGATGCATGGCACATGTCCTTGACCCCACAATATTTCATTAGGTTATATAGACAAAATGTAAAATTTTACCATTCTCTATGCATAGATTACTAGATTGAACTTGGATTGTCACTAGGATGCACCAAGATTTTACCAAATTTGGTCATATAGTCATCTATAGTGGTTGATCCATAATTTCCACAAGACCCATATTATACAGGTCAAGTGATAATTTTGACCTCTGAGCATAGACTACTTATTAGACTTAGTTATATATCAAAATGGGGACAAGCATGACTTATTCCTCCACCTTCATAGATTACCTCTCAGACTCAGTTACATATCAAGTGGGGGAAATCAATGCATGTTCCTCTATTTTCATAGAATACTTCTCAGACTTAGTTACATGTCAAAGTGGGAGCATCTAGGGATTAATTTTCCATAGTTATAGATTACTTCTCATAAACAATCACATATCATAATGGGATAAATATGGATTTGTTCCTCACAATACATTTAGTTACTCAAATTTAGTACATGCAACACCCACATTATGGATTTTCTCTTCACAACCAATACTCTAAATTCATATCTTCTTTTGTAGCCAAGATGTGGGCTACATCCAAAACACATATACATAGGTAGGTACTAATATGTATTTATATTTTAATTTTACTCTATTACTTCCACTTTAATTTCATTACTATAATAAAAGGGGGAAAATTTACACACCCTAATTTCTTAAAGAAACACAAGTACTTTGTATTTTATAGTTCTTTCCTAGGAAGTTATTAATAATGAATGGTCTTGTTCACATGGTCACTTTGGTCTTTTATTCCTTACTATGACTCATATTCCCATATTGTTTCACCTCCATTGGTCTTATGTCATATTTATCCTAATCACAGGGGTCCTTGGCCTATTTTTTTAGTCACAACCTCATTTTTTGCCTACAAGATAACAACACGACCATGGATAGTAGTACACGATTTTAGTGTCTAACTCAGTGATATTATCTAATGGTCACATTTTTATCTTATTTTAGGTACTTAGCCTTCCTTTGGGTTTCTTATTATGATTTTATCTATCTTTTCACCATTTTATCCTATGAACAAGTATCTTAAATTTAAATTAAAAATTCATCCTATATAAAGAGCCTCATAAGGCATTTTAAATATAACACTTACTAATTTGGCACATAATTACATAAAAATAAATCAATAGTATAGTTCATCACTTTGTATATTACTTAGAATCACACATAGATATGCATGCTTGATCAAATAAGGGCCTAAGCAAAAGTTGTTCTAGCATACTATACACGTTAATTATGTATGTTCCCTAAGGGAGAACTACATGAAATTTTAGACCCCTATCATTGGGCTTAATATAGGTAGTGGCTAGGATAGAAAGGGTTATAGATAACATGATCTTAGTATCCCACAACTAGAACTCTAGTTTCAAAATAAAAGGACTCCAAGCTATACTCCTAAAATATTTCAACATCATCACCACCCAAAAATACTCATTTTAATCCGATTAGTTGAATCTTATACTTACACTCATTATTTTAGGTAAATAAATTAAATTATCTATTTGTAATGTATATATGTATTTACCCTCTTTACTCATCCCTTTAACAATAGAAGATTTACACTAGTAAACACCTTAAAAAGTTAAATCAGTGTCTCTATACAAACCCTAGATTACCCTAGGGTATTCATCCTCCTAAGTTTTTCCATTACTATTTATTTATATCTATTTTGTCATGTTTATGAAACATAAGCATAGATCTAGATTAGGTGGTGTTTCTACTGAACACTTGGAGCTTCATCTTTTTCCACCAAAGATGGTTCAAACCAATGAAGTATTAAATCATATGCATCATGAAAGTATCAATACTAAAACTAAATGAAACACTAAAGATGTTATTATACAAGATGAGTATGATAATTAAAATAATGAATCTAATTCAAATAATGAACATTAACAAACAAATCAAGATCAAGTACAATCTATTGTTATGTTTTGAGAATGTATTTTTCAAAATCATAAAGATCTTAATTAGATCCTCAAGACCATATTAGAAACTTAAATAATAAAAAGCATAGATGAGAAACCAATTAAATCAAAAAATGTAGACATCAATAATTAAGTACATCTATTGATCATTCTATCAGGGATGTGGAACATACCTATATTCTTATTTCTCTCCCCTTGAGCACATCATCACTTCATACATATAGTGGGGTTATGGGTTATGTTTTTACATAATTTTACCTAGAACAAATCCTACTATTTATACATACTTCATGGTAATCATTGGAACTTCATGCCAATTACTATTTTTAATTCCTATATCAACTCAAACCATGGGGACATCTCCTTTGGTGACATCTTAGACTTTAAACCTTAGTGATCAAAATGTGCAAGATCTTATATAAACTATTTTTTTTGGAAACTAAGGTTAATAATATTGAGATAAAGTCTATTAAATAACATTATTTTATTAATTTAAAATATGTGTCACTTAATATTATAGAACCTAAAATATCTTTGCACCCATTTCTAACTAGTTTTATTGCACCCAAGTTCACATTTTATGATGGAAAGGGTGATACTAAACAACATGTTTTATATTTTTATGTGGCATGCCTTGATTTTTCCTCTAATGATAAAATTTTGACCAAATTATTTTCAAGGAGCCTCAAGGACTATGATTTATAATGGTTCTATGATTTAGCATTCCAATCAATGAGACAAATCAAATCTCTAGTCGTTTAATTCCTAGAAAAAAATTTGATCAACATCACTGAAAATATGTCATATGCTCAAATTACAAAGATCAAACCTATGAATTAATATATTTTGAGATATAAAACAATGTTGAATAAAATGACAAATCTAATGGAAAATAAATAACTACCAGACATATTCAAGAAAAGGCCTACTTTCCCCATTATATGAGTGCATCATTTTCAAAAAGTTTGAATATTTTGATGAATTATGTCATATTAATCAAGATCATGAAATAAAACTTATTAATTTTAAAAAGCTTAATTATGTAGCAAACACACTCACTACATCCCAATACTAAGGTTCATATCAAACCAAGCTACAAGGTGAAACCTAGAGAACCTAAAAAGGAAATAACCACAATGATTAATGTGGTGTCATAAAAACTTAATTAACTCATATTATAAAATGTACCTAAGAAAAAATTTACATGATTAACGAAGTATCCAACTTCTTTACTTCAAAATATTATGAAGTGTCATCTCATATCTCTCCCTATTTATATAGAGGATTTTATGAGTCAACCTCTACCCAAAGGATATGATGTTAATGCATATTATGTCTTGTCACCAACACCCTATAAATTCTATTAATATATGTTATACCTTAAATCATAATATATAATACCTCATTTATGATTTAAATATTACCTTTGATGATACTCTAAAGGATTGAGGTTTGTAACCTAGTGATCATTAGAATCAAAAAATATTTAAAAATCCTTTGTAGGATCTTTCTAAGAAAGATACAAAAGTGTAAATTTCATAAAATTCACATTATGATAATCCATTAGATAATATTATCGGCATAAATAAATGTATATTACCTCCTATGGTTAAAATACCTTCTATGTCATTCAATGGAAATGAAATAGTGGATGATGACTTAGATCTTAATTCATTATTTATCTGAGCATCCCTTGAACATCATCATATTTATAATGTTATGATTTATAATGATTCTAGTGATAATGTATGTAACATGACATTACTTTAAAATTTGGTATATGCATATGATGATTTATACCATTCAACCAAAATGGTCAGAACATTCGATGCAACATCATAACACATTAATGATGAGATTGATTTATCTTTATAGGTTAGTCCAACACATGTGGTTACCAAAATTTTAGTTATACGATATAGGAGTCTTTGATATGTTATTAGGATGAAATTGGATACATAAAATCTACACAATACCTTTCACAGTGCATGGGTGTATTAAATACATTCATATCAGCATGGTAGTCATAGTTCTCAAAATTCCATATAAACATCCACTTAAACAAGAGAAGTTTATTCCAAGACAAATAATTATAAAAACTACTAAGGTTAACCCTCTGTTAAAGGATAAGAAATAGGAAATCTCATTTCCTAGGTGACCCATACTTGAGGAGCCTTTGCATTAGAGACACATAGTGGATTCCATGAAATCTTCATCTACTCATACACAACATACTCATTTACCTAGAGCAACTAAACACGTTCTGATTATATATAATCTAAATAAACTACATAACACTAAACTATGGATTTCATAAACTCCTATTCTTTCTATTATTTCTTCATGACCATAGGGTCCTATTACACATATGGAAAATTCCATAGATTCTATCGATCCAGATATGACACTTATGCATGTTCCTTAGTAGTACCATTAGTTTCATATACCATACTCTAATATTGGAGATACCTATGAGAATCCATTATATGGGATAATAGGATAGAATTTTCCTTTAAAATATTATAAAATTATTAAAAAAATATATTCCAAAAATACAAAAAAAATCAAATAATTCAAAAAATACAAAAAATGTATAATTCCTAGATTTAATTAGCTCTTTGGTAGCTATGTTTTTTTTATTTTTGTTAGTGGGTAACATATCATTTCATGTCTATATACATATATGTTTCATGCATATTTGAGTATGATACAAGTTATATATCATTTATGATCATTTCTACATTATCTACTTGAAATTATATTCTAACTCTTACACATGTCCATATCCATCTTAATATCTTTCTTAGTGTAATTGATATGATATACTACATAACATTTTTTGCTAACAAATATATGCAGGGACTAGTATGATATGCTTTTTTTGGTTGATTATGTGCCTTATATTTTTTACTTACTTTAATGTATTACATTGCTTTCTAATGTATTTTTTATGTAATATTTGAATATGTTCCTTGTCTATTGGTCCTTTTGTCATTATATGTTGTTTAGACATTTTAATATGTGATTCCATAGTGATTAGACATAGAATATGTCATCCCTTTGATTATGTGGCATTTAAAAATTCCCCTTGTATGAGTTTTCCTTGGACTATTCCTTTGCATTACATTGAGTACTCTTATGTTTGTGCTTGATTATCTTTTGATCTTGTACTTGTACTCTCTATATGCATTACCATGATCTATATCATGCATATTAGTACTTGATATGATCACTTGATATGAGCCTAATTGATATATATACTTTTACATGTTATCCATATATTATACATGATTCATACATAAATTATATAAATACCTTATCCTTTTAAGGTAGTGTACCTTCTAGACTCTATTTCCCTCACCTCAAAAGTGGAGTCATATTATTAGAGGTATGTCATATAATCACAACCTCCACATTTTCACACTTTCTAAATTTTAGTGGTGGCATGTCATAAAAACATGACCTACACACTTATACACCTACTCACTATCTCCAAATTTAAGTATGGGATATCACAAAGACATGACCTCCAAACTTACACTTTTTCAAGATTTCTAGATTTCAGTGAGGGAATGTCATAAAAAATGACCTCAAAAATTATACACTTACTCATTATCTCTACATTTAAGTAGGGTCATGTCATAAAGGCATGAATTACACACTTGCATGATCTCCAATTCATTTTCATGATTCAAATATACACTTGGGTTAGAATCCTTTACATTGCACTAATTTTAAAATAGATTTGAAATAGTGTTTTTTAAATTCATGACACATAGAATTTAGCTCAAACATATTATATATGCATATTCCAATATATTTCACCAAAATTTATAAATTTTACCAATGATACTAATCACTAGGATGCACCAATTACACTAGGATGTACTATTATCTAACATTTTCTACTACAAGGGTTGGTTCGGTTCATTTTATAGGTTGAAGTGATTAAATCATTAAACTTAACTAAAATTATAGTTTATATTTATTAAATTATCCAATCTCACTATATTTATAGGATGAGTTGATTAAATCACTCACCCTCACCATATATATATATATATATATATATATATATATATATATATATATATATATATATATATTCACACTTGATTTTTTTGATTTAGATATAATTATCTCAATGGCCATGTCATAACTCATCCTTACGCTAGGTTAGGGGCATAATAAATTCCAATCTCCCTCTTCAAATAAAAAATGTTCGGGTCTAAAACTATTCCAACTCTAATGCTTTATAAGGAAGCATATTTTTATAATTCAAAGAATTAAAAGTAAATATGGTTACATCGACACATATGTGTAATCCTTCCTTTCTCTTTTTATTTTCAATTATTTCAATTATTCCAAATTTTAGATTATATGCATTGATTTATATTGTAACATGTTCTTGATTATAGGCCATATACTAGCAAATCACCCAAAGTGGGTTTAAGAAAATTTAAAGTGTGATATACACACCCATGTACATATTTATTTCCTTTAATTAATATAGTGATTTAATCCTTATGCATTACTAGATTAAATGGGGAAATATATATACACTAAAACTATATATTTATAACATCTCAATATTATACATTTGGAAAATAGTAATCAAGTCTCTACCCTTCAGTTCTATACCTTATTTATACCAAAATTCTCATATTCACCATATCACTATAACCAAATGCTTATCTCTTAATCTAATCCATATCATTATGATGACCTAGGTGTATGCAATCGTAAATACATCATGTCTATAAATCAATCCTAGATCAGATGGGATAGAGCACACCTACACTTCTGATTGGGGGCATCTAATTGTTAAGTAAGAACATGACCAATGTGAGGATCCTCTAGACCTAATTAGGGGATCACTTGTCAAAACACACCATGTGAGGTGGGGTTTCAAAGCCTATAGTCTAACACAATTGCATAAAACCCCTAAAAGAGTCCTATGATTTAATATTACACTAATCTAATAATAATAAAATTAAATCTAATCTATTACACACCAAAGCTTGTGGCGTAAAAAGGGGGTTAGTAAATCAAAGAAATCAAAAAAATTATAGGGAACTTAAAATAAATTATGTATGAGTAACACCCTAATACATGCAATATGAAGAGTAATATTATTCAAGCCAACACTTATGCTATTTTTATCTAATAAAAGAGAGGAGAACAAAGTTAGAGTATACATACCTAAATTAGAACCCGTCGAGACTCAATCTCTCCCTTGGAAAAAGGGGATTCATAAGAGGTTTTTGTAGTTTGTAAGGATAACTTTTTTAGGCTAAATCATCCAAGACCTATCCATAAGACTAGATTCTCCAAAATAAGAAACCTAAGATAAGTCTCCTCAAGTAAAATGGTGGAAGATTAGACTATGAAGAAGCAAAAGAAAATAATAACTCTTGATTGCATATTTTAATAATGACCAAAATGACCTTGTATTTATAAGTGAAACTTACCCTAACATCATTCAATAACATCAATTGTACTAAGTTGACTTAGTCAACCTAGCACATTTTTGGGCTAACTCACTAGGTCTATGCTAGGTCAGTCAGGAGGCTAACAAACCAAAAGAGAGAAAAGGTTCACAAACTATACTACATTGACTAGGTTGACCTAGTATGTTGAACATGTCAAAAGGGTTCTAAGTAAGGAAATGAAGGATAGAAAGAGGAAAAAGAATAAAATATTGTGCAAGGGAGGATAAATAGCTTAAGGAAAGGTTTTAGAAACTAGTTGGATTGGTATTAATATGGAAAAAAGGGACAAAAATCCTATGAAGCACCAAAGGTCTACCTAGCCCTTTCCTAGTGTACCCATTAGGGCATGCACTTAGAGAGATTGAGTCTCAAAAGATTCTTGTAAGATGTAAAGCATTAGTAATCGATTAAAGTTAAAAATATTATATGTATGCATATCCCCACTCAAATTTCATCACATGTCACTAAGGTGTAATAGGGGATGGTGCTTCGAGAAAGAACATAAGGACACACACAACACTGATGCTAAAAAAGTAGTATTTTAAAAAATAACTAAAAGTAAATGAATGAAAGGGAAACTAATCTAAAAATCAAATAAATAAAAAGCAAATGCAATGTGTACCTTGACTTACCTTTATCATGGGATGGTTGTTTGTTGTGTTGTTAGTTTTGATTGTGTAGGATGTAGAGACTACTTTTGACAAACCCAAGAATACAAAACTTAAGATCAAAAATAAACAAATGCAAGAAAATCAAAGATAGCTTGTACTATGAAGATGGGATGTACTTGGAAAATTTGGCAAGATAGGGTGATAGGTGTTATGTTAGAACAAATGACAAAGTCAAATAGCAACAGCAAATTAGGTAACTAAAAATCCAAGGCTACTAAAGATCAAAAAACTTAGACAAGTTATCCTTAAGTAAGAAAGGCAAACTTACCAAAGTAAACCAAGGAGAGATGTCAAATAAGATGGTAAAATAAAAAAAATAAATGGGTAAAAGGCTAACTAAAAAGATAAAATGGTAAAATAGCATTGATGAGTGAGTAGTAATAATCCACATCTCAATCATCAATGGAAAAATGTGCATAAAAAGGAAAACAACATTGGCAAGTAAGCAGTAACAAACCACATCTCACTCAACAATGGTATGAACTGAGGTGTCTATAATAACAAGACAACAAAATCATGATAAATTGGAAAAGGAAAGTAAAGTAAGTTTAGTAGATATAAAGTGATGTAAAGAAAAATGATCCAAAGTTGCTCAAACATGTTGTTTTACTCTAAGGATACATAAAACTAAAATAAAGTAATGTTAGCATGTTTTTAAGAGGTGAAGAAGAAGGAATTAGAAGAAGAGGTAAAATATATTTAGAATCATAATTTGTCTATCAAGGGGGGAAATGAAATGGGTGGAGGGAATAATGAAGGAAAAACCAAGGTAGAGAGAACTCTTTATTTAAGTCAAGACACTCAAATTAGGTTTGTCAAAATAAGAGGAAATTCAACCTTAATAATAACGAAGAGCTCTTAGTGACACAAGTCTTGGGTAAACAAATGGAATATATAGATCATTTGATGAAGGCTATATGCATGAAAATTAAAATGGACCTACCTCTCCATGATGTGTTCCCTACTCTTTAGGACCCTTTACAAAGCCATCAGTCTACTATGAATATTCGATAATTGAGTGAGAAAGTAGGTAACACCATAAAAAAATTTGAATCCCCTATTCCAATCTACTAGCCTACCACACCAAAAATGACTTTGGCTCTATGTGAAGCTAACAATAGAGTTTGAGCTTTGATTAGAGATAGGAGATGTGCTTCTAATCATACCTTTGGTGTGAATTTGAATTTTTAGATTTTTATGTTGCCTTTTAAATATCATTGCCTTTTGTTTCAAATGATTTGGATTTTAAATTTCTTGTGATGGCTTTTTCTACTCCTCCATACGGATTTGGAAAACCAATCATGGGTGCTAAATATGACTTTCATTTGAAAACTTAGGACAAGGTATCTAAGAGAGAGAACCTCAAAGAGCATGGGTCTAAGATCTTATAAATAAATGTGAAATAAAAGTGTTATCTTGACTTTGACCTTATTTTATTTAATGTAGAAATGAAAGAGAGGGAAAATCAAGAGGAATAACACATAGAACAATTTAAATTACTTCAAATTGCAAAAAATGTGACAAAGGGAAAAAATAAGGTATAAAATGATAGAAATATGTGATTCCTTATAATAAAAAGAGGGAAATGGAGGAAAACATGCTAACATAGATTATTTGCATAGATTTTATCTAGCAAAAGAAGCAAAAAGCTAAAGTTTGAGAACAAGGATCAAGAACATGAAAAATAATGGTAATTTTATGAGGAGGGTTAGGTCTTATCCATGGTGTTACAAATCAACTCATAAAAGAGAGACCTATGAGGGTGTTAATAAGAAAAATAAAATCAAAGTGAGGGATCCTTTTTACGAAGCACCTCATAAAGGAAAACTCAAAGGATGCCAAAATAGCATTAGCAAGCAACAAAAAGAGAAAGAAATGATTAAAATATGGTATTATAAATAAACTCACAAAAGAAAACCCAAAGGATGCTTAAAAAAATAAAAAATGAAATAAAATAAGGAAGACTATGGTACATCAAGAAACCAAAAGACCAAAAGGGAGGACTAAAGGTTTGTGAAAGGAAGGAAACTAATTTAGATGGAGAGACCCATTCTTAAGTAAATTACAAAAAATGTGAGATAGAGATAGATAGAAAACATGACAAGAATAAAATTTTTAAGTAAAGTAATTTTTAAGGAATTAATCATTGGTGGGCTCTTTGAAAACATGGACTTCATTAGTTTGAATAAGATAAGTGTTTGGACCAAGAATGTCTTTAATAAAACATGGACCTCACCATTTTTGGGCATATTTGCCTTTTTATCATGGTTGTAATCTAATTTAAGGATAAGATCACCAATATTGAAAATGTGGACTTTAACACGTTTGTTATCTTGTCAGGCAATGTGATCCTTATATTGGTGGTTATGTTGTAATGCAAAAAGATGATGTTCATGGAGAATATCAAGGGCATGAAGGTAAGTTTCATGTAATTATTCATCAAGAATAATGTCATGAAGAGATATATGTAGAGAGGGAAGCTTAAATTCTAATGGAAGGACCAAATTATAACCATAGACTAATGAAAATAGAGTTGCCCTAGTGGCAATATGAATGTTAGTCCAATAGGCCCAAAGTGTAGGGTAAAGATGAATATGAAAATCTATGTAGGTTTCATGAATTATCTTTTGAAGAATTTTGTTGAGAATTTTGTTGGTATCCTCAACTTAACCATTACATTGTAGATGATAAGGCATGTAAAAATTATGATTGATATTAAATTTGGTACAAAGTTGTTTAACATGTTTATTTTTTAAATTACCACCATTGTCTAAAATGGTGGTATGGGGAACACCAAAAAAAAAATTGGTTAAGAATGAACTTGGAAATGGTAGGACTGATAACAATAACAAGGGGCATTTCTTCTACCCACTTGGTAAAGTACTCAGTAGTGGTGATGATAAAGATGTGCCCATCTTAGGAATGAGGAAGTTTACCAATGAGATAAAATTTCCATGTGAAAATTTGCTAAGGAAATTCAATAGTTTGAAGCTTCGAAAGAGGTGAATGGATAAGATCATTATGAATCTAAAAAAGATTTCACTTCTTATCAAATTCAATTGCATCCTTTCCTTTTTAATATTAGGCAAAAAGTAACCCATACATAGGCATTTGTGTGTTGTAGCATGTCTGCTATAGAGACCACCACAAACTCCCCCATGTGCTTGTTCGAGTAGAGAAGAGACCTCATCTTATATAACATAACGGAGTAAGGTACCTTCAAAATTATGATAGTAAATGATTTTATGTCAAAATACATACTTTAAATCATATTTATGAATGCATGTCTTTTCACAAGAATCTAAATCAAGAGGATAAGTTTGATGTTTTAAGTATTGAATGATATCTTTATACCAAGGACTTTATCAAATAGTCACATCCTTGATGTGATAGATAAGTGAATCAGGTAGTTGGGTAGATGATGGAGATTTTATGATTTGAATAATAAAGGAAGGATCAGAAAGAACTTGATAAGGATGAAAGAGAGAAGTTGAAGATGCAAGATAATCAATAATGGAAGTTTGGTCTTGAGGAATAGGCTCGATAGTGAAAGAGATAAATTCCTTAGCAAGAGTGGTTATTGATGATAGGTAATGTGGTTCTTAGTTTTAAATTGATAATAACCATTAACTTGATGTAAAATGATCTAAGAATCTTCTAAAGCATGCAGATATTGGGTGTCTAGATCAAGAGCAACTCTCATGCCTAAGATAAGAGATTTGTATTCAACCATATTATTGGTGACATCAAAGGTGAAATAAAAAGCTAAAGGAATGATCTCACTGAGAGGACTAGTGAGAATGCAACCTACCCTATCTCCTTGAAGGTATTTAACACCATCAAAGTGGAGGGTCCAAGTATCCTCATGTAAGTCAACATTAATTTTGGAGAGATCCTTGATAACTACCTTTGATTTAGTTGTACTAGAGGGAAGGGAAGATTCTTCAAGATTATTATCTTGAAGATCAGTAGTAAAGCTATGAAAATAGTATTTAATGGATATAACTTGAATAATACCTTCAATGAAAATGATATTATCATCAAGAAGATCATCTTGAAGTAGAAAAGTGGCCAGAATGGGAGCTATGACAAGTTGGTTAGCTATGAATTTCCATTTAATAGTTTTTTGTGTGATGATGCAGAGATCAAAATCCATAAGTAAGACCATCCATCTTCTAATTTAATCTTGAGGAAGAAAGGCTTTGGAGAAGAAATAATGAAGGGGGTTAGAATGAATGATGACATAAGTAGTTTGGTATAGCATATAATGATGAAGATTTTTAGCCACAAAATAGATATTGAGGCATTCATGCTTAACTTTGGTATAACATGTCTCATAATCAAGGAGGCCTTAGCTAATGTAATAAATAACATACTCTCTTCTTATATCATCTTGTTGGGTAATCATTACCCCAAATCAAATAGGTGTGGAAGAATTATAGAGAATTAATGGTTTATCATTGGAAGGTGAATGAAGTGTAGTGGATGAAGTAACAATTCTTTCATATTATCAAAGGATATTTGAAATGGATCTATCCATCTAAATCTATACCTTTCTTGACAAGGGAATTTACGAAGTGAATGTGATAATCCATTTTGGGGACAAATCATCTGATTGCCCCAAGTCTGCCTAAATAAGTATGAATATCAGGAATAGATTGAGGAATGGGCATGTTAATAATATCACTAATTTTGGTTGGGTAAAAATTGATGCCACAAAGAGAGACTAAGAATCTTAACAATTTTCCATATGTGACTCCAAAAACATGAAAGGATTAATTATATCTTTATATTTAAGGAGGTGGTCAAAGAGGATAGTAAGATTAAAATGATGTTTCTTATGATGTTTAGATTTAATAATAAGATCATCCATATAAGTTTCAACAATTTTATGTATGAGATCATGAAAGATGTGAGCCATAACACATTGGTAGCAGTTTCAACATTTTTAAGTCCAAAGGGCATTTTGGAGTAATAATAAGTACCCCATTCTATGGTGAAAGTAGTCGTATGTTGGTACTTAGGAGTGACTTGTATTTGATTGTATCCTAAAAATCCATCCATAAGAGAGACCATTTCATAACTAGCTATGGAATTGATGATGGCATTTATTAAAGGTAGGGGGAATTTATCCTTAAGACAAACAAGATTAAGGTTATGGAAATTAATGCAAATGTAGATGCCCATAGTGACATTCTTTTGAATAGGAAAAATTTTAGAAACCCATTCAAAATAATCCACTAGTTTAATAAATTTAACATCTAGTAGTTTAATTATTTCCTTATGACATAGATTAATAACTTCAGGTAGGAATTTACATTGCTTTTGACACATTAGCTTAGTGTCAGGATAAGTGAAGATGTTATGAACCACAATACTAGGGTCAATGCTAGGCATGTCTTGGTATGACCAATAAAATTCCTCTTGGTATTTATCAAATAATAAGCTAAGGTTTTCATGTTCAAATGGTGAGAGTTCTTAAGAAATTATGATTGGTCAAGGAGAATATGGGGTACCATATTCGATATGAGTTGTTTCTTTGATAAGCATGGTATTTATATCTTGAAAATGGTAAGGTGTATTAGGTAAGGTTAAAATTAGATTTTTTTTAGGATTAATGTTAGTGGTAAATTTGTTGAAGCAAGGAGTTTTATTCTTGAAATTTCCAAGTTTATGATGTTGTCAAGGAAGTTGAGGTTTTTGGGCATGAAGTAACTCAAGAATAATTTCATCACTAGGAAAGGTAGGAATATGACCATAATATTCAACATATACTTCAAGATATATAATTTTATTACCATGGTGATCATATTCAAAATGAATCTGATAGACATTATTTGCCTTGGCATCTAGTGTAATTTTGGAAGTAAATGAAGAGGATAGATTTGAAGAGATGGGAGTGTTGATAGATTCAATTATGGTAGAAGAATTTGAAGAAATTATAGGATTCATAAGAGGTAGAGAATATGTAAAATAATCTATAGGTTCAGAATATTTAAGTTATTCTACCACCCAAAGAGTATCAATAAGTGGAGAATTGGTAGGAGGTACATGACCCTCAGGATCTAAGTCATAATGTGTAGATATGGTATGTACATCCTGATTAAAGGCATGAATTTGGGCTAAAATATTTTGATATTGATAGACATCCAAGTCTCTAGAGTGAGCTTGGGCTATGATATAGTTTTCATCATATGTTAGAGTAATCATACATGTTTGAGAATCAAGGGGAGTTTAAGAAGGTGAAATCCCAATATTGCTAATTGTACATGGGGACATGATGAGAGGATATTGGAATATCCACTCCAAATTAATTTTAAGTGAAGTCATCTTTAGTTAAATATGGCTCCTAAACATCACATGGAGAGGGAAAATCTATTATCTCATCCATGATAGGAATAGTACAATCTCAGGGTAAGAGAGAAGAGGAAGCCAATCTAAAATATATGGAGGTAGCTTCTTAGTATTGCAAGTGTGTTGAAACTCTTTAGGCTCACCATCATAAAAATCCAAAAGATTAATTTGAATATTAGTATTCATCTTGATGATCTTAGGTAAATGAGCACTATTGATTTTATAAATTGTAGGAATTTGATATTGAGGCTTAGGATTGGAAAGTTGGATGCTCCAAGGGTTTGGATTAGCTTCATGTTTGTAACATTTTCCATTATGTAATAATTTAATACACTAAATACCAAAATATTTGATGGCCCTCATCTAATGAGTCTATGGATGACCAAGAATAATGTTATAAGATAAAGGAAGATCAAGGATCATAAGCTTGGTTCTAAAAGTCTTAGGTCCAATGGTCAATGGAAGCCAAATGCAGCCAAGTGGCTTTTGATTAGTCTTGTCAAATCCATGACAAGTAATATGGGTTTGTTTAAGATGATATTTGTTATAACCAAGTTTTTGAATGATCCATAATGATTTTAAATTAATAATAGAACCTTCATCAACTAGAACTTTTCAGATAAGGGTGGTATTAATGCCTACTTTGATAAAGAGAGGTAGATCATCAGTGTGAAAAAGAATTATGTCATTGATCATGTCTTATTCAAGAAATTCAATGGAAGGTTTCGAAGAAAGATACATAATCTTAATGGTATTGACATTAGTTGGTTGAGAATTGATAGAAGGTGGTTCTTCATCTATGTAAGATGGATCTTAAATTTATTGAATTTATTGCATAATAAATTTATGATGATAAGGTGAAGTGAAAACTAATTCCATAAGAGAAATATTACATGGCATAGAGTTGAGTTAATTAATAAAATTCTAATGTGATTTAGAATAACCAACACAAGGTTTATAAGGAAAATTAGATTTAAGAGGCACAGATGTGGTGGGAGGATTAGAACGAGGAAGTTGTTCCTTAGGTGCCTCTGCATCATCATGAGTGGTAGTGGTATCTTTAAACAATTGTTCTTCCAAATATGGTTTCTTAGGCTTGGTAATATGATCTTTATGATCCATTTTATGATGATAATTAATCTTGTTAGTGTTGACACATTGAGAGTTATTATAACATAGGTCATAATAAGCATTGATGGCACAAACATCCTTCACATTTGATTGATTATTGTTTGAAGAAGATTTTGGATTATTAGAAGTAGAGGCTTTAAAGGTTTGTCATTTTTGAGATACGAAAACATACTCTTGATGATAAAGTTTGATCATAGCCTCATGGTTGAATTAGTCACCAAGCATATAATAAATGACACAGTTAGTAATCCCTCTATAAGATTTATGAGAATGCCTAATGTTGGCATGGAACCAACATAATAGATTGGGATAATAAAAAATAGGAGGAGCATTGGGATAAATGAAAGGTTTCAAGGGTAGTAAAAATTATTGCATTTATTGAACTGAAATAGGTGCATGAGATGGTAAAGGAACATCAAATTTGGAAACTCTAGGTTTGGTTTGGGAAGTATTAATAGTGATAACATTATATGTTTAAAAATATCCTTTAAGAAATTTATTATTGGATTTGAATTTCTTCATAAGAAAGTCTTGACACTTATCTTGGTCAAGATCTTCATTAAGATTTTTAGGAGTGAATGTTCAAACCTTGTATTGAAGAGTGGGAGTAAGAATAGTACTAAAGAGTTTGAATAAATTATTATCAATCATATTATTATTGGCTTTATGAGTTAAATATTTTCATCTTTTAATAAACTCATGAGCTGATTCATTAGGAGATTGTTTATCATTTATGAAGTGACTATGACAATTTTCAAGAAGATCATTATGTTGAAACTCTTTAACCAAAGGATTAATCAATTATTCAAGTTTCAAAATAGAATGTTGAGGAAGATAATTAAACCATTCTAATACATCACTAATGAAAGTTTTGACTAATATCTTATTTGTAGAAAATTCATTAGTTTGGATCCACTCTTTATAAAGGTTACCAAAGTCTTTGAGGAATGAATCATGGTCTTTAGTCTCATCACATTTGATAGTTGGAGTTATGTTACCAATATCAATGGATACAATGAAAGGAGTCAAAGGTTCATTTTGAATGGCTTAAAGCATCTTGTTATTAATTATGGGTTGAGGAATAACTTTACCTGAGGCATACCTAAGAGGTGGAGGAATATAATTAGGATTAGCTTGAGGATGAATAGTTAGAAGTTGATTAGTCACATTGATTAAATTTTATTGAAGTTCCATCATTTGGTTGGTATTACATTTTTTCATAATGTTCATTTGTTGAATGACTTGATATAAGAGCTGGGTTGTATCGGGAGGTGAGTTAGTGTTAGTTGGAGCACTCCCAAAATTAGTGTTAGGGGGAGGATTATTATAAGGAGGTTTACTAGTGGGATTGTTAAAGAGATTTGTATGAATCACTCCTACATTGGTTTAGATATTTTGATAAGTGTATTGATAATAATGGAAAGGATTGGATCCATCAACTTCATCTTGAGTGTTATTTGTACCATGTTATAATTCATAGATAAAAAAGGAGAAGAGGTGTCCCAAGAGTGATGGTTCTCTAAAGAGGAAAAGAGAGGGATGAATGAACATCCCATATAGTATCTAAATGGATTTATGTTGTCCAAAATGATTATGATAGGAGACTTCATGCTGGCTAAAGAGAGATGAATATGATGTAAAATTAAAGAAATGGAAAATTAGATTGAAAAATAGGAAAAGAAAGAAAGATATCTAGGTCAACCATATTAACCTAGTGTAGGAAATAGGGCTTACAAACTATACTAGGTCAACCAGGTTGATCTAGTGTACTGCACAAAAGCCATAAAAAGTATAGGGATCTCTAGATCAACCTAGTATAATGAATAGTGAAGATAAAAATGTTGATAACAAGTTTATAAATAAAATAGGATAATTTTTTAGCTAATCTAAGAAATTAAGTGAAAAAATGAAACACATAATTAATTGAATTAACACTAGCCAATTTAGTTGATTCACACAAATAAAAATCTTTCACTAACACTAGCTAATGTAATATTTTGCACACACAATTGATCAAAGATAAAGAAAACAACTTTGAAAGTAAATCTAGCTACTTGTTTAACCTAAAATGTTAATTAGATTATTAAGAATGATTTTAAGTGTAAAGGGAGATTGGGTATAAGTTAGGTACTAAATAACAATCTATGGATAGTTTCAAGTAAGTTTTAGAATAAAAGGGATTGTAGTGGAGATGATACAAGCTTGGTATTAGGTCCTACTCCCTCACTTCACACATTGTAACAATAATGGTAACACTTGCTTAGCCAAAATATACCATTAAGCATGCTTTATACTTTACCATAGCATCAAGTTGGCTTCCCCCTTGGTGATGAAATCCAAGTAGGTAGATCTAGGTAGTCAAATATTTAAATACTTATTGATGTTTATGTGGTTTGGTCATGTGTGAAAAAAAATATAAATATTGTAACTAAGCAATTGATTGAAAACCCCCTAATTAGACTATGTGAGTTATTCTAAGCATGCAAACAACTAAAAAAAAGATGTGATTAACATATATGGCTTATTCTAACTTTGAAATAAGGTATAGGTGAGAAAATATATGGTAAATAATATATAATAGGGTTTATAGTTTCAAACCTAAAATATTGAAGCAAAGTCTGATAGTGAACTAATTTAGTCAAGTTGACCTAATTATTTCAGAAAACATAGAACATAAAACTAGGTCCATAGGGTCGACCTAGTTGACTATGCAGTGGTAGTTTTGAAGACTACAAACTGTGAAAGGAAAGCATAAAAATAAAAAGATACATAGGAATAGAAACTTACCTAAATGGTTTAGATATGAAAAGGAGAATATTTTTTATCAAGAACCTTGGAGAAAATTGTCAAAAACTTGCAAATTGGGTCAAGTTAGTCAATTAAGTAATACAAGAACATGTTGAGAAAGTGTTAAAAATGCACTAGGTCAACCTAGTAGACTAAATAGGAAGTCTAAAAACTTGTAAAAACTTACATTAGGTTAGTTGATCTAGTTTTTTGAAAAAAACTCAACAATTTCTAAAACCTATACTGGGTTGAGCTAGTCGAGCCAGTTACATGTTATTTCAAACCTGCACACAAAGATAAATAATTGGGTTGACAAGGTCGATACAACACAAAAAAGATATGATAAAAATAATGATGAATAGAAATGAAATAATTGAAATAAATATTGTAAGGGTTTGATTCACATCAGGTTCATTAGAATGTATGTAATTAGAAATACATCACGTCCATAAATCAATCCTAGATAAGATGGGATAGAGAACACCTATACTTTTGATTAGGGGCATATAATTGTTAAGCAAGAGCATTACCAATGTGAGGATATGTTAGACCTGATTATGGGATCACTTTTCATAACACATAATGTGAGGTAGGTTTCCAAATCCTATAGTCTAACATAATCTCATAACAACCCTAAAAGAGTCCTATGATTTAATATTTCACTAATCTAATAAAAAGAAAAGTAAATCTAATCTAGTGTGCACCAAAGATTATAGCACAAAGTGGGGGTTAGTAAAGTAAATAAATAAAAACAATGTATACATAAATTTAAATAAATTAAGTATGAGCAACACCCTAATACATGGAATATGAAGAGTAATATTATTCAATCCAACACTTATGGTACTTTTATTTACTAAAAGATAGGAGAACAAAGTTAGAATATACTTACCTAAATGTGAACCCATCGAGACTCAATCTCTCCCATGGCCAAAGGGGCTTCGTAAGAGGTTTTTATGGTTCATAAGGATCAATTTTTTAGGCCAAAGAATATAAGACCTATCCATAAGACTAGATTATCCAAAATAGGAAACCTAAGCTAAGTTTCCTCAAGTAGAATGGTGGAAGAGAAGATTGTGAAGAAGCATGAGAAAATAATAACTCTTGATTGCATATTTTAATAGTGACCAAAATGACCTTGTATTTATAGGTGAAACTTACCCTAAAATCATTTAGGGGTGTCAGATGTGCTTGGTCAACTTGGTCGACCTAGCACAATTTTAGGCTAACTTACTAGGTCTATGCTAGGTCAGCTAGGAGGCTAACAAACCAAAAAAAAGGGGGTTTGTAAATTGTACTAGGTCGACCAAGTCAACCTACTATGAATTATAGGTCAAAAGGGTGCCAACCAAGGAAATTAAGGATATAAAGAGGAAAAATACTAGAATATTACGTGAGGAGAAATAGCTTAGGGAAAGGTTTTGGGAACTAGTTGGATTGGTAACAATATGGAAAAAAGGGACAAAAATCCTATAAAGCACCAAAGGTCTACTCGCCCCTTTCTTGGTGCACCCCTTAGGGCATGCATTTAGAGAGATTAAGTCTCGATGGGTTCCCACAAGATGCAAAGCATTAGTAATTGACAAAATTTAAAAATATTATGTATACACTAATTATCTTGTACTACACAAATCTGAAAACTTGATAAACATCCTTCATAGCCAGTTTTAGATCCATACTTTTTTTCTAGCCTTCTAAATGCTACTAACCATAGAGGGATACTACCATCGATAGTAGTGTTCAGATCCTTATCTAGTGTCTAATATATAAAATTCATTAAAATTAAAAATGATTCAAAACATATGGGTTGACCTATTTATCTTATTAAACCCTACCACTAGATATTTTCAAAAGGTGTGGTATAAATACAATACTAAGCCTTCACATTAACCATATATCAAATACCAAGAAAATACTAAAAAATCTCAACAAATCATTTTCAAAAGCACTCTATTCTTACCTATTTATCCCTATTTACATATCAAGCATATAATTAGTTATATTACATATTTAAAGCATTCAAATATTAGCTAGTGAGTGATATGTTTCAAATATAAGCTAGATCACTACATGCATCTTAATATAGCATATTGCACCCTTGTGCACACACTTTACCATACATATGGGAGAAATACATAACCTTGAGGCCGTATTTGGATTATTGGATATGTATGTAACACCCATTAATAGAGTAATATTTGGGGTAGCTTGACACTATGAGCCCACTAACCCATTTTCAGCAAACTCATTCTAATGGTGAATAAGGGTGAAGAGATAGGGTTTTATAAATTAACAAGAGAAATAGATTATGGCCCAGATCTAAATATATTAGTCAAAAAATGATAGAAAACATAAAATTATGAACTTGATCACATCTAGATCCAGTCATTATTCTATACAAGATACCTGCATCACATTAAGACATTAATGTTGATGGTAGTGTCTAGATCTGATGTTAGTGTCACATTTACAAAAATGTGATTTATATAATCTAAATACTAGACCAAAATATTGATCATGCACAATTTACACCTATTTTCAATCCAAATATACTTACACATAGTAAATGATATATGTAACATTATTTCTTATTTTTTGTAATATCTTTCAATAGTGGTATTTTAGTATTTTTTAATAATCTCAATTGTATAAATTTACAATATTATTTATTTGAGTTTTCTATCAATTAGCTTGATAAAGATTAGTTTATCACCCTTATGCTTGAACTATTTATATATTATTAACCCTATCCCCACCATTTTCAATTTAGTAATAAATAATTTCATAGACAAATTACACTATACATGATTTTATTTGCAAGTAATACACACAAAAAAATCAAATAGGGATCAAACAAAGACAAGGTGTGTTGTACACACCATAGTACATAACTATTTAATTTAACCTAGTAATTTCATCCTTATGTATTACTAAATTAAGGTGGGGAGATGTAGATGCTAAATCTATATTTTATATAATAAACTAGTTTTATATACTTTATAAATATCAATCCTTACTCAACCCTTCAATTCTTGACCTCCTTGCAGCCAAAAGGCTTGTATTTTCTACCTCAATGTTCCTAAATATTTAACTTATAGTTTGAATGTGATATTATAATTACCCAGATTAAGATTAAAACTTGATGTACATCATAGACTATAATTTAAAAATATCTAACAATTTTTTGATCTCCTAGACATTATTATCCATATTAGGACACTATCATTGATGTTAGTTTCCAAAATATAAGCTAGTTTCCATACCCTAAAAACACTCAAATTTGAAAATATTATAATATGTAAGGTCAACCTATTTATCTTAATTAACATCTCCTTTTAATTATTTCAAAAGGTGTGGCATAAATACAAAACAAATCCCACTCATTATTCATATAGAAATTACCAAGTAAAAACACCTATCAAGCTCATCAAATCATTTATAGTTTACACCTTGAGAGGTAACTCAATCTTGTGATTTATTTAATTTTACACTTTAATATTTTGTCATTGATGAATATTCTTGGGATAAATAATTCACGGTATTAGAGTTGAGATCATCTTATTGACATTTTTTGAGAATGTGCAGGTTTTTTGGGAGGATTTTCAAATTTTGTTTCTAGGGTTCTACCCTTTCTCTTCATTTAAATCTATTTCTCTCTTTTTTTTCTTGAAATTATTTGTCTCTAACTCATTGTTCCAAGTTAATTGAAAGGGCCAATTTATTTCCTTCACTTGGTAAAGATGCCTCCAAATAGTTTTTTTTCCAGTTCATTCAAGCAAAAAATATTAGGTTTTTTAAATTAATCTATCTTCTAATTTTTTTAATTAGTTTTTTTAATACTCTTATTCTTTTAATTTTATGTATAATTTTTGTAGATCATATCTCCATTTATTCTGATTCTAATAATTTTCTTCTACTCCATTCTAGAAAAAAAATTCTCTTAGACTTTAAATTTATATATTAGATTTCATTTGTTTTGTGTTTTTGGTCAATCTATCTATTTATTTCTAATCTCCTTTTATTGATGATGTTTTTTTTATTATTATATTTCCACCCTTTGCATCCCCTCTTGTATATTTGCATCCCATTCCTGAGGTGCATCCCTATATTTTTTGTTATTCAGTGTCACCCATATCCTATCATTTTTAGGCATATTTTCACCCTTCTTTATAGTGGGATACATACAATTTTTTTTAATTTCCATATGTTATCTTCTATTAGATTAATTATTTTATTCTTACCTATAAGTCTCTCTTTTTCATTCCAAGGATCTTTGTCTTTTTTGACCGTGTGATCTTTTTTTTGATAAATTTTCTGGCTAACAGAGGTGTTCTTATTTTAGCTTGACATTTGGTACTTCTAAGCATAGTTTCTGCTTGTGATTGTGAATTATGTTTTATTATATTTCTATAACCATTTATTTTATTCATTGAAGTATCTTTCTATGAATTTTTTCTTCATTTTGTTTTGCCTTTATTTCTTTTAAGCCTTCGTATCTTGGGAATTTCACCTTTTTAAAAAAGTGTGCATTATTCTTTCCTCTTTATTTTTTTAAAGCATAAAAATTAAATATTTCCATTTCTTATTGAAATTTTAAATGTGAACTTAAATTAAATTCAATTTGAAAAAAAATCACTTAAAATAAGATTTTATAATAATAATAAAATAAAAATAAGATTTCAGTATTTGTATTTATAGGATTTTCATCTCTATGATTGTATAATATATTTTTTTCAAAACAAAAAAATCTCTTTACAATCACACCACTTTTAATTGGAATTTTTAAAATCCTTTTCTATACATAAAAAATAAGGGGTTTGTGCTTAAGTCCACTCTCACCAAAAGCTTCTAAAAATAGTTTATATTATCTTTTATTTTTCAACTTAGAAGATTATTAAAATCCATCTTGATGTTAATAGCCTTTTGTAATTCTTTATCATATTTCTAGCTCTTGTTTCTTCCTTGATATCTATTTTACATTCCAACTAAGTCTTTTCTTTGGCTTTCTTGTCCCTCCTTTGTGTCTCCTTTTTTAAGTAATTTTTTGCCTATTCACTTTCTAGGGATTGGGTGATCTTTTGAGGCACAATGACTCAAATTTTTCCCATATTTAAACTCATGTTTACTAATTACCAATTATGTAAATCACATATGAAATACATATTCAATTTTAAACACTTAGTGTTTATAGTAGATGGCACAAAACTCAAACTTGATATAAAGACTACCTCCACTAAATTTCAATAGAAATGGAAAGAAAAAATTGATGAAGCCTTAAGATTGAGTGCTATAACCATGACCCCTGAATCACATGTGCATATTGATGGTATTCTTCTTGCATCCACTGCATAATCTAATCTTAAATTTATTTATGACATTGTGAACAAATCTTGAAAATTTTAAATTCAAGATCAAGTGTTTAATTTAAAGTATAATGACTTCAAAACTATGGATGGTTTCTTGATTAAAGTTCATTATTTACATCCTTAATTAGTTGGTTTAGGTATTAAACTTTCAAATTCGAATTTTATTCATATGATCATGAAAAAGTGTTTGCCTCAAAAAATTTATTAATTTATTATAAATGTCCATTTGTAACTAGATTTTCCTAATTTATTTGCTTTATTGATGTTTGACTTAATTTTGTATTTTGTTGCATCAAGAAGAAAATAATGATTCAATTTGGTAGTATTAAGACTAATGAACATGATTTTGTTTCAAAAAATCAAAATAAAGATGTAAAATAACATAAGTTAGATAATACACATGATAAGAAATATTTAAAATCTAACTCCAAACCTAAGAAAAAGTTAGATTATAATTATTGTGACAAAAACACTCATGATGAAGATCACTAATTTAAGAAGAAATGTAATATCAAAGTGGAAATCTTAAGGTCAAAGAAAATGTTAGCACTATTAACACTAAGACTCAAGCTAAATAGAAGTCTAATACTAGAGCTAGTTTTACTTGTGCTTTACATGTTTTTCCTATTGAATGGATTGTTGATTATGGTGATACGCAACATATGACATCTAATACTAATTTGCTTACTTCTTTAGAACCATATATTTTTAAAAAATATTTAAGTCTTGTAAATCATGCTTCTTATAATGTTGAATCCATAGGAATTATTAAAATCCCTAATGGTGAATTGCCTAATGTCTTAATTATTCCTAATTTTAAATTGAATTTTATTTCTATTCCTCAATTATACAAATAAGACTATAAAGTAAAATTTTATAATGATACTTGTTATGTTAAATATACTAAGTAAGATTTTTAAGTTGTTCCTACTACTTTTTTAGATAATGATAATTTGTTCAAGTTTACTGGATTCTTTTCTTCCTCTTATTCTCATATTTTTCTTTATTCTAATGATGCTAACTTATGGCATGAAATATTAGGGAATAGTAATTATCAAAGTATTTCACTTATGAAAAAAATTGATATGGTGCAAGTTTTTCCTAAAATTCTTCCAAATCCTTATGCTTGTAGTGGTTGTATGGATGGTAAAATTCATAGATAAAATTTTCCTAAGAATTACTCTTGGTGGGTTGCTGAAAATATTCATTTAGTTCATAGTGATCTATTAGGCACTATGAAAACTCCTTCTATTAATGGTGCAAAGTATGATTTAAATTTTATTGATGATTTCACTAGGAGAGTTTGGATTTACTTCTTGAATACTAAAAATCAAGTTTTAGACACTTTTATTGAGTTTCATGCCTTTGTTAAAAAATATTATCATTGTTGTTAACACATATTACACACTGATAATGGTACTGAATATGTTAATAATGATTTTCTTGCATATTTTTAGAAAACATGATATTAAACATGAAAAAATTATTTCATAAATGCCTGAGCAAATTGGTGTTGCTAAACGTAAACATAAGATTATCACTAAAATGTCTAGGTGTATGTTGCATGTTATAAATATGCATTACAAATTTTGGGATGAAGCTATGTATTATGATATCTATCTCATTAATAGTAATCCCACTAGATCTATTTTAAATATTACACCTAAAGAATCTTGGAGTGATAGAAAACCTATTTTGAAGCATTTTCATGTTTTTGGTTGTGATGCATCCATTCATATTCCAATAGAAAAAAGTAAGAAGTTAGATTCTAAAGAAGACACCATTATATTTATTGGTTATTATTATAGCCCATATTTTCAATGTATATAAGTCATATATACCTTCTCAAATTTTGGATAACATGTAACTATCTATGCATATAGACAAGCTACTACAAGAGATAGATCTCTAGATTATGGGCTAGCTCCCTTGATCTATCTTTCCAGGCTCACACAATACTCTAGAATAATAACTATTGGGGTTGAAAAATAAAGAAGGAAACATAAAATCAACCTATACTAATGAAGTTTATAAACCAAAGATAACTCCCTAAACATACTTGCATTTACACTAAGAAGGCAGGCTACTAAAATGATCTCAACTCAAGGTTCTTCTAGCATAACTATTTCTAAATGGAGGTAAATTACTATGCATATCTAAAGGTGGGTAACTAGGAGGTCTAATATCAAACACTACTAATCTCTTTTACACTTCAAAATACACCTAACAAACATGTATACTTCATGAGACATGTTAGAATAAATGTTGCTCACATAATACATATAGGATTAGAATGGAAGCAAGGAGAAAACATTCGTCACTTGTCATCCAAATAGAATACTTGACATACTTAGGAAATAATTTCAGAGACTAAAACATCTTTAGAACTTTATTCAAAGGAAAAACAAAATGTCAAACTAGTAGGGCTTTTCCACACTAATTATGGATTGTGTACAATGCCAAAAAGGCTTGAATATATAGATTATAGGAGAAGAGAGAGAAAGAGTGATATTGAATGGTCACAAGGACAAGTGTCAAGTATTTAAAACTAGTTAAAATAAATATAATGAGTTTGAAAACAATTCATGAAGTCCTCTTAGACAAGTGTCAATCTAAAACATGACATATTCCTAAAGTTGGTGAAGGGACACTCCATTATTCTTCTTGAAATTTTTTTCTTAATATGGAGTCCACATATCTATATTTAACTAACTTAGAAGTCCTTAACACATATTCAATAAATTGGGAATGTGGAAAAATATTGTGATAGTCATTATCGCTCCTAAACTGATGACTTTCAATTTACCAATTATTATTCACTTACTTTCAGTCACTCATTAGCCTTCTAGGCCTAAAAGTTTACACTTGTCACTTAGGTGACTTGCACACACTCAAAGAGATTCATTTAAAATATGTTTGACACTTTTTCAATACCTATTTTTCTTCTATTCCATTAGGTAGACCTCAAGAAGAATCAACATCACAACTCTCATATCCAACTTAAGCAGTCACCTTATTTCTCACTATCCTATCCATGATTTCCTATAACAAATAGTATAGCATAGGGGTTTTCATCTATCAATAAGGTGATAATTAGATTTGATGAGTTATAAAACATCTCTACACTCCTCCCATAATGGATTTGATTCATTTATTCCCTTTTTCACCTTTAACTCAACTCAAAACCTATAGAAAATAAAGAATTTGACATATTTATACAAGTGAAAGTGAAAAAGATTTGAATGTCAAGGATCCTAAGAGAGTGACAAGCATGTTCAAATCATCTTCTAGGTTAATTTACCCCTTTTGAATGCATTTTTCACCATATATTTATCATCAAGTTCTTGAGAGGGCTTTAGGTCATTTAGGTTGTTAACAATTATTCATAAAGGTTAATCCCTTAACCCTCAAACCAATGACACTAATTTAGAGTATAATACCTCAATAAACTATCCCTAAGTGATTGAGACACCATGCACATTGTCCATATAAATATGAGTGAAATAAATTTGCTTCTTGATTATCTACTTATATTCTAGACAACCTTGAGATAGATTTAGGCTAAAAATGGCCAATTTGAGTTTCTCTCTAAAAACCAATGATTCCAATCAATAATGCACTCTCATATGAAGGTTATATAATTATGTTTAAGGTTCATGTGATCATATTAGTATCATTATAAGATATGAGAGTTCATACCTAGTTCTTAGGCCTAGTCTATATAGACTATGTTTCTATGTATATGACCACCTATGAAGGTTTTCAGTGACATTAGGAGCCCTTAAAAACTTATTTACCTTAAATATAATCATACACATCATCATATAATGTTTTATGTATCTACCATTCCATTCATCATTCATGTACTATGTTTGTAGGTTGTGTTGTTATGGAGTGCTTTTGGTTTGAGACAAAATAAAGAGCACCTCGCCTATTATTCTAACCCAGATGAGATTGTGTAGGTATATTTTAGGTCATGATGAACTTTTGTACCAAGTTTTAATCCTTGAATATGCTTTAAGAACCCTCAACCCTTCAAACTCTAAATACTAGATTCAAGCCCATGACTATGTGCAAGGTTGACTAAGTATGAGGTTAGAAACTAGTTTGTTCATCTTCACTCTATTTCCTGTTCCTCTAAAAATATCATGAACTATGATATCATGATTGTTAGAGTTATTTATACATTTTCATTCACCTCATACTTCTACTTGCTAACCAAATTTACACCTTACATTAACTTAGACTGGTCTATGTTTCCCAAGTCTAAATTGTAGGTGTTTCATTAAGGAATACAAAGGATTCCTATTTATGGTGATATATATTTTAAAACTATACTTCATGCCCCTAGTTCCTCTTGAGGTTACTAAGACCATTCCATAATTGAATGCATCCATTTTTTCCTTGAGATCATGAATTCCCCTTACCATCAATGCACTAGTGTTGCTTGTAATGTTCTAGGTTCATTTGGTTTCTTAGAATTTTAGTTTATTGAGTATTTCCAATAAATACTTGGCTGAGTTGGAAACCCATTCAACCATCATCTCTCAAAAACAAACAATCTCCTTATATCAAGATGTCACCTTTTAGGCCTAGGCTGTAAGAATACATGCAATAGGCTTACCCAGACCTCATAGATATTCACCATAAGATGGCACTCTATATGGTAGGATACATTTTTAGAGAAGTTAAGGTAAAACTTCCCATTAATCATATTTCTTCAAACTGGTACCTCTCCATCTAGGTTTGATGGTATGCCATCGTATCACCACTTACATTATGATATTATCTTCATCAATGAATTGGTTATAAGATACCAAAAGGAGTTAAAATGTTTAAAAACATTATTTGATCTCTCTTTTGGGTTTGAACATGATTGGTTTTCATGTAGCAACCTGTAGGTGCTTGTGTAGGGTTATTTGACTGTATTAATTATCTAAGACCTTGTATTTTATCAATTATTCTCTTGAGAACAAACCTTGAATGGATAATATGATCAAATATTCTTTGTAAAGTTGAAAATAAACATGTTAGCCTTGACCTAAAACCATTCATAAGAGGACAAATAATGCAATTGACAAAACACTATTCTACAAACCAATGACGATCACTTCTATCATAATGAGATGCTTATGCATATTCCTTCATATCCACACATTCCAAATCAATTTAATTCAAAATTAAAAATATTACCATGATATTTAAGTCCACATACACCATATGGTTCACATAAATGATTGCAATCAGATGAGAAAAAATAATATGTTGGGGTTGCACATATAGTTTAGAGGTGTTAACCATCTTAGTGATTTTTCATATAGTAAAAACCATTAACCTTTCAACTATGACCATGAAATTGAAATGCATAAGGAACCCTAATATCCATCAAGTTCATTCACTTAAACTCTTCTTCTCTTGTTCATACCAACAAAAATTTATTAACCCTTCTTGACCTGTCTAAGGGAGTGATAGGAGAGAAAAACCAATGTCTGACACTTTTAGATATTTTGAAGCTAATTTAACCTATAAAATACCTATGGGTATCTCAAGATACCTTATTAAATCCTTCACATATGCCATAGGAATCACCTTAGTCCGTATAACTATCCAAAATTGCCTTTTTACAGGTGATCCTCTTATTTATACATTAAAGTTACAATGTTTTAGTTTCAAAACCTTACTCTAACATTATTTGACATGACACACATTATATTGAGCATTTATATTTATCTTTTTGTGAAAAAATTGTATGACTTCCTTATAATAACCAAAAGGTGTCCAAAAAAGGACAGAAGACAAACTAGAAAAAAGTCAAGGTGAAAACATATTGTGACCCTCAAGTGTGACTAGACCTCACTTAGAACCATGATGAACATTTCAAACCTAAAATAACCCTATGAAAAGTTTTAAAATGTAGATGGTTAACCTAATTTAACCTATGTTAGAATTTGGTCAATAGTTATGATGAATCATCTAAATCTTATAGGGTGTATAATTCTAAAACTAATAAAATCAAGATTAAAAGGGATGTTAATGTTACTAAAAATGGTGTACTTGATTGTGCTTCCAATTTGTATTCTCTTGATATGGTGTCTACTTCTTTTGATTTTGAAACAAGTGATGATCATAATGATTTTATGCATCATGATATTATTCCTGAAGTTCCTTCTTATTCATCTAGTCTTGATCCACCAAAAGTTATGCCTAAATGGGCTAAGACTACTATAGAAGATTATATAATTAATGTAGATCTTAGTGATACTCATATAACTAGGCAAAAATTTTGTAATTATGATTTGATGTCTAAACTTATGAATAATAATGATCCTCAAACTCTAAAAAAATCTCAAGGTTACCCTCATGGGGAACAAACAATGCATGATGACTAAAAATCTTTGATTTCTAATAAAAATTGGGACTTAGTCCCTCTCCCTAAAGGGCATCATTTGGTAAGTTATAAATGGTTGTTTAAAACTAAGTTAAATTATGATACTCAAATTGAAAAATATAAATCTAGATTAGTTGCTAGAGGTTTTTCATAAATTGAAGGAATCGACTATAATGAAACTTTTTTTCTTGTTTCTAAGTTGCCCACAATTAAAGTTATTTTATCTTTATATGATCGCATGTATTGGCTTATTTATAAAATGGATGTTAAGAGTCATTTCTCTAATGGTGACTTGCATGAAGAAATTTACATGTCTCAACACCCTAGTTTTATTAATAAAGGGAATCAAAATCTTGTTTGAAATTTAAACAAATCTATTTATGGTTTGAAATAATATCTTCAATAATGGTACTCTAAAATCCATTAATTTTGTATATCTCAAGGATTTACTCATACTTTTAATGATCCTGATATTTTGTCAAAAACACTCTAAATGGTATAGTTATCATTGTTTTGAATTTTGATGACTTGATCATAACTAGTAGTATAGTTCCATGGTTTCTTTCACTAAAAATTCTTTGAATAATACCTTTTAAATGACTGATTTGGGTCTCTTACATTATTTTTTAGGCATTCAAGTTTGGCAAGAAAAAAATACCAATTCTATTTCTCATCTAAATATGCATATGACTTGTTATATAGGTTTAATATGTTATATTGAAAACCTATTTCTAATCCTTATGAACTTGGTAGTAAATTACTTAATGACATGGAAAATGAAACTATTGATTCAACTCTTTATAGACAATTAGTTGATAGTTTAAATTATCTTATTCATACTCATCCTAATATTTCCTTTTTTGTTGGATTGGTTTCTCATTTTATGTTTAAAACTTAAGATACTCAATTTAAATTTATCGAAATAATTATTTATTATAGTAAATATACTATAACTTTTGGCATCGAGTATACCTCGAATAGGAATTTCTCTTTTATAGGTTATTCAGATTTTGATTGGGCCAGTAATCCTAATGATTGTAGATCCACAAGTGGTTATTGTTTTTCTTTAGGTTTTAGTACTATTTCATAGAATAGTAAAAATTAGACTACTATATATTTATATTGTATACAATATGAGTATAAACTTTTTAATCATGTTTCAAAGGAAGATATTTGGGTTAGAAAACTTCTTACATATTTGGGCCACTAACAACATTCAGATACTTTGATTTTTGGTGATAATCAAAATGTCATTACCTTAGAAAAAATATGTTTTTCCATGCAAGTTCCAAGTACATTAAGATTCAAAATCACTTTTAGTGTGAGCTTCTTGAATATAATCAAATTCTTCTCTCTTTCTATCCTATTGAAGAACAAATGGTTGATATCTTCACTAAGCCATTATGTAAAGACAAATTTGTATTCTTTTGTAATTTGTTAGGATTCAAGGAAGTTATCATCAAGGGGGAGAGTTAATGATGTTTCCTCCCTTCTTATTTATTTTTAAACCCCTAAAAATATTTAAGGGGGATTTTCAGAATTACCATTTATTTAGGATAATTTATTTTATCCTAAGTTTTATTTTTTTGCGTGTGGAATTTGTATTTATGTGAATTATAAATTCACATAAATTTAGATTCTATGAGGTGTCGCTTGCATATTGTTTCTCCTTTAATATTTAGGAGTTAATTGCATGAGTCATCCCTTCCCCCACTTGGCACACACCTCCCTTCACATTTTAAGGGACTAGGCCACAATTGGCACACACAAAGGAGGTTTTTAAGGTAATAATGGGATTCCTTGTAACTCCTATTCTCTTCCTATAGCTCTATAAAAGAGACCTTCCTCTCCTAATTTCCTCACTAGAATATCATATCTCTCTCTATTCTTCTCTTCTGCTCTTGATTTAATCTTGTACTTGTGGATATTTTGGTAGAAAGCCTTCTAATAAGATCACATGGGTTTTTCTCTGATATGTTTGGTTCCCACTTAAAATTTCTCATCTCATTTATGGTTTGCACCTTGAGAGGTAACTTAGTCTTATGATTGTTTTATTTTCACACTTTAATATTTTGTTATTGATGAATATTCTTGGGATAAATCCTTCATTTTAGGTCTGGTATGGATCAACATAGGACTAACATGATTCATTAGGCTACTAATAGAGCTCGCCAACTTGGGTAAAATATATGTCTACTCTAAATTCAGCCATAAAACCTCAAAGATCACTTGATTTTAAGAATACATGGGCTATTAAAACTACTTGATTGTGTTAAGAGTCACAATTGGTACTTGTGTTCATGCCTCCAAAGTTTGATGCATTGAATAACATAATAATCAGTCTTTAATGGATGAAGTATCTTGTCCCACTACACATGTTAGAACTATTATAATCAAAATTTTCACCCTTAAGGAGGTTTTTCAAGCCTCCTCCCTTGATTGATAGATTGGAGACACTTATAGGCTATGGGTGGCCTAATTAGTGAGGTAAATATCTAGATAGGGCTATTTATCTTGATGTTATCACCCCAAAACCACTATTAAAATTATTTATTATAAAGGAAAAGGGTAAGAGAAACTAAAATTAAAATAATATAATGATGTGATACACCAAATTAACACCTTTCACTTGACCATAATGTACTAAGAACATGAACTAGACCTAAATCTGATCACACTACTCAATAAAGACCTTTGAGCATGAGTGTTTCAACACGGAGGTCATAGACAATGTATTGAATGATATGGCTAGTTAAGAGGTCTCACAAAGACACTAATCACTGAAAACCACTTCCAAACTATGAAAATATACCTCAAACTCACCATGTGACCTACTAGCATTCATCAATAATCACATAAGTACACTATTTATAAGCATATGAGAAGGTAAAAATCATATTTATTCAATATTTAAAGACATGGTACAAGGTTTTAGTTGAGAATGGCTTCACCATACTCACCCAAAAGATATAGAACAATGCATTTAAGGCTATATATATGAAAAATTGAGAGAGAATAATAAGAGTAACTCCAATGACAAGAGTCACTTCATCCAAGTTAGTTATAGTTTAAGAGAAGAGTCTAAGATAATTTTTATCCACATTCTTGGCATGTTTTGGTTATTTGATGATGAGATTATAGAGAAAATTCATAGAAGAGACTCTTCAAATCCATAGATGACTCATTAACCTTATTTGAAACTAAATATTCTTGGCCAAAGAGGAGTTACAAGCTTGTGTTTGAAACTTGGCATTCTTAATCAAGTTTATTAGAGTTATCCAACACCATTATAGTATAATTACATGTATTTTCCATCCTAAGAGAGAATAAGAACTAAGTTTCTAGTTTGTTCATGTTGTCAAAAACCTATAATTTAATATTCTTGGTGCAAGACTAATCATCTCTCTTCTCTCAGGCCTAGTTAGGCACTTTTAGACTATATTATCAACATGAATACATCTCAAATGAATTTTTAATTACCATAATACTTATATCATGGTTTAAAAACACTCTAAAAATGGTTAGGAAAGCTTACAAGCTTTAAAACTTTGTAATATAGATCTAATAGGTACTCTTTTAGGCCTATAATCTACATATTTCTTCCCAAACATGTGATATATTACTCATTCAAGTGATATTAGGTTTTAAAATGTCATTCAAGTAGTTTTTAGGCCATATCAACATGTTCTAGGCACTTAAGAATCCAAAATTCTCCATCAGGTCCTTTGCAGGGTTTAAGATTTAAAGTGGAATATAATCTAAACTATGATTCATAAAGATTAGGGCCTTAATCCATAAACCAATGCCATCCCTAGATGACTCATTAACCTTGTTTGAAACTAAATATTCTTTGTCAAAGAGGAGTTATAATTGTGTTTGAAAATTTTAATTATTAATCAATTTTATTTGAGTTATCCAACACCATTATAGGATAATTAAATGTATTTTCCATCCTAAGAGAGAATGATAACTAAGTTTCTAGTTTGTTCATGTTGTCAAGAACCCATAATTTAATCCTCTTGGTCCAAGACTAATCATTTCTCTTCTCTCAAGCCTAGTTAGACACTTATAGATTATACTATCATCATGAAAACATCTCAAATGAATTTTTAATTACCAAAATACCTATATCATGGCTCAACATCACTCTACAAATGGTTAGGAAAGCTTACAAGCTTCAAAACTTTGAAAACTAGCTCTAATCAGTAGTCTTTTAGGCCCAGAATCTATACATTTATTCTCACAAATGTGATATATTAATGCATTCAAGTGATATTAGGGTTTAAAATGTAATTAAATTAGTTTTTATGCCATATAAACATATTTTAGGAACTTAAAAATCCAAAATTCTTCATTAAGTCCTTTGCAGGGTTTAAGATTTAAAGTGGCATATCATCTTAACTATGATTCATAAAGATGAAGGCCTTAATCCATAATAAAATGAAATAATTTTATAGAATACAAGGGTCCCATTCCATTTATAATAGTTTTATTTCCCATGAAAATCCTTCTACAATATCTAAGCACAAAACAGAGCCTTACTGAGCTTCTCACAATGTAAACCAAAGTTTGGGAGGTGGTTGCTTTCTTAAAGATAATTCATAGAGAAAAAATGATTAATCCATGAAAAAAATCCAAAATATTCATTTTTTAAAACCTTTCTTAAATATATATATACACCAGTTGTATCCATGAAATACCTCCATGTATTTTTGAGCCTATAAAGATAGCCTCTTGGCCTAGTAAGATCGTGTGTGAGATCGAGAGAGAGGATTTTTGGACTAAAACTCCTCAAAGTGTATTTTATGGTTAGAAGAGCCTCAAAAAAGTATTAAATATTATATATAATTGTTATTAATTATATCTTATGATTATTTACCTTCTAAAATGTATTTCAACCTAATTTTCACAATTTAAGGGCTTGTAGGCCATTAAGCTAGTTTGGCCCTGATGTCCTTGTTTGAGGTTTGTTTTCATCATCCCAAGGTTTAATTATTTATGAAAGACATTACTAGGAATATTAATTCCCTTCCTAACCATATATAACTAATTATAAATTCAAAATTCCATGTGATCCTCACACTTTTGAAAGTAGACTTAAAACATTTAATTAGGCCTATAGGTTTGCATTTTAGGTTTCTTGAGTAGTCATACATTCACAATGCATTTTGTGATTTTTTATTTTATCTTAGTGAGATAATAATTCACACACATATATTTACCATGTTATAATTATATCCTAATACTCTCTACTCATCAAACTACCCCAAAAATTGAAAGCTTTCTTCACCATTATACTTAGGCCTGTAAGAGTTGATTAGGGTCACTCTCCTAGAACTTGAGAGGACATCATTTTGGTGGTTTATTTTATTTTAAATGAGTAAAAATTTCCTCACAATCATCATCCATGACTCTCCACACCATTTATTACCCTAAAATACTCAACTTCAACATAAGGACTACATATTACCTTCATGATTTAAACACATTCCTGTATATCTTAATTTGGCATGTAGGTGTCCTTTCTTACCCTAAAAATTATTGAAGTTTAAAAGGAGTTATTCAAATCATGGTTTAACTTGAACACATTTCCACAAATATTTCCCATGGCTTCATAACCTTTTTTATATTTATACCTCATATTTCCATATAGAGTTCATTGCATTTCTTTTCAAAAAGATACCTATAGGTCTACATTTTATTGATTTGAGCCCTTTATATGATCATATTGGCCCTAAAATCACTTATCTACATCTCTTAATACTATAATTCATGATAATTTATACCTTAACATCTCATATGCAAGGCAAGAATTTTCTCTTTGGTTCATTCTTGCATAAACAAACTTTTACACAATTTATATGAAACTTTTACATAATTTATTGAATTCATTCTTGCATAAACAAACTTTTACACAATCTTATAACATGAGGTCATTATGTGTTTTATTTGGGTATTTGGTATTGAGGTTAATAATATTATTGGATTCATTAGTGTCCTATTAAAATATTTAAATTCTCTCATTTGGTTTTTTTGAGTTTCAAACTCAAATTATGTTGACCTCCTACACCTAGAGGCTACACAGTCTTGTTGATTAAGATGAGAATATGGTATCCTTGCCTTTTTTGGCTCTAATAAAATCTCAAATGAGGCTTTAATTATTTTAAATAAACTACCATACCATAGAAACCACTTATCACTCCTTTGCAATGTAAGACTCTCATGTTGTTATGATTTTGCTAGCTACCTTGATCAGTGATGAACACTTTTGGGAAACTATTAGTCACCAACCTATTGTGAAGGTATTAAGGTCCATGAAATAATTTAATGTCTCTTATATAAACCTTTAGATCATAAATTAAGTGTTTAGGTGTTTTAATAACCTCACCAACATACCCTCAACTATTAAACACCCCAAAACATCAAGCAAAACATTATCTTCAACATGTAACCTATGCAAAAATGAAAGTTTCTTGCCCCTTTGAGATAAAACATTCTAATTTATAATTTAAAAATCATATTTAAGGATAAAATATACCTTACATATCCCCTTAAATTCCATTCATGTTTCCAACAAGATTTAAAACTCCATTCCAAGGAGAAAACTGAGCTAGTAGGTTTTTTATAGGGTTTTAGACCACCCTAACTTCTTAGCATTAGTTCACCAAGGAGAACACTTTAATAGGTTTGGGTCTACACAGTCGCCGGCATCGGTCAGGAACGACTGATGTCGGTCAGGTGTAGTTTCAGAGGCACCAGTGTCGATAGTGGGTCGGCTGATGGTGGTCACAGGCAAGCAACAGGAACCGGCGTCGGTTACCTGTGCATCCAAAATGCTATTTCCAAGGAAAAAAGCGAGTGTTTTCATGATGAGTTTAAGTTGTAGTCTTAATCTCGCATCTCTATTATTAGTAATATTATTTTTTAGAGCCCTTGTTTAAGAGGCTTAACTATTTGTTGTAAGTGCATGCTCAAGTCTCCTAATTCTATATGTAGAATTAGATCTTCCTAGCTTATTGTAGTAGTAGAATTGGTATGTTGAAGAACTGTATAGAATTGAATCAATCCAAGCTTGTTGGAGTTGATTGCTATTGAGAGAGAGAGATCTTGAGGAATAGAGATCTAGTGAGAGATCTATACATCTAGGAGAGGTGTGGAAGAAAGAAGTTTCTTCAATTGTATTCCTTTTGTAAAGAGTTTGTTAATACAAGTTTTCAGGGTGGTTTCTTGTATCTCTTGTTCTTGCTATTTATCATTCTAGTTACTTGTCTATCTGATTTATTTCCATGTTTATTGCTTTCACAAGTGTAATTTATTATTGGTTGATCCCCAACAAGTGGTATCAGAGCTCAGGTTCACTAACAGGTGGTTCAGATATGTGTCGTGTGTATTGATTACAGGTTCTCACAGGGGTTTCTGTAGGGATTTCTGTTTGAGTGGGAGAATTAATGGTAGATGAAAGTAAATTGAGAATGGAAAAGTTCAATGCCAAAAATTACCAACATTGGAGAATGCAGATAGAGGATTATTTGTATCAGAAAGATCTCTACTTACCATTAGGTGGGGTTGAAAAGAAGCCCAAAGACATGGAGGATGAAGAATGGGAAGTTCTTGACAGAAAGGCTCTGGGGTCTATAAGACTGAGTTTAGCATCCACTGTGATATCTAATTTATCACAAGCAAAGTCTATGGTAGAGTTGTTGACTACGTTAGCAAATTTGTATGAAAAACCCTCAACTTCTAATAAGGTATATCTTATGAAGCAGTTATTTAATTTGCATATGAATGAAGGTGGATCTATTTCTACTCATCTGAATGATTTCAATGGAATTGTGAATCAATTAAGTTTAGTCAATATAGTTTTTGATGATGAAATAAAAGCTCTTTTAATATTATGTTCTTTGCCTGAAAGTTGGCATGGCTTAGTAATGGCAGTAAGTAATACTGCATCTGCATCAAATATTTTGAAAGTAGAGGATGTTGTTAGTGTTATCTTGAATGAGGAAATTTGTAGGAAAAGCACAGAAGAGACATCTGGGAACGCTTTAAGTTTTGAGAGCAGGGGAAGGCAAAAAGATAAGAGGAAGAGGAGATCAAGATCTAAGTCTAAGGTGAGAGGAAGATCCAAATCCAGGAATGCCAGGAAGCCACAATGCTGGAATTGTGGAAAGATTGGGCACATAAGCAAAGATTACTCGTCAAAGCCTAAGGAGGACAATCAACACGAAGGAAAGGAAGAAGCCAAGGTTGCAGGTATTGCATAAGATGCTTTAATATTCTCTCTGCATAATAATATAGAATCTTGGGTATTAGATTCTGGTGCATCTTTTCATGCTACCCCTAACAGGGAATATTTTAGTGACTATATCCATGGAGATTTTGGAATAGTGTATCTAAGGGATGATGAGCCCTGTAAAATAATTGGCAAAGGTAAAGTGTAGCTGAAGATGTAGAATAGCAACACATGGGTGTTGAGAGATGTGATGCATGTTCCTAGCTTGAAGAGAAATTTGATTTTTGCAGGAAAGTTAGGAGATGAGGGTTGTACAGTAACTCTCACAGCATAATCTTGGAAGGTGACCAAGGGTGCACTTGTTATGGCCAGAGGTAAGAGAGAAGGTACTCTCTATTTGTGTAATTGTGTTACTAACAAATCTCATTCTGTATTATCTACTTCAGATGTGGATGCTAAATTGTGGCACTCAAGGCTTGGCCACATGAGTGAGAAGGGGATGTCAATTCTTAAGTCCAAAGGTATGCTTTCAGATTTAAAAGGCATAGATCTAGATTTTTGTGAGCACTGTGTATTTGGAAAATAGAAAAGGGTTAGTTTTCTCAAGACTAGGTCTACTAAGAAGAGGCATAAGTTGCAGCTTGTTCACACAGATGTGTGGGGACCGGCTCAGGTTGCTTCCATTGGAGGATCATAGTACTATGTATCTTTCATAGATGATGCTACAAGGAAGGTATGGATCTATTGTATTAGGAGAAAATCTGATGTATTTGAGACTTTTAAGATTTGGAAAGCCTTGGTTGAGAATGAAATAGGTAAAAGATTGAAGTGCCTGAGATCTGACAATGGCGGTGAGTTCTGTAGTTATAAGTTCAGAGATTATTGTTATATGCATGGAATCTGCAGGCAAAGGATGGTTCCAAGGACACCTCAGCAGAATGGAATTGCTGAAAGGATGAACAGGACAATAATGGAGCGTGCAAGATGTATGAGATTGCATCCCAGTTTGCCTTTACAGTTTTGGGCACAAGCTGTTGACACTGCAGTATACCTAATTAACAGAGGACCCTCTATAGCTCTGGATGGTGGTATTCTAGAAGAGGCATGGATAGGTAAAAAGGTAGATCTCTCATATCTCAAAGTTTTTGGTTGTGAAGCCTTTGTGCACATAGATAAAGAAAATAGAAAGAAGCTAGATGCTAAGTCTATGAGGTGCACATTCATTGGCTATGGCTCAGATGATTTTGGTTACAGATTGTGGAATCTAGAAACTAACAAGGTAATTAGGAGCCGTGATGTTGTTTTCAATGAAAGAGTGATGTATTGTGATCAGCTAAGGAAGCTAAATAAATTTGAGCAGAGTAATGGTGAATTAGATGAGGTAAAGGTCCAATATGAGCTCATGGGAAAAAGAAATAATCACTTACAGGAAAACACAGAGACCGACGTCGGTAGGGTAGGAACAGGCATCGGCAGGATAGAAACTAGCATCAGCCATACAGAGACCGACGTTGGTAGGACAGGCACTAAGGTCGGTCAGGCAGAATCGACGTCAGCTAGTAACAGGTCTGGGGGTGACCGAGGTCAGTCACTGTCAGAGAATTTGGGTGGACAGCATGTTGTGAACGAGTCTCAAACACCCATTAGGAGGTTAAAAAGGGTGAGTAAGCCTCCAATTAGATATTCTCCTTCATTATTTTATTTATTGCTAACTAATGGTGGAGAACCAGAGAGTTTTGAAGAAGCAATACAGGTGGAGTCCAAGAGTCAGTGGGAGCATGGCATGGTTGAGGAGATGGAGTCCTTAAGAGAGAACCAAACATGGGATTTGGTTGAATTGCCAGCAGGTAAGAGGACACTGAAGAATAGATGGACCTACAGGTTGAAAGAAGGTGAGAATGGACAGATGAGATATAAAGCCAGATTGGTGGTAAAAGGATTTACACAAAATCCAGGTATTGACTTTGGTGAGATTTTTTCTCCTGTTGTTAAAATGACTTTTATAAGGGTTGTATTGTCTTTGGTTGCTTTTGAGGATTTGCATCTTGAGCAGCTAGATGTTAAGACAGCTTTTCTTCATGGAGATTTGGATGAGGAAATTTATATGGAACAATCAGAAGGATTTTAGGTCAAGGGTAAGGAGAAGTTTTTGTGCAGATTGAAGAAAAGCTTGTATGGCCTCAAGCAAGCTCCTAGGCAATGGTATTTAAAATTTGACAGGTTTATGACTGAGCATGGCTACAGTAGGTGCCAATCTGACCATTGTGTGTATTTCAAGAGATTTGATAACGGTAGATATATTATTCTATTGTTGTATGTAGATGATATGCTGGTTGCAGGATCACACATGCAGGATATCTCTTAGCTTAAAGTGAAATTAGCTCAAACGTTTGCTATGAAGGATTTGGGAGCAGCAAAGAAAATCCATGGCATGAGCATTAAGAGAGACAGGAAAAATCACAGGTTGATATTGTCTCAAGAAGATTATGTGGACAAGGTGTTGAAATGGTTCAATATGCAGGATGTTAAACAGGTAAGCACACCTTTGGCTAGACATTTTAAGTTAAGTAAAGAACAATGTCCTAATTCATATGATGAGGTAGAGTACATGAGTAAGGTTCCATATTCTTCTGCAGTAGGGAGTTTGATGTATGCAATGGTGTGTACTAGACCGGATATTGCCCAAGCAGTGGGAGTTGTAAGTAAGTATATGGCCAATCTAGGTAAGGAACATTGGAAAGCAGTTCAGTGGATCCTTAGATATCTGAGAGGAACCAGCAGTAGGCACTTATGCTATGGAGGTTTAGATACTTCTCTACATGGTTATGTAGATTCAGATATGGCAGGTGATTTGGATGGCAGGAGGAGCACTATAGGTTATGTTTTTACTGTAGGTGGAACAATAATTAGCTGGATATCTAAGTTGCAGAAGGTTGTTGCCTTGTCAACTATAGAAGCAGAGTATATTACAGCCACAGAGGCTAGCAAAGAGATGATATGGATGACACGGTTCATGGATGAGCTTGGTAGGGAGCATGAGAGTTGCAGATTGTATAGTGATAGTCAGAGTGCAATCCATTTGGCTCAGAATTCAGCCTTTCATTCAAGAGCAAAGCACATATAGCTAAGGTACCATTTCATACGATAGGTATTGGAAGATGGTGAGTTGAAGCTAGAGAAGATCCATACATATAGGAATCCTACTGATATGTTAACCAAGCCGGTTACAAAGGAGAAGTTGAATCTTTATTAAACTTCTGTTGGTCTTCATGATTGAGTTGAAGATGGAGGAGCTAGAAGATATTGCTATATAAGTACTGGTGCAGCTGTTTATCTCCAAGTGGGAGATTGTTAGGGTGTGGAGCTAAAAGCTTCACCAAGGAGCACACTTTAACAGGTTCGGGTCTACACAGTCGCTGGCGTCGGTTAGGAGTGACCAATGTCGGTCAGGTGCAGTTGCAGAGGTGCCGGTGTCGACAGTGGGTCAGCCGATGGCGGTCACAGGCAAGCAGCAAGAACTGGCGTCAGTTACCTATGCATCTAGAATGCTATTTCTGAGGACAGAAGCGATTGTTTACATGATGATTTTAAGTTGTAGTCTTAAGCTCCCATCTCTATTATTAGTAATATTATTTTTTAGAGCCCTTGTTCAAGAGGCTTAACTATTTGTTGTAAGTGCATGCTCAAGTCTCCTAATTCTATATGTAGAATTAAATCTTCCTAGCTTATTGTAGTAGTAGACTTGGTATGTTGAAGAACTGTATAGAATTAAGTCAATCCAGGCTTGTTGGAGTTGATTGTTCTTGAGAGAGAGAGAGCTCTTGAGGAATAGAGATCTAGTGAGAGATCTATACATCTAGGAGAGGTGTGGAAGAAAGAAGTTTCTTCAATTGTATTCCTTTTGTCAAGATTTTGTTAATACAAGTTTTCAGGGTGGTTTCTTGTATCTCTTGTTCTTGTTGTTTATCATTCTAGTTACTTGTCTATCTGATTTATTTCTACATTTATTGTTTTCACAAGTGTAATCTATTGTTGGTTGATCCCCAACAAGCTAGTAGGTTTTTTATAGGGTTTTAGACCACCCTACCTTCTTAGCATTAGTTCATAAATCCTTTCCCATAAAAATTATAAATAATGCATATACAATCAAGGTAATTATGGTCCCCATATTTTTCCAAGATATTTTTACCTAAACTTATCTCTCCTATCTATACCAAGCATAGGAAAATAGCCATTGTGAGCTTGCCAAGAGCTCGATGGAAGAAAAGAAGTGTTTTTTAATCTTATTTTGACATATGAAATCTTATTGAGAATGTATTTTACCTGGTTGGGATTACTATGCACCTTTTGAATCATTTCCACATGAAAATAAGCCCTCCAAATCTATACAAGTGATTAAATTTCCCTCTTTTGGCATTAAAACTATAATAACTTACCATATTTATGATTTGACATTGCATATCCGATCTTGAAACTACCATATCAAATTTAATAATTTGAAATTTTTACTTATATTTAAGATAATTTTGGCCTTTACACTAACTTACCACTTATATCACATTAAATTAGTCATGAGGGTGACTTGAAGAGTTATTTATTTGAAACATAATATTAAAGCCTATATCACTTTTTATGACCTTATTCACATGATTTATTCTTTCCATAAAGGGATATTATGTTCAATTTGTCACTTTAAACATTACTTGTAAGTGCTAGCATGAGAAAATGACTTGGTCAAGCTAAACAACATAAGATCCTTAACATTTCTAAGATACCTTAAAATATGCTAAGTTAACTTAAAATTTGCTAAACATGTATAAGGACTAAGATATAAAAACTAGACAAAAAATTTAGGACCATAACCTCATTTTTTTATTATGTCACCCTAGTGTACCTTCTTATACTATTAGGACAACAAGACAACTCACCATGATAAACAAGATATGAAGTGAACAAACACTTTCAAGGCTATCAACAAAAGTAAAAATCAGGATAACTAGCATGTTTTTTATGATATTCACCTATGGTAGACAAAATTGGCTAACAAATACCAAGGAAGATCAAATAGATGGTAAGATGATTCAATATTTTTGAATATTAAAGCTTACTATGGACAAATATCTATTGCATTCACATTTTTATTCTTTGGATATTATTTTTAGATATCCTTGATTATAAAATATTGGAAGAAATAATATTAATGTGCATAATAAGTTCATGAAGATTCATTAAATGTGAAATAAGGCCAATTTTTAGGATATCACACTTATTAAAGAATGAATAATTTGAATGTGGTGAAGAAGATCATAAGTAATATTTAAATATATAATATTATGAAGAAATGATACAAGTAGAGAAGAATACTTAATGTATTTAAAAGACAAAGGCACTACCAAATGAAAATATGAAAGAGGTAGAAGAAAAGGTTCATAAGGTCAAAGTATTAGAAAAGGATACTTAAGTTTGGGTATAGAGACATGCACATCATCATGAGAGATAAAAATCATGAAAGCATTTTAGAAAGTGTAATATCAACAATCACTTTAACTATATATGGAATTAGATGAAAAATTACTATGGATACACATGGAATCAATGGAGAAAAAATAATGGATATACATGAAATCAAACTAGTGTAGTGGATTTAACACAACAAATTAGTGGAAAAATCACTATGACTATGCATGTAAGCCAAATAATAACTATTAAGGTCATTCAGGAAATACAAATAGCGAAACATAATATGCAATCATGGAATTAGAGGAGTAATCATTATGAATTGACATAAAGGAGCTAAAACTTTGTTCATGAATAAATCAGATTAGCATAGCATAGATTATAAGCAATCTTGGATAGCTATCACCTACCATGATCACATATGTGTGGTTGGATAATTTGGAATGGAGATAATTGTACAATGATTTGAATAACACTCATTACTCTAAGGAACACACTTCAAAATAATTTGATCACATTACCTCCCCTACATCCTCTAAATATATATAACCATTATTGTAATTATCATATAATTATTAGACATCATACAAATTAATGTCAAGCTTAAAATTTAGATTGTAAAATATTGTTTATATTGGTGACCTTACATTGGATACATTTATTTTATCACCACTAGACACAAACATACCTTACATATTTTATCAACCTATTGAAATCATGGTCCCATCTCCTAGGGTTGAATTATCAAGATAAATTTTACATAAATAAAAATTGACTAAAGAGTTATCTAAACATGAAAATCTGTCTGAGGAAGAGGCACCTAAGATGAGGAACATCTTATCTCCTTTTACATTTGTATTTCCTATATATGCTTTGCATTAGTAAATAAGTTAAGTGTTATGTCTTCTTCATGTTTAAGTATTCAAATTAATTTTTTTACATACTTTATATATTTATCATAAGTTCCATAATTTATCATTATAATAAAATATTTTGAATATGATTTTTATAATTGGCCCACTTATATAATATATTAGTGAATTTTGATTAAGATATTTCCCTTTACCCTTGATTCCAAAAAGTTTTAAACATTTGGTGAACCCAACCTTTGAGTTTTCTCATGCAATCCTATCTTGCCCTAGGGGTTTTTGTTTTATGATATTTGAATTATTAAAAATCTTAAAAAACACATTTTATTAAATTATAAAGGGCATAATAATTTTTAAGATGGATATATATAATCATTATTTCCTTATATAATACATAATTGTAGTCATTGCTTGTTATCTTGTGCACATTGCTAATTCAATCAAATATATAATCCAATAGAGTAAATATATTGGTAAAATTAAATAGAATGATTTAACACAAGATAAAAATATATTCTCTTTACAACTCTCATTGTAATAATATTGAACCCATGCCAAGCTTCAATAAATGCCAATGTTCATATCCCCATACTTTCATTCCCCTATATTCTATTCAAGTGTTAAATATTCTCCTATTCCCATTATTTTCCCATGGCTTATCTTGGATATTTTAGTCCACTTGTCACTACATGAAAAGGAAAGGGTTCCAAACCTACCCATCCACCAATTAATATACATCAAATTCATCCTAAACCTAATCTAGTAATAAAATATAAAGGGTATGATATAATTGAACAAGTAATTAATAACCATACTAAGATTTAAATCCTAGATATTTTTAAGTACTCAACTATCTATAAGGATATCTTATATAAAACCTTACACATGAAAATCAAGTACCAAGTGACATGGAGTGGAATTATTTTTTAGAAATTATTCAAGATCAAAAAAATAATGAAAATTTCATCACATTATATCAGAAAGATTTACCCTCAAAGGATATCACCAATCAAGATATACCTTTTTTCATACGAGTCAATATTCACAATGAGGGAATCTAAAGAGTGATAAATGGTAACAGACTAGGTATAAACATTTGCAACAATGAATTCTTAAAATTACTAGGTATTAGTAGTGAACTTCAAAAATCAAACATATATATCAAAGTTTTTGATAACTCATGTAGCCCACCAATTATCCAAATTACATTAGGTGTGATATTGGGAACCAAAATAGTAAAAGCTAAATTTAAAGTAATGTCTCAATCATTGCATTATAATTTAATCTTGGGTAAACCTCAGATACACACTATGTAATATATACCAACCACATTACATTGATGTGTCAAATTCATACATGATGGGACATTATGGATAATTCCTAAAAAATACTAACCCTTCAAATTTTAAAAATGTTACACTTTGACATGGAACGGTTACCTTAAATGATACCACCCAAACAATTTATTCCACTTGAGAATATATCAAATTATGAGATGGGTGATTCAAGCAATATAAATCATTTTTATCAAGATGTACATAAGTAACTAACATCAAAGGTGAATACAGATACACATAAGGAATAAGAGCATGAAAAAAAAAGACAAATAAATCAAATAAAATAAATTTCAAATGTAACTAATCATAAGTAAACAATTATAAAATCAAGCATTTGATATTCTTTTAGTGGTAAATTCTTAACAACAAGATGGACAGGTTTTTGATTATTATTAAAGTGATGAAGATATTCCTAATGATATGAAAAATGAATATTTATGCAAGATTAGATTTAATCCTCTTGAAAATCTCTCATACAATCTCTTCACACATATAGGCCCTAGTACATTTATGTTAAATCCATCACTAGAGGATGTAAAAAAAATTAGAGATAAAGGAAACAATAAGATAAAATATGAACATGTGAATGCTTTTTATACAACCTATCCCTCATGTCTGAAATATTTGATTCAATATTACAAGGTAAAAATGAAGATAGATCATGTTAATAATGTGAAATCCTCATATACATCACCATAGTAGATTGTAAAGATCATGATGTAACAATATACTATGAACATACTTTTTTATATGTTACTCAAGCATGTAATGATATCCCTACCATCTAATAGAAAAAAATTAGGACGTATTGTAATCCATACAAAAGGATATAAACATTTAAATTATCATCATATTACATGTCACAATACTAATCATTTTGAGACACTAAAAAAATAAATACAAAAATGAAGGGCTTATATAGATTATGCAAAAATAACAGAAAGATCTTTGATCTCTAACAATTCCAAAATAAAAAGTAAAAGGGGGCATAAAATAAATCACCCATGACAAGAGTATATGAACATTATTTAAAATATCAATGGGGACTATTCACTTTTTCTAGAGTCTCTTCAGTACATTATGTTACCCATCACATATGGACCAAGAGTGGTTGATAATATCATATGGGTAATGGAATATGAGCCACATTTGACATTTAATTTTGGGTATAGTTTTATAGCTGATATGAATGTGAAAATAGACACTAAAAATATGTGCCTAACCTTTCCTTCACATTAACCATGATTGATATGGTGATAAACCAATAATAATGGCTTCCAAAAGCCAACTACAAGAGAACATCAAATAACTGACAATGATTTAATGTAAACAATGGTGGTAAGAAAATAAGTTGATAGGAACACTAGACATTCCTATACCTTCCATATATGATTATTTATTAGATCAATTATCTAATTATATATTTAAAAAAAATCAAATAATCAATAAAATTCCAAAAATATCAAATAAATTAAAAATATAATTTTTTTAGCACTGCACATATTTACTAGCATTTGAGTATGTTGTTTACTTTATGTTAGTAAATATCATATGATTTATTTACACACATATATTTCATGGGTACTTGAGTATGATACATGAATACACTGTGTTCATGATACATGCACCTACAAATGTTGGACCTTTACTCTACTCATGTAGCACAATACACTGGGGGCATCTACTACTTCTATTGAATAGGATTGATATATGTTATATTATTTTATGATCATTTTTCATTATATTTTGATATTATATACTAATGATTACACATTCCTATACTCATTCTTATTTCTTATACAATGTGCTAGATATGCCATGTTATAGGACATTTTTATAACCCATGTATGTAAGAACTAGATGATATGCTTATGATAGTTTCTTATATTTCATTTATTCATATTATCATTTGGATTATTTAAGTCACTTATTATTTTTTATTTTATTTAGTGTGTAAAATTTGAATATGTTCCTTTCTTGTTGGTCTCAATATTTTAAGTGTTGTTTCTTTGGTATGCAAACATTTAAAACTATCATCATCTTTGAGTGTGCAAAATTTGAACATGCCCCTTTTTTTTAGTCTCCTTACACCCCCTTGCATGACATTGAGTGATCTTGTGTGTGTGTTTTATTTTATTTTGATCTTATGTTTGGTACTTATAGATGTTTTCATGATCCATATCATTCATCTTATGGATTGTTATATTTTGATATTATGAGCTTTATTGATACATATAATAAAAAATGATTCCATTATATGCTTCTTTACTACATGATTAATATAAATATAACATGATTTTATTATCCTTTTGAGATAAGGTGACTATCACATATCATTCTCCTCACCTTAAAATGGTGGGGATATCAGTGGGGTCATGTCATATATACATTATTACACATACACATAGTTGGAAGAATTGGTATAATTTGATACAGTTTATAATATTTAGATATATAATTAGCACTAATTTTCACAAATTTGGGACAGTTTTTAGATTTGTGACAAATATTATACATAGTTACATAGCAAAGGTTAAATTTTAATAGATACTTCAGTTTGAGACACATTAGAGGTGCATATTCCATGAAAATGCATTATATTAAAGATACACATTCATATTGTATATGAATTAACCTTACCAAGATGCACCATTTATATTTTTATCTTTGTAGCAGTTGGATCTTTTAAATAGTATGATCAAGATTCAATACCCTTGATGGTCTTGGCACTACTTTTTTAAAATTTATGTGGTTATACCATTTGAACTAGGTGAGATTGGTTAGATTATGTATAAAATTTGGGTTGTGTGATTCATATTTATTATTATTTATGACCTTGTTATAGCTCATGCTTCCACAAAACTAGGGGCATAATCATCCTCCAAATCTCCTCTTCACACCTCCAATCTTCAATTTTAAACCTCTCTCTAATTATTAAACTAGAAAGCATCATTACCAAATAAAATTAATAAGGGGAAGCATGGTTACATCGATACATAAGTGTACTCATTTATTTATTTTATTTCAATCATTTTTAATTATTATAATTTTCACTGTGTTGGTGTAAAATTTGGTCACCTTGGTTTCATGACTCACCCAACAAGAGGTGAAGAAAACTCATAAATAGTTGGAGATATCACTGTAGAGAATGGTGATTCTCATATACATTTTATAATGATAATTTCCTCCTAGGATATAGATAATTTTGGATTTTTGTATACTTTTTACAAGATATCACAAAAGGAAGCAAAATAAAAATTAAAATGAGAAAAGAATACAAATCCACATTAAGATAAAAGTAGAGAGCCACTAGGATAAATCAAGAGTAAATAATAGAAACAAAATCCTTCCTCTCACAAAAAAATAAACACAAGAGTATCGTTGATTTTTAGAACAAAAAACAATGCCTAGAATCACAAAGTCAACTAAAAAAACTAGATTACACACACTTAGTACAAAATTAACTTGAAATCAAACACATATAAACTCATGGACATCAAGAAATATCATACATGGGTTTTTCAACACAAAGTTTGGAAACACCACATGTTGCACATAATAAAAAAGATGCATAATTTTAATAAAACCTTCATCTACAAATATAAACTCAAATTTCATAAACAAAGGAAATTAAAATCTATAAACACCCAAGAATAATATCACTTGTATGCTTGTATTTCATTGATCCAAACTAGAAATTACATGGCTCAACACTAAGTTACAATTGTCTCTCTCCAAGATCTTTCAGGGAAGAAGAACCCTTATAAAATATTTATTTTTCCCTTTTATACAATATTTTCCCTCAACTGGAAGATGAAAATCGCTTCTTTTGCCTTTATTTTGACTTTATTATTTATGCAAATTCAAAATATTAAAATGGACTTTTCAATTTACATTTGCACACAATATTATTTATAAAAATAATTAATCTATCAAATGACCAAAAAATGTAGTCATTTAATGAATTTAATAAACATCAATTAATTATAAAATAATTAATAACATAATCAAGTCAATTAATTTCCTATCGAGCCCACAACATTAATTATACAACTTAATAATTGTGGGCCAATTGAAAACATTTCTTTGTCCATGGGGTCTCGTAAAATATCATGGAAAATAATATAATACAAAAATTGATGGGAAAATGAGAAAAATGGAGTAGTAAAATTTGGATGGCCAAATTTCCCTACAATAGCTAGATTTGACTATGAGATTTCATTCCCTGGAGAAATGTAGGAGAACTTCAAAAAAACTCATACCTTTTGACTCATCTAAATTACTCAAACGACCACTACTCTAATGCTATGATTCAACAAACTAGCAACTAGTTTGCCTATACTAATCATTTGTAATTAACACAAGTTATTGGCCCAAATCCATGTGTGAAAATTATGCCTATTCACATGATAAAACAACCTATTTTCAAAATAATTTCACCTAATTTTTCATACAATTTCTGCATATTTTCATATGTTTTTTATTACAACTTGTATGCTTGACCCATTTTTGGTTGATTGCCACCATACATAGACTCTCCATTCTTGCTTGCTTCCTAGAATAGTGTCATCTAGGATTAATTATATAAAGAATGCAATTAATATGTGAAGTGATAAGAGATAATTCAACACGTAATTTAGTCCATTGTTACTTTGAGCTAAAATTCTATTTCTCAAGGTTCTCTAGTACTAGCCTTTATTGGCTAATAAAAATGTTTTCATATGTACTCTATAATTATTCTTATAACTAGTATATTTTTTTAAATCCATGCTTCACTTATTTGATATTATTAATTACAAATTTTCCTTATTCTTATTCTAAAATTTCATTACTAGATCCTTTGATATCTATGTCTAGTTTGGTTGATGCTCTAACATTCTTAGTAATAAATACATTATTACTTTGAACCTTATTTCTCCCAATCAAGTTCAAATGCTAAATTTAAAATACACTAGATGAATTTTTGGAAGTTGTAGAGATATTTTTTGAGGTGATAGTTGATGAAGTTCATAAAGATATGTTTGTATCCATCATATATGTTATAAGTCACCAGAGCAAAGTATGGGGATAATGAACTTGTTGATGTTTCTTCCACTATAGAAGCATAAATACACAATGAATTTCTTTTAGTTATGGATTATTTTTATAAAAAATAATAATGAATATGCAAGGGCTTGTATGAAATTTGATGAACTTATAGTTGTGAATTTGTCTTATTCTTTGAAATAATAAGAGATATTTCCAACCCATGACTAGAATTATTATTTAAAAAAAGGTGTCTAGAATATTATTATAAAAGATAACCATGAACACATTATAATAGGAATAAAAACTATCATACCCATTCCTACATCATATAGTCAAGTAATGGATCATATTGACTTTAATAATCCTAACATTTTTATGATGGGATTCCAAGCAACAACAAACATAAGATTCCCCATCCAATGGGTATGAATACAAATATACTTACAAAAAGGCCTGACACTAATGAACCAGTCAAAATAACCACAATTACAAGGGTAGTCATAACTCAGGTAAATATAATGCTATGTAGGAATAGTTTTTAAAAAATTAAAAAAGAATATTTGTTCCCAATCAACCATTGGCTTGGCACGAACTTGGAGGATGTATAAAATAGGTTGTGAACCCAATATTACACCTATTTTGTATTTTAATATTTTATTTCTCACATTGAAATCCTATGGACCATTAGATAAAATGATTCAATGAAATTTTCCTATGTGGTTATGTGAAATTATCCACTTAGCATTGGCTAGGAGGATGTTGGAAAGGTCATGGATCTTGGTTTACACCTATTAATTGAATCTCACAAGTTGCACACTACCTACTTGACAAGAATGCCTAAATTAAATTGAATTTACCATAAATTATTTGATAAAATGCTTCAAATGAATTATACATTAGATTTTTTAGTCATTGGCCCATGGTTTAATCTTTGCACCATTATTTCTACCTCATCTTTGTTTTATCTCTCATGATCATTGGTAATAGTAATCTAATTGCACAATGATTTTGAATATGGGCCATTCACCAATAAAAATATAAATTTATATTGCCTTACCTTTATGAGAATTTACAAAGTGCCTTGAAGGGATTCAATCATGCCCTAATTCTATTCAAACTTTTTCAAAAGTCCTACACAAACTATTTTTTATCAATTTAATCAAATAAATTAATGCAAACATTTCCTTGAATACATCTTAAACATTTTGTTTTAGATTCTGAAGAGTTGGAATATCCAACCACTATTGGTTCCTCATATTCTATTTTTTTATCAACAATATTATAAGAGGAAATAGTTGAATATGAATCCATGGAATTGGATATAGCCATATATTCTTCCAACTGGGAATTGGATGCTATGAAATCCATTACTTATCTCAAGGCATCAACTATTGCTTTTGATGTGTCTTTTAAAAACCATATTAAATGAGTTAGATTTTATTGAACACACACAATGGAAAAATGGAAAGGAAAATAACACAATTCAAAAATGTGTGGAAAGTGAAACTATTTACAAAGGAATAGAAAACACCACAATACTAAACAAAACCATTTACAAGTTGAGAAAAGTATGAGCCTTTGTAAGACAAAATTTGGCATGGTGAGGACATCATTTGAAAAGATAAGAGAAATGACAAGATAATTTTTTTTAATTACGTCCATGGGATAAAAAAGAGGCATGGAAGGAAAGATAAACATGGATTCAAACGCTTGACCTCACACCACCAGAATGTAAAAATTATTCATATTTTGTTCATAAATGCAATAAGTTTGATATGACTCAAAAATTGAAATACAAACAATATGATACATACCTCCAATACCTTCACCACTTGGTTTATCTTGTGACTCTCCAACCATGAATGGCTAAACCAAATCTCCCATAGGTGCCTCTAAATATGAGCTTAGAGATAAAACCTATTTGCATTCCAAATGGATAGAAATTTATTGTGGATTGCTTCTTGTTTCTTCTTAAAAACATATTATGTGCTCATTTTCAACATCATTACACACCATATATTCACGAATATGAATCCCACTACCTTCATGACTCATCTCATGTTATTGAAAGGTGGCTAAATTTTTATTTTCCATGCATTCTTTTACTTGATATGAACATTAGATTGGGAAATCTTCTTTCCTTTTTACTTGTATAGATCCATAGAAGCTTTTCAAAAAATTAACTCTTTTATTATCATCCACAACTTCATGAATTGGATATTCTTTGAAGGTTGGTATGAAGAGAAAAGTATTTTTTATTGTATCATTAGTTGCATAAACCCAATAATCCCCTAATTCAAGCTCATTTGAAACACTTCTCTCTTTTATTTTTCCTTTATTTTCTTATTTTTCCTCGTTATGTTTACCAAATATGAATACTCTTTTTTTATCATAAACTTCTTCACCCCTATAACAAAAATTAGACCATGGGCAATAACAAAAAAATAAAAACATGGATTGCATTCCATCATCTCTAGGAATATTTTCAATGGATTTACCAATATTATTTTTAAAGGATAATATTTAATTAAAATTATAAGAATGAAAGGCAACTTTTCCATCCCTAGTAGAGACACCAAAAACTATTGGTGTAAAATTTGGTTGCCTTGGTTTTGTGACTCACCCAATAAGAAGTAAAGGAAACTCACCAATAGTTAGAGATATCACCGTAGAGAATGGTGATTATCTTATACATTTGAGAGGGATAGTTCCCTTTTATGATATAGATAATTCGTGGCTTTTGTGTACTTTTTACCCAAAATCACAAAAGGAAATAAAATAGAATTTAAAATGAGAAAATAGGAGAAACCCATAGTGAGATAAAATTGAAGAACCATCGAGATAAATAAAGAGTAAATAAAATAAATTTAATATTTCCTCTCATAAAAAAATGAACATATGAGTAATACGAGTTTTGGGAATAAAAAGGGATTCTTGGAAGCATAAAGTATCCTAAAAAATAGATTACACACATATGGTATAAAATTTACTTGAGGTTAAACATGCAAAAACTCATGGATATTAAGAATGATCATACATGGGCTTTTTAAAAGAAAAATTGGAAACACCATAGGTTGGACATCATAAAAAAATGATTTTTTTTAATAGAGTCTTCATCTATAAATAGAAACTTAGATTTCATAATCAACTGAAATTAAAATATAAAAACACCCAAGATTAATCTCACTCACTTTTATTCCATTGCTTCCAAATGGAAATTACATGGCTCCACACCAAGTTATAGCTAACTCTCTCCAAGATCTTGCAAGAAATAATAATCCTTAAAATCCTAATTTCCCCCTTTTTACAATATTTTCCTTCATTTGGAAGATGAAAATCCTTTCCATTGCCTCTATTTTGATTTTATTATTTATGAAAATTCTAAATATTAAAATGGAATTTTAAATTTACATTTACACACTATTAATTCTAAAAATAATTAATCTATTGACTGACCAAAAAACATGTATAGTCATTTAATGACATTAATTAACATTAATGAATTATAAAATAAATAATAAAGTAATTAAGTCAATTAATTTCTTGATGATCCCATAAAATCAATTCTAAAACTTACTACCTATGGACCAATTAGAAATATTTCCTTGTCCATTGGACTATAGGGTCCTATAATATCATGAAAAATAAGACAATAGGCAAATCAATAAGAAAATGATAAAAATGGAGTAAATAAATTTAGATGGATAAATTTAAATACAACACACTATAGATACTAAAACTAAATAGTTATAGCATTTTAGGTTTGTATATTTGGAAAATATAAATCAGGGCTCCACCGTTTAGTTCTAGACCTTCTTATTATTTAAAGGCTCACATTCACCATCTCACTATGCTAAATTATTATCTCTTAGTTTGATATATATCATCATGATGACCCATGTCTCATTTAATTAAAATAAATCTTAAAACCTTATAAACATCTTTCATTATCATTTTTAGATCCATACCTTTTTTCTAGCCTTTTGGACACTATTGGCCATAAGGGGCTTTAATGGCAACAAAGGGACACTGCCTCCAACGATAGTGTCTAGATCTTTGTATAGTGTCCAATAGACAAAAAAACATCCAAATTGTAAATGATTTAAAACCTATGGGTTATCTTATTTATCTTATTAAACCTTACCATGAGATATTTTTAAAATGTGTGGTATAAATACAAGTCTAATCCTTCTCATTGATCATATAACAAATATGAAGTAAACACCTAAAAAATCTAAATCAATCAATTATACAAGCACTCTATTCTACCCTATTCATCCTTATTTTAATATCAATCAATAAGATCAATAATAATATAGGTCTAAATCATTCAAAGAGTATCACATGATAAATATTTTTCAAATTATAAGCTATATCAATGTATCTTCATATAGCATATTGCACCATTATGCACACTTTCCCACACATAGGGGAGAACTACATAAGTCTAAGGCCCTACTAAGAGTATTGCCTATGTATAAAACACCAATTGGTAAAGGGGTCTTTACAAAAACTTGAAAATGTGAGCCCACTAACCCATTTTAGTAAATTCATTCCAAGGGTGAAGAAGGGTGAATATCTATGGTTTGATTAATCAATGAAGATCTATAGCCTATGGCCCATATCTAAATACATCAGTAAAAATGTGATAAAAAAACCCAAAATAATGAATTTGGTTTCATCTAGATCCAATAATTATTATTTATGGAACATTTTCATCACATTTAGACACTAATTTCAATGGTAGTGTCCTTATATGACAATAGTGTTTTCAGATACAAAAGTGTCATTTCCAAAATCTAACTAGTCTAGAATAATGATCCTGCATACTTTACATAGGTTCTAGTCTAGATCTACCTTCACATAATAAACTAAGTACCATTATTTCTTAATCTTAGTTATATATATATATATATATATATATATATATATATATATATATATATATATATATATATATATATATATATATATATATATTAGTTTATCACCCTTATTCTTGAACTACATCTCCATATATAACCCTATCCCCACCATTTAAAATTTAGGGTTACACATTTGGTGAACCTGAGCTTTGTGTCTATACATACCCTGATTTTGTCAAGTAATACAATTACTATGTCTTTTGTATCTCTTTCACAAGAAGTTCTATATAAAGAATGAATGTCTTGTTCACATGGTCACTTTGGTCTTTTAATCCTTATTATGACTTGTATTCCCATATTATTACACTTATAGTGGTCTTATGTCATGATTATCCTAGTCATAGAGGTCCTTAGCCTATTTTTTTCAATCACAATCTAATTTTTTACCTAAAGGACAATAGCATGGCCTTGGATAGTAGTGCACCATGCTAGTGACTGCCTCAATGCTATTATCCAATGGTCATATTTTTATCTTATTTTGTGTCCTTACCTTTCCTTTGGGTCTCTTTTTATGATTTTATATATCTTTTCACCTTTTTGAATTGAAAAAAAGTTTCTTACATTAAAATTAAAGTTACTCTTATATAAATAGCCTCACAAGGCATTCTACATCTAACACTTACTAATTTGGCACATACTTACATAAAAATTAGTCAATAGTATAGCTTAGCACTCTGTATATTATTCAACATCACACATAGACATGCATGATTGATCAAATAAGGGCCTAAGTAAAATTCATTCTAGAATACCACACACATTGATCATATAATTTCCCTAATAGAGAACTACATGCGATTTGATACCACTATCATTAGAGTTAATGTAGGTGACATCCATGAAAATAGGGGTTCTATATCATGTGATCGTAATATCCCACAACCCAATTTCCCCCTTCCTTTTTCATTTGATGTCATTATTGTTTCATGTGTGTAGGTGTTCATTAGGATTTTGAAGATAAATTATCTAAATAGTAACATAAAATAATGATCAAGAGTTCTTAAACACACCTATAGAACTTAGAAGACTTATTGCATCATCCATAAATGTCTCAGTCCCCTTGTACACAAAAATACATTAGCATGGTGTCTTTGCCAATAATAGAGTGTGTTAGTGTCCAACTAATCACACTACTATCCTTAGGAAATTATAACTCTAATTTCAAAATGAAAGGGAGTCAAGCCTTACTCTTGACCTATTTCAACATCATCATCACCTAAGAACACTCATTTTACTCTAAATAAGTGAATCTTCTCCTTACACTCATTATTTTAGGTAAATCAATTAAATTAGCTATTTAAAATATATATGTATTTACCCTCTTTACTCATCCCTTTACAAATCTAATATTTACACTAGTAAACACTTTAAAAATTCAAATCATTTGGTGAACCAGACTTACTTTGAATATTTCTAAACAACCCTAGTTCTACCTAGGGTTGCCTTCTCCATTTTTTGTGTAAAAAATTAGGGTTAACAAAAAATTTATTTTTTACACGAACTAATTGATCCACTTTAGTCCTATATTAGGGTTTCATTAATTTAATATATTTTAAATTTTGCATATAAATACTTCAACCCTAGATCTACATACTAGGTCCTCATACATCCAAACATCATCCCTTATCATTTCAAGTCAATTTATAATTTTTATGTACTTTAGGTTGAATATATAGCATATTTTCAAATATATCTATGTTATATTATACTCTCCTCATTGTTTTCTTATTATTCATTTTTCACATTCTATTTTGTGTCAAGATTAAAATAACTTCTAGGGAATCTCTTACCCCTCACCCAGTTGATTGAGTTTTAAATTTTTTGTATAATTATACAAATGAATGGACCAATTTTTAAAATTTTACACTAGCACATGATAATAAGCATTATTTCATTTATAACGATGATGATTATTATTTTAATGATGGATATGATGATTACTATGAGTATGAAAATGAAAGTGATAATTAAGATAGATTAAATACATATTCTTCACCTTTTTCAATTCAATTCAAAAAATCAAATTAAAATGATGGTATACCTTTTACAGATCACAAACCAAAGTATATGATATTATTTTTTCACCTTATTTTACATTTTAATCTCAACATAGTGATTTAATACAAAATATAGACAATTCAAATATCACTAACCCTTATCCTACTACATGCAATAATATGCTAAATGAAAACATGACTGCTACTTCTTATACCCTTGACTCCATTATTGAAAATAATGATAACATATGCATTCCACTCATAGGTAATGAGGATACACATTGCATTTCACATACACATGATAATATATTTTAAAATAATAAAAAGCTAAAATATTATTTTACTCCTATTATTAAGAATGAAAATGATAGTTCTTATACTCTTACATTTACAAGTGAAATAAATCCTAATTTTGATGAAACATGGAATAACAATGATTACTATGACTATAGTGAAAAATAAATTGAGTCTAGTCCTCTCTATACTTCACCCATCTCTCATGTCAAAATTGATTGTTTATTAATTGTTAATTCAATCACTAATATGTCTTCAGATAAAAGTGTGTGAACTTATACTCATGATCATAGTATACATGGTTTACATTCACATTATAAAAAATTCTATCCTATTCCATACATGTTATACTACTTTACCAACTAACAATATAAGATATACCAATGAATCTCCCTCACCCCTCCTTAACATTCACATGATAAAAATGTGTCTCATGTTCCATTAACATGTGATACTACTTTACCGACTAATAATATAAGAGATACCAATGAATCTCCCCCACCCCTCATTAATATATTAGAAACCATTTTTCATATTGACCTCCATGAAAGTGATAGTTAATTTCCCTCTAAATATGTCCAAGTCATCACCCCTACAAAGTTTACTATGAGCAAACCCACTATCTCTACCAATGTTCCCCGATGTAGTGTGTCAATGGATAAAATTAACAATAAGATTCAAGATTTAAAAAAACCTCTTAATGATTTTAATATACCTTCATAAGAGGTCATCTATTTTATGCATGATATGGTTACTTTACAATAACAAGTAAACCAACTCACCCTAAAAATTAAAGCATGCTATTCTTGGGTTGATTCTAATGTTAACCATGGAAATCCTATCTCATGTAGAATATTTAATAAAAAATTACCAAAGTAGCTTAAAATACAAATATTATTTAATTTTAATGGACATGGAGACCCATTATTGTACCTAAAATATTATATAATGGCTATGGCACATGTCACTTATAGTTTTATTCTCCTATGATTATTTCCATGGACTTTAGTGGGTGAGGCTTTAAATTGGTTCCATAATTCACTCCCTAGTGGTTAACTACATACATAAGATGAGTTATAATAAGTATTTTTCATGAATTACATTTAGAATAAGGGACATTGAGTCACATATGAGAGGTTTCCTTTACTACAATAGGGTGAGTCAAAAACAATAAATGATTACATGTTATGACTCAAATCATGTATGCAATAGTTAATCTACTGGCTGACAGATTTAGAGACATAATACATCTTTTCTAGAGGCCTCATTTTTCCTCTTAAATATGAATTATTATATGAGACATCCAAAACATTATAAAATATATGTTAATATATTTAGCATTAGGTAAGAAGTTAGGAATAGTTGAGACACATTTAGAGGTATATTTGGTTTTAGATCTGTCACAACCAAAGTCATCCAATATGATAAAAGCACCTAATCCACCGATGATCAATGAAAAAGTGGAAAAAAAAAAACCAATCAAGATACTCAACAAGGGAAAAAATCCACTTCATAATTCATCTCCCATAGTGAGTAGAACACAAGTTACCATCATAGGGGTTCTACAACTTTTAGATAGAGATAAGCCTCATGATATCTTATTTATAGTATTAGATAGGGGGATTATCACATTTACACATAATAATCACCATAAAACACATCATTTTCATAGAGTAAGTAATACACCATATTATATTTATTATCAAATTAATAGACATTGGAATAACACTTATTGTGCACACATAAATTATATTGACTAGTATGTCAATAGAGGCATTATAACATTCACACAAGGAGTATTGAGATCTCCTTATCCACTCTCCTAGATAACATTACTCTACATGTGAGTTATCCATGAATGTTCCTTTCAATGATACATTGGTTACTCATCATCTAAATCACATGGTTTCTTACACACCTACTTATGTGAGATCTCATGTACTATATATTCAATAGATATGGAAGTTCATATAAATCAACCTACTTACAACAACATTGTAAAAAAATGGAAAATAACTCAACCACCAGTCTTAATATGACAACTAAATAAGATATTTTTTATAGATCAACACATATCATCAATATGACAATCGATTAAGATATTTGGTAGAGATCACATAGATCAAACCTAGCTTCAACATGATAATCGATTAAAATATTTATAAGACATAATACATAATAAAGTATATCTCTAGTACAATAGCTGATTAATCTATTTATTATAATGTCTAAACACATAGCCACTAGTAGTACACCACAAGTAGTATCAATTCTAGAGTCTACTTATACACCTACACAAAATGAGAAGTATGGTCACTTATTTACTATGCCATCAGTGTTCATATAGTGCATGTCATAGTCACATGATCCACACTAATATATAGTATGATACTTATATATCATTGATACTCAAAACAAACCCTCCTAAGCCAACATACATGTCTACTCAAAAATATCTATATAATAAACAATCAATTACCATCATCTAGCCAAAGAACAAATTTCCATATCCACACATAAGCAATGAATATAGTCAAATGTCTACTTAAATAAACAATGGCATAAATAAAAATACTAAGTAATATGATGTCCTTACAATAATAGGTCCATATATATAACTCAAAAACAATTTCAATATAGTAATACGTAATCACTCAATAATCAAAGTTTGGTCACTAAGACCAACCTCATCATCCTCACTCTTAGATACATACACATTAGAGATAGATGCTCTAGCATTGCCTCTATGTCTAGACTAAGACTAAGATATATGATTACACTCCCTCTCTCATAACACTGTTACCTCAGCCACCATCTCTATATGCTCTTACTATAATTGAATATTTCCATCCATAATATTTATACCGTACATACTCAGACTATTGAGTGGGGGTATAACTCACCTTTGTAACATTATATGTACCTCATATCTATCCATATTTGCCTACTTATACATTATAGTAGCAATGGCCACTCAATCAAATAGGGGGCATGGATGCCTATAACTTTAATAGCTCTCTCCACTAACCCATCATCAAGAATATGTCATTTCAACTCTCATATTTTAGCATCAATGATGGTCTCTCACTAATCATCATGTCTTTCACATACACATATCAACACAATATATTAGGCCAAATTAAACAAACTAATAAGCTAATGCTAAACAAATAAAACATGTAAATTTAAGAATAAAAATACACTCTCAACTACTATAATGGCTTTGGATCTAGTACATCTTTCATAGTAACCCCATCTCTTATAAATAGTGGTGGCAATATATTTCATCCCCAAAATAATAATAAGGCATTGATATCCCCCACATTAACTATATTATGTATCTCTATCACATGATCTCATTATGTCACTAGAATCAGAGCCAACTCAATTATTATGGGTCTTGGTCTACTACCTAGCTTTATTAGGGCTTGACTACTCCTCATCCACATCCATGGTGAAGGAGGCACTTCTTAGATAATACCAAACTTCCATGTCATGTGCTCATATTATAATCTCTCAAAAACTATGACCTAATAATCATGCAACTAGTATCTCACTTGAATCTATCTCAGATGAATCCCATCCTTGTGTTATCCCTAAAATCCCCTATAAGGTCTTCAAATAATGTCTCTAAGTGTCACCCAAATGAATACCCATTGATAGTGCATCATGTTTCTCTCAATTTGTGCTTGTTTCTATTTAAATAAGAAGTAATAAACTAATAATAAAGGTCTGGTAGAATAACCTATTTATTTGTGCATGCATTATCAAGATAAGTGTGAAGATAGCCTATTTATCATGGGAAGAATGACCTATAAATAAGAAAACACTCATGAAAATGGGTTGTTAGATGGGTAACAATTTAGATTACCTAATGTAAGCTAGATCTGAGAAGTGTGAACTTGCTAGGAGGATATCAATCCATACTCTTAAAATAGTTAAGTTCAAAGAAATGAAGATAAAGTATTTGCATCAAATGATAGAAAATACTAAAAGAAAATTTAAGAAGAAATGAATGCTTGATAAATAAAATAGACTAATTATATCAAATAGTGAGTCAATACTAATTCTAAAGAGGTCAGGTGAGGTTCAAAAAATAGATGAGGTCTATATGAATAGGCAAGGACATAAAAAGTGGAATTTAGGTGAGGGTCAATAAGTGGAAATAACTTGTTTTTATTTCCTACCATAGTGATCATCGGTGGTCAGGGTGACCATCAGTATTTAAGCTAATCATTGATGGTTGGTGATCATCGATGGTTGAAGGTGACTATGGGTGGTCAGGGTGATTGTCGATAGTTCTTGTAAGTTCTAAAAGTGTTCATAAAGGAGTCTAATTTAGATTACATAAAGGAGTCAGTAAGTGGTTTAAGATCTAGTTAAGGTTAAGGGGTCAGTGGGTAAGATGTAGAAAGGTTTGATTCGGTTAGGGAAGTCAGAAACCAAACAAATAAAACTTTTAATGAAAAATATACCTAACTTGTTTCATGATTGGCTTGGGAAGGTTTGGGGGTTTTTCCCTAGTTTTTTATATTATGTTGTGTTTGATAAAATTAGCAGGTGAAAATCTAAATTGGGAGGGTAGGTAGGTTAGAAGTAGGATAGATGATAGATTTAAGGTAATTAGGTGCTAAAAAAGGGTGGTTTGGGTGGTTTTTAGGTAGGGTATGTCTAGGATTTCATTGCTAGCAATCAAACATTGTTACCATCAATGGTCATACCCAACCATCAGTGGTCATAGTTAACCATCAATGATAAAAGACCAGAGGTCAAATGACTAGCCGACCGTCGGTAGTCGTAGTCACCATCAGTGATCAACTAAAGAGTTTGGTGAGTTAAAAAAAATGTTAAGGAAATAAGATAGAGGTAAAATATGGTTTTGATAAAATGTTAAGGGTAGGATTTTTTATAAAATATGAAGTGTAGTGTTGAATTTCAAATGTTTTTAGGATTAGAATGTTAAGGGTATCAAAATTATATGTGGATATAGTTTAGCTTGGGTGCAAGGTAGTTTTATAAAATATGTTGACATAGTGTATGTAGGAAAAAATAGGTGACATTAAGTAGGATGAATGAGATAAAAAGAGGTTTTTATTCATGGGTAGAATAGTTAAATAGAAAACTAAGTGTGTTTGATAATTATTTTTGTAGGTATGAGATCAGATCTAAATGTGAGATCAGGTTCCTTAGATTTTTACAAAGATCCATTAGTGGATGACTGATGATGATTGGATGCACATGGAAGAGGTTGTCCTCAGAGTTATGATACATTTCTAGAATGTGTCACATGATGTGGCTATAATCATGGCCCTCATCAATAGATGGGATTTGACCATAAACACATTTCTCCTACTGATAGGTGAGATGACCATCCTACTAGAGGATGTATATAGGATTACATGGCTGCCCATTCGAGGGGAGCTGATATATCACATAGAGAGTGAGGAGAGAGATGATCATATGGTGCTCTTATATGGTGAGGATCAAGCCTTGTCTAGGTGGCATGTCAAAGGGTTCAGTTATAGGCATTATATTAGAGGGCCACATATGACAAGAGGTTGATGATGATGGTGCTGGTAGTTTCATGTTTTTCATTGCTAGATTCAATTAGTGGTTGGTTTATTTATCTTTTTCTAGGTGTTTTGGTGGAGATTTGCTTGGTCAAATAGTTTTTAGGTGGGCACTAGTTGTTTTGGTCTAGATATATAGGGAGTCATGGGGGTTCCAATATCATAGGAGATATGGCATTATCATGGGGGTTTTGATTCATTATTAGGCCTAAGATCATAGTAAATTCTTGAGATTGATGGGGTTGCAATGGGAGGGATATGCCTAGATGGACTTCAAGATGGGATTCATGTGATGGAGGGGTGACTACATGCTCATAAGAATTGGTAGAGGTATAAGGGATATAGATTATTTTAGGGAGGTGTTGGATGCCCTAGTTATTAGAGATGTTATTTGGAGGTCATATGTCAACTTCCTGAGGTGGGCCCACTATACTCAACATATTTTATTGATGTAGAGTTAGAGGTGGATTTTTGGAGGCAAGAGGGTGAAATTGAGCTCATCCATTTTGATAACGTACATAGGCAATATGGGTTGGTATAATGGATTTTGGGTCCATTCTTAAGGTATAGGTGGGAAAATGCTAAGTTTTTTCTTCCCATGCCATAGCTAGTGGAGGTGGTTCTTGATCATAAGGAGTTACTTGTTAGAGTAGAGATAGATGATACTAGTTTTATTGATGGTTATGTGGCATGGTATCAAGCCATCTATATAGCTATAGATTTTAGATGGGATGATGGGGGTCGATAGGCCATATATGTGGATAATGAAGATTGCCCTAATGGATGGGTAGGAGTGGCATTAGCCAACACATAATCAGAAATCATACTTTTATAGGGATAGGTGTCAACATTATAGGGCCAAGTTGTGACATTATAGCATTAGGTTGCCACTATGATAGGTGAGAGGGACTAGGCTAGGACTTCCCTAATCTTAGTGACCTAGGATAGGGGCATGTTGAGATAAAGAGGAGGAGTATTTGTAGCACCAATGAGACCACTAGGTATTATCCCTATGTCATATTACTTGTCTATAATTGATGATTTATAATATTATGAGGCCATAGTTTTGACACAGTGTCTACAAGAGCCCTGATGGGGTGAGTATAGATTTAGCTTGGTAGGTGGTGTAGGTGTAGTGATTCCAAGTTAGTGGGTCACTTCAGTGAGCGGATAGGTAGACATCTTAAGGGGTCAAGAACCAAATGGTGGTGGTATTGTAGGAGGGGCTAGTGATAGTTGTGCCTCGGGGGCATAGTTTATATGATATATATATAAATATGATTTTGATACTGGCTTAGGAGCTGATGTAATGAGATGTATACATTTTGAGAGAAGGATGCACATTATTACATGTACCATTTTATGTTGATGTATATGATGCGTATGATGTGATGGTGATATATAGATTTGATTTTATGGTTCATGGTTTATGTTTTTGGTTTGGATGTCTATGTATGTTTATGTTCATGAGATGTAGACTCATTAACTTAGGCATGTGATGATTATGTATAATGTTTATGATGAATGGTTATATATGATTATGATGTTTATGATTGTGTTTCCTTATAGGGTTATGATGTTTATGATTGTAGATGTAATGCGGTTTATGATTATGGTTGTGATCATGATTTTTTGATTATGGTTATGGTGTTTATGGTTTATAGGTATGATGTTTATGATGTTTTGGATATGGTTATGTGATGTTTATGATTATGGTATGATGTTGGAACATAAAACATGTGTGAAAAGAGATGAAAATCATGAGACCTAGGTCTAAGTGAATAGATGAACCAATTAGGAGAAGATAAGGAAGAGGCATGATGCTTCTTCATTGGTAAGGACTAAATAAAAAACCAAAGTGATATTGAGTTAATGAACTTAAGCCCTTAGAATGCTTTGCATTATCATGTGTTTGTCGATAAAAAGGTATCTTGATCACATTATGTCAAGTAAGCTTAAAAATCCCTTGATTTGTAGATGGTATAAAGGGGAGATAGGTGATAGGTGATGTGAAGGGGAGTGTAACTTTTCTATGGGTTGGTTTTCCCTTTTTGTAGGTGACCTCAGAACCATAATAGATAAGTCCATGTTTGAATTCAAGGTGTAGACTAATCAATATCAAAAGTCTACTAATGTTATATACGAAAGCTGATTGCAACTTTCTTGGGATAGCTTTTTTTTATTTCGATATAGGATCTTTTGTTACTTTTTTTTTTTTATAGTTTTGTGAATCTGATTGATGTGGGAAGATTCAAATTATTGCTTTTACAAAATTGAATTATCCATCCTTTAGGGGAAATGTCTAAGTTTTGGGCTAGTTCATTTGGTAGTTGTCCTTCAAGGTTGCAGTTTATCTTTTAAGAAATTTTAGATTTTGGGCAATTGTCCTTCAAGGGAGCAGTATACATGATAGAGATGTTTGATATAAGTGATATTTAGGTATCCCTAATTTTTTTGATGCTAGGTTAGACATGGAAAAGCCTATTTAGGCTTAGATGTTTACCTTTATGAGGGTAAAACCTTAGAGCACAAGAGGTTAATGATAGGTGAAAGGGGTGATTTTAAGAGACAAAAACCATGGGATTTCATCTGATTAGGGATAAAAAAATATCCATGATAACCATGCCATAGGTATAGCTAGGTTACCCATATTTTGGATTAGGCTATGACTATGATGGTTAATCGCATGGTTCTATGTTGTAACTAGTGATCTTAAAAAGGATGATGTGAAGGCATGAGGAAGGTAAAAATATCATAAATCAAGGGATGAGTTTAAGTTAGACAAAAGGTGAGTTTTATTCTTATTTAACAAAAGAAAGGATGCAGATGTAAAACATTGAGAGGTTTAAGTTTTATTTTGCCTTCAAGAGAGGAAAAATGATAAGCTCCTGATCCATACCTGTGGGTTATGATGTAAGGTCCAAGCCAATTAAAAGAAAACTTTCCTCACTTTATTTTCTCCATATTGGTCACATGTTGATTTTATTTCATGATGAGGTCTTCAATTTTGAGTTTTCATTCTTTTAAGTGTTTTTTATAAGCACATTTGATTCTCTCTTGATAGAAATGAAGGTGGTTAAGCACTCCTAGGTAGCATTCATTAAGTATCTCAAGTTATGCTAGACACTCTTGATGATAGTCACTTTTAGAAATGATATCTTGTAATTATATTCAAAGAGAAGGAATTAGGACTTTGAGATGCAAGACCACCTCTACTTAGAAGACTATAGAGAAAGGGGTAACACTCGTAGAGGTTTGGATGTTAGTGTGATAGGTCCATAAATTGAAATAGATGTGCAAGGGCCAATCTCGACTAAAAGCACTGACCATTTTCGTTAACATCTTATTAAGGGCTTTGTTTGATTATTTTATTATGGATGGTAAGGTGAGGAGAAGCTTAACTTGATGCTAAATGTGTCATAAGGACCTTATACTTTATTGTTTTTAAAATGTTTTCCATTATTGATGATGATCTTATGGGCAACATCAAAATGACAAATGATATGATTATTGATGAAGTTGACTATCTATTGGCTTTTGTTGAGATGAGAGGAATAGCTTCCACCCACTTGGTTAAATACTCAGTGGTGGAGATGAAGGAGTGGTGCCACTATGAGGAATGAGGGTTGATTTCCCCAATGAGATCTAGTCCCCATTATGAGAAGGGCTAAAATTTCTTGGATAATTAGAGGCCATGGGCTAGTACATGATATAAATTAGCATGTCATTGACATTTATTACACTTATTTACATAATCACAATAGTCTTTGTTGAGGATTGGCCAATAATAACCAAGGTGAAGGATACATTTAGTGATAGCTAAACCACTAAAGTGTCCCCCATAGATTTTATTAGGTGTTTCTTTAATAGCATGGGAAGCTTCATGATTGTGTAGACAATGAAGAAGGAGGTTGTCAAAACCACATTTCTAAAGGATTCCCCCTAGTATGGTATAACAAGAGGTAATTTGAACAAAGTCTCTTTGGGCATTCCTAGAGAGGTTAGGAGGAATGATGTCAAGGTTAAAGTAATTGAAGGTTTGCTCATACCAAATGTTCAATGGAGATTCCTCCACACTAAAAATGGTAGGGAGGTCATATTGGATAAATGAGGGTGTGATAAAATGATGGATGGTTATAAACAGTTTGGAATTGGATAGTTGAGATGGGATTTGGGAAGCAAGGGAGGCCATTATATTCATGAACTTGTTAGTATATCATGGAATAGATTGGATAAGGTAATGATCAAATGATGATAAGATTACATCTACTAGTTACTTGTACTTTTGAAAGACACCATTGTTACATTAGTAAGATCCATTAACTTGGTTGACCACAAGTTTGGAATCACCAAAGAAGTTGATCTTCTTAACTCCCAAAGCTAGAGCAATTTGGAGACCTATTACTTTGGCTTCATACTCATCCATATTATTGGTGCACTCAAAATCAAGATTGAAAGAGAGAGGAAGAGGTTCACCATCGAGGGGAATGAGAATAAATTCAGCACCCCCACCTCACTGACACATTGAGTCATTGAATAACATGGTCATTTTGTAGGTGATGTCCTCTTGAGAAAGAGTCATGATGGACTCATTCAAAAACACAAGAGGAAGTCGTTAGTTGTCTGTCAAAGGATCTTTAGCCAATTCATTGGAAATAAATTTCCATTTAATCAAATTTTATTAGAGTAACTCAAGGTCAAACTCAACTAGGAACATGACCCACTTAGACATACACTAGTTTTGGTATGGTTTAGAGTGCATGTACTTGAGTGGGTCAGTGTTAGTGATGACATAGGTTTTATGGTTGAGGAGGTAGTGATGAAGTTTTATAGCCATAAAGACTAATGCAAGGCAAAGTTTCTCAGTATGGGTTTACCAAGTATCATACTCTATAAGTGTTTGACTTATATATTATGTAACTTTCTCTTTGTTTTCTTCATCACGGTGAGTGAGCATTGCCCCTAAGGAATGGTTAGTGTTGGATATATAAAGGTAAAAGGGTTGGTCCTCTTTAGGAAGGGTAAGAATAGGTGGATAAAGGAGGTACTTTTTGAGTGAATCAATGGTTTGTTAGTAGTCCTTAGTCCATTTAAAAGATGTATATTTCTTAAAAGGATGGTGAAAGGGTTTATATCGATATGATAATTGAGATATGAAGTGATGGCTGGATTAGATCTTCCCCTATAGGATATGGAGTTGCCTAAGGTGGGTTGGAGGTGGTATTTTGAGGATGTCTCTAACTTTTTTAGGGTCTAATTCAATTCCTCGAAGAGAGATGATAAATCCAAGAATATTTCTAGATAAGATCCCAAAAACACATTTCTTAGAGTTGAGTCAGACATGGTAATGGATTAGACACTCAAAAATAATTTTGAGAACATCAAGATGATCCTTACAATATTTGGATTTCTCAAGGAGATTATCTACATAGTCCTGTATGATTTTATGAATGAGATCATGGAATATGTAGGTCATCACATGCTGGTAGGTTGTTCTAGCATTCTTCAAACCAAATGGCATGACCTTATAACATAAGGTTCCCCAAGGGGTGATGAAAGAGTCTTATGTTGATCCTTGGGGGAAATCAAGATCTAATTATATCTTGAGAAACCATCCATGAGAGATAACATCTTGTGGTTAGATATATAATTAACAAGTTGATCAATACTAAGCAAAATGAAGTCATCTTTTAGACAAGTAAGATTGATGTCACAAAAATTGATACAGAGGTAAAGTCCCCTTGTGGGTTTGGTAATGGGGATGATATTGGAAATCCATTGGGGATAGTCAATGGGTTGAATTAAATCGATAGATAAGAGGCATTGAAGATCTTCTTTAACTAGAAGGACGATACAAGGGTACATCCTACAAAGCTTTTACCTAATAAGCTTAGTGTTAGAAAAGATGAAAATATTATGGAAAGAAATAGAAGGGTTGATCTTGGGCATAACTTGATAGGACCAAGCAAATGCTATATTTTGATCATGAAGGAAGGAAATTTAATCCTTTTTCTCTGAAGAATCTAAGGATTAACCAATCTTCACAATGTGAGGGTTATCTTGAGCACCCAAGTTGACATCAAGAGTGGATTCATTTAACATGGTTTAGTTCTCATGAGGAAGAGATTTGTGGATATAAGAATCCCCTACACCAAGATAGGTGAGAATGTAATCATCATCTTAATGTTAGATGGTGTTGATGGTAGGAGAATCATTTTCTACCATTTCAAGATGAATCAGAGGAAAGGTTTTAGTTTGGCCACCCTTTTGATAGGAAAGAGGGGCCAACCTAATGGTATTAACTAAAAAACATTAGGAGGAATGATTTTGAAATAATTAGACTTTAAAAAGGGGTAGGTTTGATGAGGATGAGATGTCTTCCTCTATAGTGGTGATGGGTTTGGGTGAATTGGTGGGTTCTTCTAGTGGTATGAACCTGAGCCCAAATAGCTCACAAGATTTTTAGGTTTTGATCAAAGGTAACTCATGGGGTTCATGTTCATAATGACCAAGGTTGAATCCCTTTTAGTCACACTTATGAAGGTATAATTTATCAAATTCTAGTTTGTCCAAATAGGATAAATCAAAATTAAATGGTTGGATAGAAGAGGTGGTGGAGGAAGAAAGAAGCAGATGATCAAGTCCTCCATAGATGAAATTGGTTTGGTGCTTATGAAATTCAAAAGGAATAATGGTTATGATATAGGGATCATAGTCAAGATCATGGTCAAGGTTCCCATACTCTTGAGGAGTAGGGAAAGTATCCAAGGCCAAAAGATGATAGTCTCCCAATGAGAGATGTTGAAACATAGGTTCCAAGGGGTCCTCTATGGGGTTCTGAGAAGAAGGGATAAATGAGATAGTCAAATATTCATTGATGGTATGGGTAGACTTGTTAGTAGTTTCTGGTGAGGTGTTGTTTTTGGTTGGTGGTGAGGTGGATGAGTGAGGAATAAGAACATTATTGGGTTGATATGTCATGTTACAAGATGAAAAAGGACTAGGGTTAGCTTCTATGGTGATGACTTTACCTTCATGTTAGTACTTGATACATTGATACAAGGTGGATGGGATATAACTCATGGCATGGATCTAAGGGCATCCAAGTAAGACATTGTATTGGAACTCACCTTTTATGATGTGTTGAGACTGACATACCCCCTTTTTTCACTTTTGTTGAAAGGGTACCCTTGTGAATGTTTCAAAACATCTATGTTCTATGTTAAATGTGAAAGGGTTATTCTCTCTTAAAATTTAAATTCAATTTCAAGAAAAACATGAGCTTCAATGAATCTGGTTGTGATTATGTTTCATGGACTAATGTTGCTAATGATTGTCTCTAAGGTGATTACTTATAGGTTCTATGGAGAAAGCTAGGGTTCCTAAGTAGTAAAACATAGGGGTTTGAATTCAAACATTTCTGGGAAAAGTCTAGCTTGAAATTTTATTTCCTTTTAGTTAAAAAACCCAAAGTCTAATATTATATTAAGCTTTGATTATGTTTTTCAACATGACCAAATGTTAATATAAAATTAAGACTTGGACATTTTTCCCTTTTAAAATTCAAGAGCCCTTTTGGATTAACTAAGTCTTATTAAGGTTTAAGTGTATTTGTATTTGTAATCATGAACAACTTTTAAAGGTCTAAACCTTAGGCTAGACCTTTATAAATATCAGACCTTAACTTAAAGCTTGTGTATTTTTATAGATCTGATGCTTCTCACTTAATCAAAGATTTTGATCTAATGGTTCAAACCAAAGATGACACTGAAAGGGAAACCAATCATTGTCAAGCATTTTTATTATGATCTGGTGGTCCTCATTACCTTAGAATCTTTAATTCGATGGTGCGCATCAACCCTAAAACCTTAAGAATTCCTAAAATCTTGATGTGTGGCACTCGGTCATTGGATCAAATCAATTCCATTTTCATAAATTTGAAAAAATTTCTCCCATTATTTGATGTCTACAAGGACATATTTGATGTTATCAAACCTATCAAAATTAACCTTGACAAATTTTCAAAGACTAAGAAAAGGGGGCATTTCTAAAGACCCTTTAAAAAAATTCCTAGCATTTTTATGTAGGAAAACTTAGCATAAAAGGTCTTAACCTAAGTTATTTTATGTTTCTTAACATAAAATGACTTTAGGAACATCATTTTGAGTTTAAGTTTATATATTCATAAAACTGATTAGAAGGTGTGCATCTTGCAGGATTGAATGATGATCTCTCACTCACTAGATTTGATCCAATGGTGTATTGAGCTTGAAGAATTTTCAAAGGCTTCACAAGCTTGATGTGTGGCCAATGTACATCCTAAATGCATGCATTTAATGATCGAAGCTTAGAAAATATCTAATGGCAATCACTTGCTCGCTAGATTTGATCTAACAATGTGTCAAGCTTGAGGACTTTTCAAAGGCCCTATGAGCTTGACATATGGCATAACCAATGAACTTAAGGATCAAAGGACCAATGAAATGTAAGGACCTAGATTCAATTTTTCAAAGTGAAATAAAGAATATTTTTTAAAGGCCAATGGCTAGTCTTCAACTAGAATTAATGAAATTTGCCATGAAGGGGCATGGAGCCAAGCCACATAGGAACCACATAATCATGGAATATCAAAATAAAAGATATCCTAATCTCAAAAATGTATATGACATGAGAATAAGGCCCCATCAAATTTGAATCATGTATAAGATTAAGAAACTAGATATTTCCACCATTAAAGCTCAAAAACCTTAAACCTTCTATAAGAAAATTTGACTCAGTTTAACTGATAATAAAGTAATCAAAATAGTGCAACTAAATCTTGAATCAAGTTCCCTAGTGAAACCCGTAGTGACCTTGCAATTACAATTTAGTGTCATCAATGATGACAGGTAGGCAATAGATGAAAGTAGAAGTAGAGCTTTATCTGATTTTAGATAGTGAAGGAAAAATCTTCAAGGACACAGAGTTAGACCTGACAGCCTTGAATGTGCATGGAATTAGGAATTAGTTTGAGTTATTATTCATTTTTAGGAATTTTAACCAATTTCCCATGAGGAAAAGAGTAATGTCATTATGCACCAGAGATATAATGACCTAGTCTAAATTTAGCTAGTAGACCTCCACCATGTTGTAGCCAAACTAGAGGTAATGCATTGTATCAACCTCCTTACTCACATTTTAATTTATTGAAAACTATATGTGGAATAGATCATTCAAAATGGAAACACTAATAAGGTTTCATTCATTTCTCCTATGGCCTTCAAAACTTATTATAACCTCCCTTTGAATCATATTGATCTCCCATCCCTAAGAGAGTGGAAAAATAACCAAAACCTAGATTCAGTCCTCAAACCTTGGTTAATCCAAGGATCCCATATTTTCAATTCTCCTGATGGTGGGATTCTAATTGTCTAATTTAGGGAGGGTATTAGGATAACTATGACCTTATTGAATAGATTATTTGGTGTCTGTTCCACTACTTATGTGAGCAAGTTCTAGGTATTTTATGTTCATTACATGTTGGAATGAAATTTAACTCCTCCCATTAGAGACCTAATAAGATTTTTACTAGCCAAATAATTCATAGCCATCAAGAGAAGGACCTCCAAGCAATTATTTATGGCATCCTACCTTTTGGATTCACTTTTGGCCTCTATAGATTTCCCTAACATCCAAAATTGGTCCCCTAATGGCAAGACCACTATCTCTCACCACTACTCTACATTTCATATATTCAAATACAAAAAACACATGCAATTTATCTATGATGGTGTTTTCCCAAATATCTATGAATCAATCACTAGTGTCCCTATGACAAGACTCCACCCTCTAATCAATAGACAATTGGAATTATGGGGGATTTATGGTTCTATTCATATTGCACTATAATAAGGATAGAAGGAATCATGATTCAACCATACAGATTACCCATTCATGTCACTAATAAGCTTGAAGATCAAGAGATTGCTTATCAAATCATCCAAGGAGTGGATGGGATATGCAATAAAAATAAGAAATCTCAGTTACACCCCTTTCCATGGGACATTATTAGGATTGTGATCAAGGATTGGAAATAATTAGAAATTATGGTGATCCACAAAAATTATTTTGATTTCTAGCTAGATAAGCTTAATATGTGGGACCCTAATGAAAATGTGGCCAACCACATCTAGGATAAAAACATCCTAAATATTGAGTACAAATATCAACTAGGTGAGGGAGGTGATATATACACAAAAGCAAAGAACTTTGAAGAAGTTATGTTCAAGGTTAAAGGCTACAATATCCATTTAGAGCATAGGCTAGTCAGAGACAATAAAACCTCAAGAGAAAGATGGAAACTACATCCCTTACATTATCACTTGTTACCAGCACCATTTAGGACTACTCATAAGGAGCCAACTATTAGAGGATAATATTCTGAGCCTTAATGAGTAGAATTCCCAAAATAACTGTAAGTTGGGTAACTTGAGGATATAAAAAGAAAGGGTAAAGTTGTGGTTAAGGAAAAAAGGATAGAGCATAGACTTGGTGAAGGTCCTAAACCCTAGGTATCCCTATAGAGGCCTCCTTTCCTAGTGGAATTCATTAACATGATTGCCTTAGAGGCAACAGAAATAGTGGAGAGTTCCCTTATTGATATTACAGCTACCTATGGTTCTAATAGGGAGGAAGATCCCTCTAATAAAATAATCCAAGATTTGATCTCACTGAATGGAGGAAAGAGACAAGTAAAATTGGCCTTGGCTCCCCTATCACCTAAAAATAATCCTAAGTTAACCTTTTTAGTGATGAGAATCCTATTTATGGACTAGCCATTCTTGACTAGTTTATTTATGGGAATTTTTTTAAAAAATCCCATCTCTTTTTCCATCATTAGACTTAACCCGAGTTGTCATACATGCCCAAAACACTATCAAGCCATAGATTTAGTACATTATGAATAGACAAGCAAAGAAAAGGATCTAAATCCATCACAACAAGGAGAGCTAAGGGATTAACACCCTAGAGGCCTCTAAGAGTTTAAATGTAGAAGTCCCTGAGCATCTATAATTAAAGGAGTATGACCTAAAGGTCCACTTCAATCCATACATAACAGGGCTTGAGAGAGTAGTGACAAAGAAGGATACTGTTGGTACCAAGGAGTTCACCTTTCAAAAGGTGGAACCATTTATGGGCTTAACTCCCATTCAAGGGTAGATAGTAGGAGAACATCCTATCTTTCTAGAGGATGTAGCTAGTTTGGTAATGGCATAATCAATAAAGAACTTGGTAGGAATCCAAAAAATGAAGTAGAGGATCCTTAATTTGGAGAAGGAGAAGAAAGATTTAAAGGCTTAGGTCCTACTTTCAATTCCGTTGGACATATTACAAATGATGAATAAATATATGTTGGACACATTTGAGAATTTAAAGAACATCAGGCTTAAATTAAGTTATTTAAACCATCAAGATGAGATGGAACAAGCATTAGTCACCCAATGGTAGGATTCTCAAGATAAAATGATAGAACTCATCAAGGTGCACATGATAAAGCAGGCCCTAAAAATCAAGATCATCAAGCTTATACATTTAGATATCCTCATGGTAGTTTTGATGGATAAGCAAGAAGATTTGATCACTTGGTGCAGCAATGTCAACAACTTCATCAAGGAAGATAAGGAACTGATAACTAGAATAATGAAACTTTTGGGGGGCCTATTGGGCAACCCTTCTTAAACCACTACTATGGACCTGATCAGTGATGAATATTTCAAGTAGAGAGTTGGTATCCACATCTAGAGTCTCAAGTGGCATCAGAACCATCCTACCAAGGATAATAAAAATATTTTTGACATCATTATTATTGCAAGAAAGTAGATTTTAGAAGTACAATGTATCAAGGAACTCATGGCTAAGGCTGATAGTGAATTTGACAAGTTAGCAAGTCAAGAAGAGGATTGTCTAATGAAGCCTATAGTAGATTTTGAGCTAATCATAGAGAAATACACCAAGGTGAAATACTTCCTCAAATAGGGCTAATTAAAGGTCCCATCAATTTAATTTTCAAAAGAATATTCTTTTTGTAAAATATATTCTAGTTTATAAGCATATACTTATTCTCATCAAGTTGGCATGAAAGCCTTTCACATTCTATCTTTGTATTAAGGATAAATGTCCTAATCCTACATGTGGATATTTTGAGAAAGTTAACCAATAAACTACCTATGTTTCCTATAAATATGTAGGGAATACCATTTTGTAAAGGATAGATATTTTGAGCAATTGTAGACCAGGATCATTTAAGATAACTAAGGAATTTTGAAAATATTGTCTTTATATTATGTTAAATGTCAATTTTGTCTCTCAATTGCATGTTTTCATCTTAATTTTGAAGGATTTTTGATACTTTGAGTTACATTCTCTATCATAGGGATATTGATTTGTGATAACACTAGATTAACTATAAATATCTCAAGTATACTTTGTTTTATTTTGCTCTACATTTGGATGTGCTTAGGCTATTCAAACCATAGTAGCAAACATTTAAAGTAAACTTGGTTCTTACTTATGATTTATATATTTCCTCTAAATTTTTCTTAATTTATTATGTAATCTAAGTTCATGTTATTTTATATCATAAATTGGTTCATGTGTGCTTAAAGTAATTAGAATTTTGTCATAATATTTGAGATGAGAATTTTCAATCCCATTTCCTTTCTACCTCACCCTTCCCTTTTATTATTTTTATCAAAAATGAATTTAGATTAAATATCATTGTCAATATTCATTTAGATTATTTTGGAAATCAACAAATTTATAAAGATCCAAATATTTTGACCCTAGTGGCTCCCAACCACCAAATTAAACAAATATTGTGGATAGTTCTCATACTCTGCTTCTATTCCACCATAGACATCATTGAATTGCCAAAAACTACAACTCATGACTTGGATTTTTCAAATCTTAAAATAAGAAGTGTTCAACAACACTGAAGAGCACCTATGGTACATTTAGAATCATTAACAAGGAGCTCCATTGGTGATAGAAGGAGGGCCACAAATCTTTAAAGATATTTTCTAGTTTTAGTGTATTTGGTCAAAGATCACTCTATATTTTACATGATTGTGTTTCTTTTAGCATAAATTATGTAAATATTGGTGACCTTCATGGTTTTATACTGGTCTTTGGGTTTACTTAGGCAAAGATTGATATTCTTTGAATATATATATGCTTAATCCTAGTAAATATGGTTTCTTGTGCTAAAAATTTATTAGTATTTGAATTTAAAATGGCTTATCTAGTTAAAATTAACAATTATTTATCAATAAGAAGTTTATTTGAGTCATAAGTTGAAAATAATGGTCATATTTACATAATTTAGCACATCCTTGAGCTTGTTTAGTCAAAGATTGATGTATTTTATCCTTTTATGAGAAAATCCTTGCAAAACAAGATATACAAGTTGATTATTGATTATTTGTGAAGATCTAACTTGACTCATCATATTTTAAATAGGATCCTTAATCCTCAAGCTATAATTTCCAAGGATCATGACCATATCACATTCAGAGACTAGAGAACCCTTGCTCAAGCTAGAAATTCATAGAAAAACCAAGAAAGATTGAGGAAGGCACAAACATTCTAAGTCTATACCATATTTACCCTTACAAGAGATTCATGTGTTAATTTCCATCCAACTATGGCATGGCTTGGAAGTTCCACCATCAATATACTAGGTGTGATTCATGACTTACCATGTAATCTTGAAAAATATTTACCAATATTTAGTCCAACTAGTATTGAAAATGTAGAGGAACATGTTAAATATTTCAAAGTTGCATTAATATTTTTAAATGTTATTCATGAATATGTAGCATGTAGGTTGTTCTCATTTACATTCAAAGATGTTGACTATGAATGGTTCCTTAATTTTTTTGACAATTGCATTATCTCATGGAATAACTTTGACACTATCTTTATTGATCAATTTGGAAAGATCATAAGCCCCTATATCATCTATCATCAATTAACAACTATTAAGAGAGATATAAGTGAACCTATTAGGTCCATTAATGCTAGGTTCAAAAATATGTTTAGTCAGACCATGGATCCATATTGAAAATAATGAAGCTTTATCTCTGGAATTTTACCAAGATGTTATTGACCCCATGAATTTTATATTTATTAAAAGAGATAGCCCAATTATCATCCCACTACCTCAAGATTATTTTGAAATAGTGGTTATTAATGACCAAATGCAGCCCCAAGGACAAATGGCTTATTCTATCCCAAATGTTAATCCTCAAATGCTTGTATTAAACATTTTCCCAAATAATAACCAAAATACTCTAGCATTAAACAAATTCCCTATATTGAATGTATTACTTAATAGCCATGTTTCCCCTAATCATAACCTAGGTTTCTTGAGCAATCAAGCTACCAATGGATCTCATATCAATGACCAAAAGGATTTACTGACTGTCAATGGCATTAACAATGGCTAGGGTCAAAATTCTAAGACTCCAAAGAATGAGAATGAATCTATATTAAAAGTGCTCTAGAAGCTCAGTACGTATTTCTTGTAATTTCAAGAATAATTTGGTAATGCTAATGACAACTCTAGAATGAACTTCACTTTCCAAAAGTTTAACATGCTTAGAAATAGATTTCAAAATGAAAGTTTCTAAAATAATAAAGCTAATGAGCCTTCCTCTATCAAAAGGACTATGGATATCAATATCATTGATATTACCTTACAAGACTATTGTAGGGTCCATGCTACCTCCAATCATGGTGAGATTGACTACAATGAATTTTTCAAAGCCTTTGAATCTTTCCAAGAAGAACTTGACACATTTGAAGTGGTTTCAACAAAGATGTTGTTGCAGGTCTTTTTGAATCTAAACCATCTAACCAAGCACATATGGTAGAACATTTTAATTCCATTTTCAAGAAGATAATGAGCCTGAGAAAATCCCTAAAGAGATTCAAGAATTCTAGTAGTTCTTAAAGACATATCCTCTAAGAAATAGTGAGAAAAAATAGCCATTAACTACTTCTACTCCACCTAACAACTATGGGACCCCTCTAGACACTGTATCAAATAATAAACCTAAACCTCCCAAAGGAGGATCTTAAAAACCTACTACTGATTCTTTAAACAAAACTAATTACAATATTATGGAAGATATGAAAAATATTAAATCCAACATCACTCTGCATGAGCTAACTTAGATCAAAAAATAGAGACTTACGATTTTAATCCTTGTCCAAGAAACTTGGGAAGTTCCCTAAAATTGATATTGATAATGTAATTATGTAAGTAACCAAATCAGAGCCCCCGCCCTTCTTGCTTACAATTAGGATATTTGGGAAGAATCTCCATAATTGTCTTTTAGATTTTGGAGCTTCAACCAACATTATGCTTACTGAGATATGTGAACAAATTGGGTTAACACCAATCAAATCTGATAGGGTGGTTACTCAACTAGATAAATCAAGAGTCAAGGTCATTGAGGAGTTATTGAATGTGCATATGCAATTGGCTAGTGAACCAAGGGTTCAGTAATTCATTGACATACAAGTGGTGGATATTTATAATGCTTATGGATTGATCTTAAGTAGAGAATGGACTAAGGCCTTAAATGGTTACATGTCTACTAATTTCTAACACTTGTGGCTACCTTGAAAATGTGTGCCAAATCAGATAAGAGTAAAAAGGGAACTTAGGATGAAACACATGATAATAGAGTACAATGCTATCAATGAAAGGGTAAACTTCCTAGATTTTGATCTAAGAGTTTTCACTTTAGAAACTACAAAGGAACTTGGTTCCAAGATCTCTCCTCCAACGCCTAGCTTGTGGAAGTTATATGTTGATGGTGTTAAATCCAAATCATGATCAAGTGCTAGTATTGTATTGATAAACCCTATAGAAAAATAATACCATGCACCTTATAGGTTAAAATTCCCTTGCACCAATAATTTACTTGAGTATGAAGCTCTCATCTTAGGATTACAACTTGCCATCAAGCACAAAGTCAATGGAGATTCTAAACTTGTAGTTAATCAAGGAACAAGTACCATTGCAAGCTATCTTACCTTAAGAGGTACAAATTCAGAGTTTGGGACTTAGTGGAATCTTTTGATGCTTCAATTTCTTGTCTATCCCTAGGGAAGAAATAAAAGTTGTTGATGAGATTGCCTCTACTACAGCTAACCTTATGCCTAATTCTTAGAACCTTAGTATTTAGCTTGTACCATGTCCCTCAGTCCTTGACAACATAAATAACTTCCAAGTTTTCAATGATGATCAATAAATTATGGATTTCTTGATTAATTCAAGAGCCTTTTAAGCTCACATTATTGATGAAACTAATGAAACCTTTCCTGAGAAGGAATTTAATGGTAAAATCATACAACTAAGTGACAATAAGATACCTAATGGGATGATTTCATTGAAAAGACTATTTGATCTTGACAAGATTTATGAATCACCTAAGTAACCCAAGGTAAGTGATAAATACTATCATGTAATAAACCTTGGCCCACATGATCTGTCCCAAATGGTGAATATAGGGAAGGCTTACCTGAAATGGAAAATAGAAAAGCTATAGAGCTGCTTACAAAATATAAATATGTAATTACTTGGTCTTATGAAGATGTAAAAATATTTGACCCCAGGGTTATTACTCATATTATACCTCTCTAGGAGGGTTGTAAACCCTTTAGACAGAAACAAAGGACCAGCTAATCTTATTTTAGAACCCATGATCTTTAAGGAGGTAAAAAAACTATTAGATGCAAGGATCATGTTTCCAATTAGGCATTCCACTTGGGTTGTAAACCTAGTACCAATCAAAAAAAAGAATAGGGAAATAAGATTATGCATAATTTTAAAAAATATAAATAGAGCATATAAAAAGGACAATTACCCCTTGCCTTTTTTGGACCAATTTATCTAAGTTGTTTCAAGATCTTCCATGATGTCCTTTTTGGATGGATTTTCTAGATATAACTAGGTACTTGTTAGTCTAGAAGATAGGATGAAAACAACTTTTACTACTAAATGGGGAAAATATGCTTACAAGAGAATGCCTTTTGGATTAATTAATATAGGGTAGACATTTTAGAGAGCCATGGATCATGCTTTCTAAGGTATAGGGGGAAAATGCATCATCATAGATATAGATGATCTCACAGTATTCTCTAGGAATAGAGAAGAGCATTTCATGCATTTGAGACATGTATTTGATAGATGTAGGAAGTATGGTGTATCTCTTAACCCTAAAAAAATAATATTATGTGTCATTGAAGGAAAAATTGTGGGGCATGTCATTACCAAACATGGGATCTTTGTAGATCCTGATAGAGTGGAGGCCATTTCTAAAATTGGGCTACCCAATAGCTGCAAAGAACTAAAGTCATTCTTGGGCAAGATTAACTTCATGAGGAAGTTTATTTTAGGTTTTATTGAGATTTTAAAACCTTTGAATCATATTCTTAAGAAAGATGATAAAATTTCTTGGAATGAATAATCCAAGAAATCATTTGCTAACATTAAAAGACAAATCATTTAATCCCTAGTCTTGATAAGTCTTGAATTTTCAAATGCTTTCTTCTTATATTCATTTACTTTTGACCACACCATGGATGTTGTCTTAACTCAAAAGGTTGATGGGAATGACCACCCTATAACTTTCATGAGCACAAACTTCAAAAATGTAGAGCTAAATTATTCCATCATTGATAAGCAAGCCTATGCCTTGGTAAAGGTAGTAAAAAAATTTAGACATTACCTCCTTTGAAATAAGGTGCATGCCATTTTACCTGACCTAGCCATAAAGCTTATGTTGACTCATAAATAGCTTGGGGAAAGAAGAGGCAAGTGGATGGAAATCCTACAAGAGTATGATATAGAGAAAATTTTCGAATTAGTGAAATGTTAAGGATTAGTTTAGATGATTGTCAATATTGACCCCAAGCTCCATGTCATGCAAGTGGATCAATAGAAATTCTAACCCAATGAAAGGTATGACTATTTAATGCATCTTCTTATATGAGGCAATTTTTCCCTAGGACTCACCAGAGAACAAAAGAGAACTTTAAGGCTCAAAGTATCCCATTACCTCATCAAGGATTGAGTCCTTTATAGAAAAAACTTTGAAGGGATATTCTTATGATGTGTGTCAAAAGAAGAGGCCTCTCAAATCATGTCTACTTTCCATGAAAATTTGGGTAGTGGACATCCTTTGAGAAGAACCACATGCCACAATATTCTCAGGGATAGGTATTATTGGCCCACCCTTTTCAAAGATGCACACAAACATGTGAGGGAGTGTCATTTATGCCAGATCTACAGCACAAAAGAGCCAAAGATAGCCATGCCTTTACAACCTATGATGGTGGAGAAGCCTTTTGCATAATGGGTATTAGACTTCATATGAGTGATCAAATCTAATTATTTTGAAGGTCACAAATATATCCTAACTAATATGGACTACTACACTAGGTGGACTGAGGTAGTAGCCACTAAGTAATGTAGAATAGATGAGGTGATTAATTTCTTAGAAGAAAATATTTGCACTAGATTTGGAACCCCAATTTCCTTAGTTTGTGACAATGGATCTGCCTTCATATCCATTGAAGTGATGGAATGGGATTATGACCATGGCATTGCACTCAAGTTTTCCTCCAATCAATATCCCTAGGGAAATGGTGTTTCTAAATCCATAAATAAAAAGATGATGAAATCCATCAAAAAATCTATTGAAGATAAACCTAGAACATGTCATAAACTCCTTAAATTTGCATTATGGGAAAATAGAATCAGGGTCAAACAAGCCCTTAAGGGTTCACCTTTTTTGTTAGTATATGGTAAGGATCCTATCTTTCTCATCACCTTAAAGTTACCTATGTTCATATTCATGCAAGAATACATGGAGGATATCTAGGAACTTGCTAATTATAGGCTATTGGACATCATTCAAATTGAAGATGCCAGAGAAAAGGCATTTGTAGACTTCAATAGGAACCAATTAATCATGAAACTATGGTTTGATAAAAATTTAAAAGTGAAGGTATCTAGGTAAGGAGACCTAGTCCTCGTCTAGGACAAGGCATTAGAGCCTAAAGGCAAACATGATAAGTTTACCCCTTTGTGGATTGGCACATACAAAATTGCAAAAATATTAAGCAACAACACTTTCAAGTTGAAGGATCTTCAAGGAGAAAAGTTTACTTTTCCCACTAATGGACAATACCTCAAGCATTACTTTTTTGCTACCCCACTAGGGGTCTTCATGGAGTAAATATGTAATATTTTTAAGGTTAGAGTAGGTAGGCTAGTTAGTTTCCTTTCTTGCTTTGTTTTTTTTCTTGTTGGGCTTGTATATATATTTTTGCTTGTGCTTGTCTATTTTTGTTGTTTGTTTATTTTTGTTTCATCTTTTCTACTTGGTGTTCCTTAGTTATAGTAGAGTCTCATATATTATCTTTATTTGGAATTTCTCAAAAAGTATGAATATGAATCTTAAAAAAGTGAACATGAGGTGGTGATAAAGAATCGTGATGCAACCAAAGGCACTAGCATAGATAGGTATAAGAGCTAAATGTCCCACAAAGATTCAAACCTTATTCTGAATCAAAGCTTAGTTTTAAGAAGAATTATATGTGTATAATGTGAATTTAGTTTGTTATTTCACACTCATACTTACACTTAAAACACATCCTTTTTTGGGATTAAATTTTCAACTAAAGTATTGTAAGGCTAGGACATTTGACCAAATCCTTAAACCTATCTATCCTGGCTCCCAACCTTTGATTTTTTTTTAAAGAAAGATTTAATGCTAAATCAAAATATGAAAATTTAGAGGTGATTCAGGCAATCTCCACTAGGTTGATGGATGTCTAACTAGCAGTGGAGTAAGGCCATGAGTGGAGATAAATGTATATCTATCAAGGCTATAGATGCTTGGATATTAGCATAGCAATACCCAAGCCTCCCCTAAATTAAGAGCAATTGTTCCTAAGATAATATTTAAATATGCTCAAAGTCAAATGTAATGGCCAAAAGGATATGAACCTAGACATTATTTCTCTAAGTGTCATGACAAATAGTAATTGGAATCAAATCACACACTGCATGTTTTTTTTTAATATCCAGGTTCAATTTTTACACATGAGAAGCTTGTTTTAACCAAAAAACCATTCTGGAGATGGTATATGTCAAAATAAGATTAAAAAAACTTATGTACAAGTTTAAACCAGAGCCTTCGGTTCTAACATATTACTATGTTCCCCATATGAGTCACTATTTGTTGAGACCAACATACCTCTTTTTTTTGCTTTTTTGAAAGGGGACCCTTGTGAATTTTTCAAAACATCTATGTTCTAGATTGAATGTGAAAGAGTTATTCTTTTTTGAAATTTAAATTCAATTTCAATAAAAACATGAGCTTTGGTGTATCTAGTTGTGATTATGTTTCATGGACTAATGTTCCTAATGATTGTCTTTGAGGTGATTAGTTGTAGGTTCCATGGAGAAAGCTAGGGTTCCTAATCAGTAAACCCTAGGGGTTTGAATTCAAATGTTCACGAGAAAAGTCTAATGATAAATTTGATTTCCTTCTGGTTAAAAAACCCTAAGTCTAACTTTATATTAAGCTTTAATTATGTTTTTAAATATGACCAAATGTTAATATAAAATCAAGACTTGGACCTTTTTCCCTTTTACAATCAAGTCTTATTAAGGTTTAAATGTATTTGTGTTTGTAAGCATGAACAAATTTTAAAGGTCTAAACCTTAGGCTAAACCTTTATACATATCAAACCTTAACTCAATACTCATGCACTTTTATAGATATGATGCTTATAACTTAATCAAACATTTTGATCCAATGGTGTGAACCAAATGCAACACCAAAAGGGAAACCAATCACTGTCAAACACTCAAATTATGATCTGGTGGTCTTCGTTACCTCAGAAGCTTTAATCTGATGACTCACATCAACCTTAAATCCTCAAGAATTCCAAAAATATTGACGCATGGTACTCGATCATTAGATCAAATAAATTCTATTGTCTTAAATTTTATAATTTTTCTCCCATCATTTGACGTCTATGAGGATGTATTTGACATTACCAAACTTGTCAAATTTAACCTAGACAAATTTTCAAAGCCTAAGCAAAGGGGGCATTTCTAAAGACCCTTTCAAGGAATTCCTAGCATTTTTACGTAGGAAAAATTAGCATAAAAGGTATTAACCTAAGTTATTTTTTGTTTCTTAACATAAAAGTACTTTAGTAACATCATTTTAAGTTTAATTTTATACAGTCATGAAATTGATTAAAAGGTGTGCATCTTGTAAGATCCAACGATGATCACTCACTCACTAGATTTGATCCAATGGTACATCAATCCCAAATGCTTCAAGAGCTTGATGCATGGATAATGTACAACCTAAATGCATGTAGTTAATGATCTAGGACCAACAAAGTTCTAATGGTGATCTCTTTCTTGCTAAATTTGATCCAACAGTGCATCAAGCTTGAGGACTTTTCAAAGGCCCCATAAGTTTGACATGTGGCATAACCAATGAACTTAAGGATCAAAGGACAAATTAAATTCAAGGACCTATATTTGGATTTTCAAAGTAAAATAAAGAATACTTTTGAAGGCCAATGGCTAGTCTCTAACTAGCATTTATGAAATTTGTTGTGAAATGCATGGAGCCACACCACATAGGCTCCACGTAAGCATAGAAGATAAAAATAAAAGATATACTAAGTTTTAAAATGTAGAGGACATGAGAATAAGGTCACATCAAATATGAATCATGTATAATATTAATAAACTAGATATTTCTACCATTAAAGCTCAAAAACCCTAAGCCCTCTATAAAGAAGACTCAAGTCAGCTCAATTGATCACAAAGTAATCAAAATAGTGCAACTGAATCTTGAAGAAAGTGCCCTAGTGAAACCATTAGTGACCTTACAAGTATAATTTAGTGTCATAAATGGTAAAAGGTAGGCAATATATGAAAATGGAAGCAAAGTTTTATCTAACTTTAGATAGTGAAGGAAAGATCTTCAAGGACACAGAGTTGGACCTGATAGCCTTGAATGTGCATGGAATTAGGAATTGGTCTAATTTATTCTTCATTGTGGAGGAATTGTAACTAATTTACCAAGAGGAAAAGATTAATACCATTATGCACTAGAGATACAATGACCTAGTCTCAATTTAGTTGGCAAGCCTCCACCATGTTGTAGCCAAACTAGAGGTAATGCATTGTATCGACCTCCTTGGTCCCATTTTCATTGATTGTAAAATATATGGGAAATGGATCATTCAAGAGGGAATAACTAATAAGGCTTCATGCATCACTCTTATGGCCTTCTCAACTTATTACAATGTCCCTTTGCCTCATATTGATCTTGCATCCCTAAGAGAGTGGACAAACACCCAAAACCTAGATCCAGTCCTCACACCTTAGTTAATATAAGGCTCCCATGATTTTAGGTCCCCTGATGGTGGGATTACTATTATCTAATTTAGGGATGGTATTAGGATAGCTATTATCTTACTGAATAGAGCCTTTGTCACCTCTACCACTACTTATGTGAGTAAGATCTGGGTATCTTATGTTCATTACTTGCTAGAATGGAATTTAACCCCTCCCATTGGAGATCTAATAAGATTTTTCTTGGAAAAAAATTCATAGCCATGAAGAGAATGACCTCCAATCAATTATTTATGATTTTATACCTTTTGGACTCACTTTTGGCTTCTGTAGATTTCCCTAAAATCCAAAATTGGTCCCCTGATGCTAAGACCACTGTCTCTCACCACTACTCTAAATTACATATATTAAAATATAGGAACCACATGAAATTTATCTATTATGGTGTTTTCCTAACTATCTATGAGGCAATCATTAGTTTCCCTATGCCAAGACTCCACCTTCTAATCAATAGACAAGTGGAAACCATGGGGGATGTATGGTTTTATTTAAATTCCATTATAATAAGGATAGAAAGAATCATGATTCAACCATACAGATTGCCCATTCATGTCTCTAATAAAATTTTATAACAATATATTTCTTATCAAATTAGCCAAGGAGTGGATAATATATGCAATAAAAATAAGAAAGATTAACTACACCCCTTTCCACTAGAGAATGGTAGGATTGTGATCAAGGATTGGAAACAACTAGAAATTATGGTGATCCATAGAAATTATTTTGATTTCTAGCTAGATCACCTTAATATGTGGGACCCCAATGACACTGTGTCCAACTAAATCTAGGATAAAAAGGTCCCAAATATTGAGTAAAAACATCAACCAGGTGTGGGAGATGGTATTTACACAAAGGCAAAAAAATTTGAAGAAGTCCTATCTAGGGTTAAATGCTACAATATCTAGTTGGAGTATAGGCTGATCAAATACAATAAACCCTTAGAGAAAGATGGAAACTACATCCCTTGCATTATCACTAATTTTTAGGACCATCTGGGACTACTCATTAGGAGCCACCTATTGGAGGATAATCTTCTAAGCCTTAATGAGTAGAATTTCCAAAGCAACCCTAGGTTACACAACCTGAGGATATAAAAGGAAAGGGTAAAGTTGTGGTTGAGGAGCAAAGGATAGATCATAGACTTGGTAAAGGTACTCAACCTTAGGCGTCCCCACATAGGCCTCCTTACCCAATATAAGTCATTATCTTGATTGCTTTAGAGGTAGGAGAAATAGTGGAGAGTGCCCTTATTGATATTATAAATGCCTATGGTTCTGAAAGGGAGGAGGATCCCTCTAATGAAACAATCTAGGATTTGATCCCATTGAATGGAGGAAAGAGATAAGAAAAATTGGCCTTGGTGCCTCTAGTACCTAAAAAGAATCCTAGGTTAACCTTCACTCACAATAACAGTGAAGTTAACCTCTTTAGTGATGATAATCCTATTTATAGACCAGCCACTCTTGACTAGTTTGTTTATTATAAATTAAAAAAAATACCATTTCTTTCTCCATCATTGGCCTTAAACTGAGTTGGCATAGATGCTCAATATAATATCAAGCCATGGATCTATGATATTGTCAATAGATAAGTAGAGAGAAGGATCTAAATCTTTCACAAAAAGGAAAGCCAAGGGATTGACACCCCAAGGGCCTCTGGGAGTTCAAATGTTGAAGTTCTTGAGTAGCTATAGTTAGAGTATTCTGACCCAAAGTCCACTTTAATTTAGATACATCAAGTATTGAGAGAGCAGTGACAAAGAAGGCTACTATTAGCACTGAGGAGTTCACCTTTCAAAAGGTAGAACCATTTGTTGGCTTCACTCCCATTCAAGGGTAGGTAGTAGGAGAACATCCTATCTTTAAATAGGATTTATTTCATTTATTAATGTCATAATCAATAATGACCTCGGCTAGAATCCAAAGAATAAAGTAGAGGATCCTCAACTTGGAGAAAGAGAAGTAGGATTTAGAGGCTCAAGTCCTACTTTCAATTCTTGAGGATATATTACAAATGATGAGTAAATCTTTGTTGGACATATTTGAGAATTTGAAAAAAAATCAATCTTAGATTAATTAATTTAAACCATCAAGCTGAGATGATGCAAGCCTTAATCACCCAATGGTAGGATTCTCATCAAGGTGCATAAGACAAAGCAACCCCTGGACTTCAAGATCATCAAGCTTAGACATTTAGATATCCTCATGGTAGTTTTTATTGATAAGCAAGAATATTTGATCACTTAGAGTAGTAATGTCAAAAATTTCATCAAGGAAGATAAAGAACTAATAACCAAAATAGAGAAACATTTGGGGGGGCTATTAGACAACCCTTTTCAAACCATTATTATGGACCTGATCAGTGATGAATAACTCAAGCAGAGAGTTGGCATCCACATCTAGAGTATTAAGTGGCATTAGATCCAACCTACCAAGAATAATCATAAGATCCTTAACATCATTATTATTATAGGAAAGCAGATTGTACAAGCACAATGTATCAAAGAACTCATGGCTAAGGCTGATAGTGAATTTGAAAAGTTAGCAAGTCAAGAAGAGGATTGTCTAATGAAGCCTATAGCATATTTTAAGCTAATCATAGAGAAATACACCAAGGTGAAATAATTCCTCAAATAGAGCTAATTAAAGGGCCCATCAATTTAATTTGTAAAAGAATATTCTTTTTGTAAAATATATGCTAGTTTATAAGCATTTACTTATTCTCATCAAGTTGGCATGAAACCCTTTCACATTGTCTTTATATTAAGGACAACTATCCTTATGCTGTATGTGGATATTTTGATAAATTTAACTGATAAACCATCTATGTTTCCTATAAATAGGTAGGGAGTACCATTTTGTAAAGGTGAGAGATTTTGAGCAATTATATACCAAGAGCATTTAAGATAACTAAGGAATTCTAAAAATATTTCCTTTATAGTTTTTTAAATGTCAATGTTGTCTCTCAATTACATGTTGTCATCTTAAGTTTGAAGGATTATTGATACTTTGAGTTACATTCTTTGTCATAAGGATGTTGATTTGTGTTAATTATAGATTAATTGTAAATATCTCAAGTATACTTCATTTTATTTTTCTCTACATTTAGATGTGCTTAGGCTATTCAAACCATAGTAGAAAATGTTTAAAGTAAACTTGGTTCTTACATATGACTTATATATTTCCTCTAAATTTTGATTTATTTATGAAATAATATGAGTTCATGCTATTTTATATCATAAATTGGTTCATGTGTGCTCAAAGTAATTAGAATTTTGTCATAATATTTGAGATGAGAATTTACAATCTTGTTTCCTTTTTGCCTCACCCTTCCCTTTTCTTATTTTTTTATCAAAACTCACTTTAGCTTAAATATCATTGTTAATATTCATTTATAGTAGTCTAGAAATCACCAAATTCATAAAGATACAAATATTTTGACCCTAGTGGTTTCCAACCACCAAATTGAACAAATATTGTGGACAGTTCTCATACTCTGATTCTATTTCACCATAGACATCACCGAATTGTCATAAACTATAACTCATGCCTTGGATTTTTCAAATCATAAAATGAGAAGTGTTCATCAACACTGAAGAGCACCTATGGTACATTTAAAAAATTCAACACAATGTAGAAGAGTTTTATAAGTGTGTGCGGTCCCAAGCGAATGTGGAGGATGAATATTCCTAAGGTTGTGTCCATAGTATCATTAAAGGATCAGAGGACCACTAAGGTTTCTAAAATGATATTCTTTGGTAGCTAGATTTGGTCATAAACATGAGAGGAGATGATATTAATACTATTTCTTCCATCAATCATCATCCTTTTGATGTGGTTTTGATTGATGTATGCAGTGAAAAAGAGAGGTAGATCTAGATCTTCAGGATGAATAAGAAGGTATTTTTGAATCCTTAAATGTGACAAGGGTGGAAAGATGAAGAGCTCCAACAAAGGTTGTAAAAGTTTGAGGGTCTTTAGTTGGACCTATATAGATTATGGGGCCTCTATGAGTGCTTGTTGGTGATGGGGTAACATGTTGATTAGTTCATAGAGGCTCATCTTCATTGAGGTCTGGTGAAGTTGTTTTAGAACTACTCATTGTATAGATTTAGAAGGGTTAGATGAAGAGGCACCCAAAATGGATATTTTGGGTTTTGGTGAAGGAGAAGGTGAAGATGAAGGTGTTTGAATTTTGTTGAAAGGTTGAGGGGTGGAAGGATATGTCCATGGAATAGACACTTTGGCCTTTCCCTTATCCTTTTTTTGGTCCCAAAATTGGGTAACCATATGGAAGTGTGGATGAGGGGAAGTGTTAGGCTAGAAGACTACTTCGATTCATCCTTACTCTTGGGTGAGCGTGTGGGATTAGTTATGTGTTAGGTAGGTTATTTTAGTGGTTGGGTTGATAATGGGCTCAAGAGAGGTTCATCTGACAATAGATCATCCTCATCCCACAAGTTTATGGACAATTTCTTAGAGAGCTTTGCAATTTTATGTATCATGTCTAAGTGTCCTATGGTATGAGAATATTAAATTTTCATTAGACCAAGATGGTTTAGGTTTCAAAGGGTCAAAGGGTCTGATAGGTGGTAGGCTTAAGGAAGAGGTTTGAAATAATATTTATAAAATGGTTGAGTAAGAGTTGATAAAAGGTGTTGAGGGTGATTGGTTTGTGGTTTTTGGGGTGAGAGCCTCCTTATAAGTGAGCTTCACCATAGGAGTTATGGGTGATAGGATGATTTTGTTAGGTGGGTTTGATTGGGGTTGTTTGGTTTTGGTTGGTTGGGGTTGTTTGGTGCTGGTAGTTTTTGAGGTAGAGGCTTTAAAGGTGAAATATTTAGAGGTGGATGATTGAGATGATGAAGGTTTGTAAATAGGTGGGAAGGTGGAGGTATATAACTTAGTTAAAAATGAAGATGAGGTTGATGTTTGGGAAGGGTTAGGTAAAGGTATAATGAAAGGAAGAAGTTCATTTTGGGTAGTTTTGGGAGGTTTCACCTTATTATTAGAAGGATGAGATCCTAGGATGGAAGAATGATGAGGTCCCAAGATAGAAGGTAAGAGTGAAGGAGGTGGTATGACTCTATTTCTAGGTGAGAGTTAGGATGGCTCCATCTTATATGTTAGTTTGGTTAACATTTTTTCTTGGTGGACTAGATGGGTTTAAATCAAACTTTAAAGATAGGTGGATAAGTATACGAGTAATAATAATCCCTAGGTTCTTGATAGGTTTGATTTGAGAGGTGTAAGGTGATTTAATAATTTTGGATGGAGATGGTTTAGATGGTTCTTCCATAGTTTTTGAGGGAGAGGTGTTTGATGAAGGGATTAAGGTGATAATAGGTTTAATGGTGAATGAAATTGAGGTTGAAATTTCATGCTTGTTTTGATAGGGGAGCTTAAGATGGTGCCAAAAGGTGGCTCGATCCAAATTGGGTTAAAAAGAGAATTCTAGGTTTTAGACCAATCTAGAGAAGGGTTCGTAAATGGACTTGATCCCTTGCGCATCATATTTGAAGATTAGGTGCATAGGTTGATGTAAGGGAGTGGTTTTTTCACCCTCATCCTTTATGAAAGGTTCCAATATTTGGGAAGATGTTTTCATGGAGGGAGGATTTAAAGTAATCTCTCTTCGTGGAATGGTTTCCAAAGAGAGAGTAGATGATTCCATGATGGTAATAGTTTCCTCCTTTGGTATTTATATCAAAGGAGAAGTGGTTAAGTCTATTATCTCATCATGTGGAGGAGAGGAGGTGGTTTCTTCCTTTGTTTAGGTGTCTAAAAGAATGGAAGGTGATTCCACTACTTCAATAAGTGGATTAGAAAAAGAGGTAGTTGAGGCAATGTTTTCCTCAATGATAGGTTCACTAAAAATAACATTGAATATATGGACCTCATGAGCATGAAATGATTTTAGCTTATTGTCATCATGGTTGGTAGAGGGGGTATGGTTGGGAAAAGGTTGCTGAAAGATGTTGAGTAACTGATTCGATGGTGCATTAGGATTTTCCAATACAAGTTATACTTTATCAATCAAGTTTTGGATAATGGTCTTTAAGGTGTTTCACCTACTAACATCATATCTAATGAAATGGTGGAAATCACATAGATTATTCTTAGTGTACCAACTAGGCACAGGGTGAGAAGCATTAAAGTGTAGAGGAGGTTTGATGGGGGAAAGTTGTATGATTTTGGATTTGAGAAACTTATCCAAAAATAAATCATATGACTCCCCTAGTAGATTATATTATTTTTGGTAGCCCAGTTTTGATTTTGGGTTTATTGATTGGAAGGGTTAGAGGAATTGGTTTGGCTGGGTTGGTTGACAACTATAGGTGGGGTTGTTTTAAGGACAACTGTGTTTTTGGTTGCTTTTGGTTTATTGTTAGGTTATTTATATTGGTTGGTGGTTTTGGATGGTGAAGGGTTGTTGGATTTGAAGATAGAGTTTTTATTTCTTAGCTTTAACTTCCCCTCATCAATGGTTCTGATTTCTAGTTTGCATGCTATGGTAAAAGCCTTGTCAAAGGTTCTAAAAGTTTAAACATATAGAGTAGGGGAAATATATTTGGCACAAGACTAAGAGAAGAGTTAAATAAACTTGGGTTAGGGAAGAGAAAAATATATTTGGTTGATAATACCTCTCCATCAAGCTATGGAATTGGTAACTGATTCATCATCAATTTACTTGATGGAGTAAAGGTCAGAAATAGAAACCTTGTTATATATATTGATTCAAAAATTGTCTAAAAAGGTTTGGGCAAGTTGGGAAAAGTAAAATATGGAGTGATTAGTGAGAGCACTATACCTAGCCAATTCTGGTCTAAATAAATACATGGGAAAGGTGTAAAGGAGAAGAGCATCATCATAGGCAATCAAGTAGCAAGAATGCCAAAATGCTCTTAGGTGTTGTTGGGGATCCTCCTTAATTTGGAATTTAGAAAATTTGGGTAATTACCATTGAGTAGGGTAAGGTTGGATAAGGATAAATGGGTGAATAGGTTATTTAAAAATTTGGTCATAAGATAAGAGGTTGTGAGCCCCAAAAATAGATGACTCTAGGTTGGTCATTTTATCCATCAACATTTTGACCAAATATATTTGGGGTTAGGGCACTCCATTATTGTCTATTAAGTTTTATTAGGGTTGTGTGGATACAATATATGGATAGATATCATAAGGTTTAGAAGATGCCACATATTGGTGTGTGGTCATTGAGGGTTGAGATGATGCCACATAAGGGTTAATGGACATAAAAATTTGGGTAGAAGATAAAGATATGTATCTTTGAGGATTAGGAACATAGTGTGGGTAAGATGTCATAGGTATTGATTGAGTTGATGTGGGTTGGTTTGGAGGTATGGCATGATTGGTAGATTGGGTAATTGACATGTATTAGGTTAGAGGTATGGTATGGTCAGTTGGTTGGGGGTGAGTAGTAACTCTGGTACTAATAGGTGTTTAGGTGGATGGTATAAAAAGCACCACATTTTGAAGTGGGCTGGATATTGGAAGGTTGGTATTAATAATGGGAATAGTGGAAATATGGGTAGAATATATCCCCATGGTGGATGTGGTTTGGGTAACTAAAGGTAAGGCTAACCCTATGTTAGAGGAGTTGTTGGTTGGTGTAGGGGGTGTTTGGTTATTGGTTGGTAGTTTGATTGAGTTTGGGTAGAGGTAATAGGTGAATTATTAGTGGAGTAAGATGCTTGAGTGGTCATAAGTTGGGTGGGGATAGCAGAAATCATAATATGGGGTGGCATCCCATAAGGTGGATCCGTAAGAGGAAGTAAAGTAGTAGGGGTGTGGTGAGATAAAGTGTTGAGGTAATATTAGAGGTCCATGGGGTTATTTTTAAGGAAAGTGGAAAAATAGACATCACCTTGGGCAATTAATCAAGGCATCGTAGGAAGAGTAGAAGTATAAGGAGAAGCCTCAACATCTGAGGTATACTCCATGGAGGAAGAAGAAGAGGAAGGTGGCTCTTGTTTGGTTTGATTCCTCAACTATTGTCTAGTAAAGACCATGTGAAGAATAGAAAGAAATAAAATAAAGCTCACAACTCAAATACAAAGTGAACAAAATAAAAATATCTCAAGGCAATCAAACATACACTAGAGTACATTTAAAATATTAGGGTACCTTTTATATAGCTTTTGGCTTATCCCTTACTTTAGAAAGTGTGAAGAAGAAGTTGGTTTGTAGAATAGGTACTAGAAAAGAAGTCTATGGTTGGTTTCAGGTGTTCAAGGCTCTCAAAAATATCTATATTGAAAATCAATACATGGCTTGGTATTGGGTCCTACCCCCTCACTTCACACACTATAGTGATAAGGGTGTTAGGTGTTTAGCCAATATATACTGATTTCTAGAGTTTAGACTCAACCAAAGAGCTGATTTTTGGTTCTCTTCTTGGTAATGACCTCTAAGTAAGATAGCCAAAGGGTGAAGGTGATCTACTAGGAAATGAAACCCTAGACAGGCCTTATGTCAATTATTTTTATGTTTAATTAATTTAAGTTATCTGTTATAGTGTGTGATAAATAAGTGAAGATATGGTCGATTACTTTAATTTTAATTAAATGAGATAAACATGCAAGTAATTAATGTATGAAAGATCTATTTTATACCCAAAATATATTTTTATTTATATATATATGAGTATAGAATAAAGAAGAAAACTGTACCTAGATTCTACTAGGTCCCACTAGGTGTGGCATAATGTTTCTCTCAATTTCTACTTGTTTCTATTTAAAGAAGTAAGAAAATAGTAATAAGGGTATACTAGAAGAACCTATTTATTTGTGAATGCATGATCTAGATGAGTGTGAAGAGATCCTCTTTATTTTAGGAAGAATGATTTGTAAACAATAAAACACTCATGCAAAGGGTTTGTTAGATGGGTAGCAAGGTAGATTGCCTAGCATAAGCTAGATCCAAGAAGCGTGAGATTACTAAGGGACTATAAATCCACACTCTTAAAACATTTAAGTTGAAAGAAATGAATATAAATTACTTGCATCAAATGATATAAAATACTAAAATAAAATGCAAAAAGAAATGAATTATTGATAAATAAAATAGACTAATTATTACAAATAGTGGGTCAATACTAATGCTAAAGAGGTCAGGTGGGGTTCAAAAAATAGGTGAGGTCTCTGTGAATAGGAAGGGATACAAAAATTTGAATTTGGGTGAACGTCAATAGGTGAAAATAACTTGTTATTTCCTACCATAGAGGCCATCGATGGTTAGGGTAACCATCAGTGGTTAAGCTAACCATTAGTGATTAGGTGATCGTCGATGGTTGAAAGTGACTATCAACAGTTAGGGTGACAGTCAATAGTTCTTGTAGGTTCTAAAATTATTGAGAAAAGATTCTAATTTATATTATAGAAAGGATTTAGTAAGTGGTTTGGGATCTGGTTAAGGTTAAGGGTTTAGTAGGTAAGATGTAGAAAGGTCTAATTCAAGTAGGGAAGTCAGAAACCAAATAAATAGAACCTATAATACAAGATGTACCTAGCTTGTTTCTTGATAGTAGATGGTTGATCCTAGAGAAATTTTGGTAGAGTAATAATACTTTTCCTTGAGATAAATTTTGGTAGAGGTTCAAGTCTCTATTATAATTTCTAAATTTTTTAGAGGAAGACCTGTTGGTTGATGGCTTGATCACCTATATGCTAGAATGTTTGATTATGGATCCCTATTTACCTCTTACTCCCCTACTTTTATAGGAAAAGAGAGATGGAGGTAGAAGGCTCCATAAGAGGTTAGGATGTTGGTTTTGATGCATCATGATGTGTTAGCAATGGGTAAGGTGAACATATTAAATTGTGTCATGTTAGCTTGTACATAGTTGGTATTGTGTTTGGGAGGTGGGGACCTGACCTAACCATTAGTGGTTACCCTGACCATCAATGATCGAGTGTTCAAAGTTAAGTGGTTTAAAAGGGTGTGTTTATTCAATTGGCCAAACTGACCATGCTTGGATTTGATTAGGGGTTAAAATGTCAAATTGGTCCCAAGGGGCTCTAGGGGTGTTTCAATTTTTAGAACTATAGTGTGCATAATTTTGGTGTCTACACATCATGTTCCTTGATTACATAAGAGCTATGCCAGTCTATCTCTCTATAACTATCAGTGGGTGTGCCTAATATACACATAGAAAGCCCTTAAGCCTAGCCACTACAATTTTCTCATAAGCCCAATAATGTAATAATGTTGAATATCTAATCTACCCACCACACAACTCCTAAGTAAAATAGTACAAATATTGATACAAGTGGGCTAGCAAAGTGCAAACCCATGAGTAAACATTCTTATATTCCTCTATATCATGCATAATCTCATGCATCTTATATGAAATAGATACCCCACTACCATCCATAACAACAAATGAATCCATTAACACTTCTAAAAACTTCTATAACCATAGAATATTAGTTGTAACATCATAAATAATAGTACATCACTATTATTCCCCTGATAATGGGTCCCCATAGGTATGGCTTTAAAATACCTTTAGTTTTGGTATATGGCTATATCCTTAACTACCTCATATAATACTAACCATAAAATAGTAATGGGTTAACTAAGTATCATGTACACATACTCAAGGGTAATAGTAATATCCCCGATGGGTAGCCAAAAAGTACATGTATCAACATTCCACTTCTCACATAGTGTATTCATCATATGGAAATCCAATGGCATGGGTGCAATTAATTCCATATAATCTAAACCATCCTTATCCATAATTGATCTCTTATTGTCTATCAAGGGTAACCCACATAAGCACTCCATCATCTAACCACTATGAAACTCCATCATATGCACATATGCCTATAAAGTACATAAAATCAGACATTAGCATCTTTAAATGACAAATATACATGTTAATGTAATCATTAAATGTAATTTTAGTTCACAAGACATTATAAATATAGATAGGATACTATAAATGCATGTTAGTGTGGTCCACGGATGACAGCACGATAACCCAAGACATTAGCATTATCCTTGGGATACTGTCATAGCCCTCCCAAAAAGGGCCCTAATCTAGCTAAATGATACTAAAATTGATAAAAATCTTAATCAAAAAGAAAAAAATATTGAAAACAAGGGGATCCTTACTAGAGTGATGTCATCATTAGTCTAATTATGTGCACCTCCACCTCCTCATAGCAGGGCACATTCATTCCTTATCTAATTGGCATGTTTTTGGGCTAAGAGCAATAATCATCTCAAAATCAAAAGGTTAAAATGATTTTTGAAATCAATAAATCAACCTATTTAACCAAAAAAATTAAAATTCCACCCACCTAAGGTTGACCCCACATGCAAATTTATCCAACTATGACCCAAATCTTCTAATCGTGATATCTCAAAAATCATAGATCTAATTTTTTATCCATTTTTGTCTTCAGGACTCGATAATAATATCCCAAACACCATACTATTTACAATTATATCCCATTCAATTTGACTCTAAAAATGACAAAAATCTTATTTCCTTAGAAAAATCACTATATACAATGGGTCCATCTTAGTCCCAATTTAAAAATGATTCCTCTATGATCACCAAAATATTGATCTTGAATCATATTAACTATAAGTATAACTAACATGCCTATTAATATCACTTCTGGTTCGATACCCTTACCCTGGTTTTGGCTCACTCATAAAAAGGGTGCATATATACACTATTCACACCAACATAGTTAAGTTTAGATACATAGATTTACTCAGTGGCTCAGATATATAGATACATAGTAAACTTATATTTCTTGATTCAATGACTCAGACACTTAGTTAGGCTCAAATACACATATTGACTTATATATTTAGATACATAGATCTACTTAGTGGCTCAGATATAAAATACATAATTGACTCAGGTTTCCTAATTCAATGACTTGGACACATAGTTAGGCTCATATAAAAAAATTGGCTTAGATATTAAGATACACATATTGGCTTAGATATTTAGGTACAAAGATTTACTTAATGAATTAGATATATAGACATAGTTTAATTTACTCAAACACTTATGTACTCATATAACTAGATACATAGTTTGACTCAAATTTCTAAGGTCATACAACACTGGTTTAGATTCTCAGATTTTACATAGGATTTCAACATAATTCTAGACTCATATTATGATTATGGGGGCATGCATATGGTATGACATCCCTATACATACATACATATTTAAGCACATGATACATAGCTACATTTCTTAGATATCATATTTGGGGGCATGATGCATAGCACATGTCTTTGACCCCACAAGATTTCACTGGGTTATATAGACAAAATAGAAAATTATACCATTATCTATGCATAGACTACTATATTTCACTTGGATTGTCACTAGGATGTCACCAAGATTTCACCAAATTTGGTCATATAGTCATCTATAATGGTTGATCCATAATTTCCACCAGACCTATATTATACAGATCAAGTGATAATTTTAACCTCAAAGCATAGAGTACTTCTTAGACTCAGTTATATATCAGAGTGGGAGAAAGTAGGGCTTATTCCTCCACCTTCATGGATTACCTCTCAAACTCAGTTACATATCACATTAGGGGCAAGTAACACTTATTCCTCCACTTTCATAGATTACTTTTTAGACTCAGTTATATGTCAAAGTAGGGGCATGTAGAGGTTACTTCTCCATAGTTATAGATAAATTTTCACAAGCAATCACATATCATAGTGGGGACAGATAGGAATCTATTCCTAACAATACATTTAGTTACTTATATTCAATACATGTGGTACCCACATTATGTATTTCCTCTTCACATTGAATATTCCAAATGCATATCTTCTTTTTTGTTCAAGATGTGGGCTACATCTAGATAACATACACATAGGTAAGTATTGATAGGCATTTTTATTTTACTTTTACTATATTACTTCCACTTCCATTTCAGTAGTAGAATTAAAAGGGTGGAAATTTACACACTGTAATTTGGTCAAGAAACATAAGTATTATGTATTTTCTAGCTCTTTCATATGAAGTTCTTAATAATGAATGAAGGTCTTGTTCACATGGTCACTTTGGTATGTTAGTCCTTATTATGAATTTTCTTCCCATATTGTTGTACCTATAGTGGTCGTATGTCATGATTATCCAAGTCATAGGGGTCCTTAGCCTATTTTTTTTAGTAATAACCCAATTTTTTGCCTATAGGAAAATAGCACATCCCAGGATAGTAGTGTATCATGCTAGTGTCTAACTTAGTGCTACTATCTAATGGTCAAATTTCTAGCTTGTTTTAAGTCCTTACCCTTCCTTTGGTTCTCATATTATGATTTTATCTATCTTTTCGCCCTATCATTTGATGAACAATAATCTTGCATTCAAATTAAAGTTCTTCCTATATAAATATCCTCATAAGGCATTCCACATCTATCACTTACTACTTTGGCATATAATTACATAAAAATCAATCAATAGTATAGTTAATCACTTTGTATATTACTTAGAATCACACATAGATATGCATGCTTGATCAAATAAGAGCCTAAGAAAAATTCATTCTAGGATACCATGCATGATAATTATGCACGTTCCCTGAGGGAGAATTACATGTGATTTGAGACCCCTATCCTTGGGGTTAATGTAGGAAGTGGCCAAGATAGAAAGGGTTATATATTTCATAATATTAATAGCCCAAAACCCAATTTTCCCATTCCTTTTTCATTTGGTGCTATTATTATTTCATGTGTGTAGTTGTTCATTAAGGTTTTGAAGGTAAATCAGCCACACAGTGACATAGAATAATGACTAAGTGCTCTTGAACACACCTACAAAACCCAAAAGATCTCTTAAAACATATCTAGAAGTCTCAAGTCCCATATCTATGAAAATACACTGGTGTAGTTCCTTTTCCAATAGTGTAGTGTGCTAGTGTCCATCTAACTATGCTACTTTTGTTAGGAAACCAAAACTCTATTTTCAAAATCAAAACACTCCAAACTATCCTCCTAACCTATTTCAATATCATCACCACCAAGGAATACTCATTTTACTCCAAATAATTGAATCTTCTCCTTACACTGATTATTTCAAGTTAACCAATTAAATTATCTATTTGTAATGTGTGTGTGTGTGTGTGTGTGTGTGTGTGTGTGTGTGTGTGTGTGTGTGTGTGTGTGTGTGTGTGTGTGTGTGTGTGTGTGTGTGTGTACTTACCCTCTTTACTTAGCTTGTTAAAAATCTAGGATTTACACTAGTAAACACCTTAAAAAGTTAAATTAGTGTCTTTTTATGCAATCCCTAGATTACCCTAGGGTATTCATCCTCTTGAGGTTTTCCCTTTCTATTTTTTTATATTTATTTTATTATTTTTATGAAACCTAAGTGTATCCCTAGATTAGGTGGTGTTTGTATTGAACACTTGGAGCTTCCTCTTTTTCCACCTAAGATGGTTGAAACCAATGAAGTATCAAATCATATGCCTCATGAAAGCATCAATACAAAAATTGAATTAAATACTAAAGATGTTATTATAGAAGATGATTATGATCATGAAAATAATGAATCTAATGTAACTAATGAACATGAACATTTAAATCAAGATCAAGTACAATCTATTTCTATGCTTTTAGGATATATTTGTCAAAACCATAAAGATATTAATGAGATCCTCAAGACTAGATTAAAAACTTAAACAAAAAAATCATAGATTAACAACCAATTACATTAATTAATCATGCTATTAGATATGTGGAACACATCCATATTACTATTTCTCTCCCCTTGAGCACATCATCACTTCATACATATAGTGGGTGCATGGGTTATGTTTTTACACCATTTTATCCAAAACAAATCTGACTATTGCTACATCCTCCATGGTAATCATTGTAAATTCAACCCAACGACTAGCTTTAATGCCTATATCAATTCAAACCATGGGTACATCTCCTTTGGTGACATCTCAGACTTCAAACCTTAGTGATCAAAATATGCAAGATCTTATACAAAATATTTTTTGGGGAAACTAAGGTTACTAATATTGAGCTAAATTCTATTATATAACCTTATGATATTTATTTAAAATATGTGTTACATAATATTACTACACCTAAAATATCTTTGCACCCTTTTCCAACTAGTTTTATTACACCCAAGTTCACATTTAATGATGGAAAGGGTGATACTGAACAACATCTTTCATCTTGTTATGAAGCATGCCTTTATTTTTCCTCTAATGATAAAATATTGACCAAATTATTTTCAAGGATCCTCAAGGACTATGATTTATGATGGTTCTATGACTTACCATTCAAACCTCTAGTCATTCAATTATTATAAAATATCTCTATCAACATCACTGAAAATATGTCATATGGTCAAATTGTAAAGATCAAACCTATGAATGAATATATTTTGAGATATAAAAAAATGTTTAATAAAATGACAAATCTAATGGAAAATAAATAACTATAATACATCTTCAAGCAAAACCTACTTGCCCCATTACACGAGTACATCATTTTGAAAAAGTTTAAATATTTTGATGAATTATGTCATATTATTCAAGATCATGAAATGAAACTTATTTATTTGAAAAATATTAAGTATGTAGCAAAGACACTAACTACATCCCAATACCAAGTTTCATATCGAACCAAGCTATAAGTCGAAACCTAGAGAACCTAAAAAGGAAACAAACACAATGGTTAATCTAGTGTCATAAAAACTTAATCAAATCATCTTATCCAATATACCTAAGAGAAAATTTACATGATTAACTGAGTCTCTATCTTCTTTACTTAAAAATATTGTGAAGTGTCATCTCATATCTCTCCCTGTTTATATAGAGGTTGTTATGAGTTGACCTCTACCCAAAGGATATGATTTTAATGCATATTGTGTATTATCACCAAGTCCCTTTAAATTATATGAATATATGTTATACCTTGAATAATAATATCTAAGACCTCAATTATGGCCAAAATATTATCTTTGATGATCCTCTAAAGGATTCAAGTTTGTAACCTAGTGATCACTAGAATCAAAAAATATTTAAAAATCCTTTGTATGTCCTAAGAGAAAATTTACATGATTAATTGAGTATCCATCTTCTTTACCTCAAAATATTGTGAAGTGTCATCTCATATCTCTCCCTTTTTATATAGAGGTTTTTATGAGTTGATATCTACCCAAAGGATATGATGTTAATGTATATTGTGTCTTACCGCCAAGGCCCTATGAATATTATGAATATATGTTATACCTTGAATCATAATATCTAAGACCTCATTTATGACCAAACTATTGCCTTTTATGATCCTTTAAAGAATTCATGTTTTTAACCTAGTGATCACTAGAATCATAAAATATTTAAAAATCCTTTGTAGGATCTTTTCTAATAAAGATACAAAAGTGCAAATTGTATGGAATATTCATCATCCTCCATCACATTGTGGGCACCCATTTGATACGATTATTTGCACACATAAATGCATATTACCTCCTATGGTTCAAAGACCTTATATTCCATTTAATGATAATGAAATATTAGATGATGACTTAGATATTAATTCATTATTTATTTGAGCATACCTTGAACATCATCATATGTATAATGTTATGATTGATAATGATTCGAGTGATAACTTATGTATCATGACATTACATTAAAATTTGGGATATATATATGATGTTGCATCAAATGCTCTGACCATTTTGGTTGAAGGGTATAAATCATCATCATCATCATCATCATCATCATCATCATCATCATCATCATCATCATCATCATCATCATCATATATATATATATATATGATGATGATGATGATTTATACCCTTCAACCAAAATAATCAGAGTATTCGATGCAACATCATAACATGTTATTGATGAGATTGATTTATCTTTATAGGTTAGTCCAGCACATGTGGTTACCACCATTTTATTTGTACCATATAGGAGTCTTCGATATGTTATTGGGACAAACTTAGATATGTAAATTTCACACATTACCTTTCAAAATACATGGGTGTATTAAATACATTCATACCAACATGGTAATCATAGTTCTTAAAATTCCATATGAACATCCACTTGAACAAGATAAGTTTATTCCAAGACAAATAATTATAAAATCTACTAAGGTTAATCCTCTGTGAAAGGGTAAGCAATAGGAAATCCCATTTCCTAGGTGACCCATACTTGAGAGGCCTTTTCACTAGAGACAAATAATGGATTCCATGAAATCTTCATCTACTCATATAAAACATACTCAATTACCTAGAGAAATTAAACATGTTCTGATTAAATATGCTCCAAAGAAATCGAATAACACTAAACTCTGGATTTCATGAACCCCTACACCTTTTATTATTTCTTCACAACCACAATGTCCTATTACACATACATAAAATACCACAATTTTTTTGTATCTAAATATGACATTTATGCATGATCCTTGGTAGTACGACTAGTTTCATATACCATACTTTGAGTTTGGAGATACCTATGAACATCCCTTGGATGGGATCATAGGATATAATTTTGCTTTCAAATATTCTAAAATTACAAATATATATATATATATATATATATATATATATATATATATATATATATATATATATATATATATTCCAAAATTACATAAACATTCAAATAATACAAAAAATGCAATATTCCTAGATTTGATTAGATCTTTGGTATCTATGTTGTTTGATTTATGTCAATAGGTAAAATATCATTTAATTTATATATACATGTATGTTTCATGCATATTTGAGTGTGATACAATCATATCTAGACACATGATTTATGTATTTATAGAAGTTGGACCTTTCCTCTACTCACATCATATAGTACATTGGGGGAATTTGATTCTTTACTCATAATTGATACAAGTTACATATCATCTATGATCATTTTTACATTATCATGTTTGAAATTATATATTAATGCTTACACATGTCTATATCCATGATAATATCTTAATAGTGTACATGATATGATATACTACATAACTTTTTTACTAACACATATATGTAGGGACTAGTATGATATGCTTATGTTGGTTTATTATATGCGCTATATTTTTTACTTCCTTCAATGTATTACATTGATTTTTATTGTCTTTCTTGTGGAATATTTGAATATGTTCCTTGTCTATTGGTCTTTGTGTCATTTTATTTTATTTGGATGTTTTAAAATGTGATTCCATGTTGATTGGACATTGAATATGTCATCCCTTTTGATTATGTGGAATTTGAAAATTCCCCTTGTATGAGGTTTTATTGGACTATTCCTTTGCATTACATTGAGTACTCTTATATGTGTGCTTGATTATCTATTGATCTTATAATATTAATCTCTAGACATTTCCATGATCTATATCATGCATATTATGACTTTATATGATCACTTTCTATGAGTCTAATTGATATATCTACTTTGACATGTTATCCATATATGATACATGATTCATGAATAAATTATATAAATTCTTGATCCTTTTGAGGTAATGTACCTTCTAGATTATATTTCCCTCATCTCAAAAGGGGGATCATATTATTGGGGCCATGTCATAAAATCATGACATCCACATTTTCACAATTTCCAAAATTTAATGGGGTAATATCATAAAAACATGACCTATACACTTATACACCTACTCACTATCTCTAGAATTAAGTGGGGGGATGTCACAAAGACATGACCTCCATACTTACACTTTTCTAGAATTTCTATATTTTAGTTGGGCCATGTTATAATAAAATGACCTCAAAATTATACACTTACTCATTATCTCTATATTTAAGAGAGGGTATGTCACAAAGGCATGACTTACACATTTACATAATCTCCTATTCATTTTCATGATTTAGATATACACTCATGTTAGAATCCTTTACATTGGACTAATTTTTTATAGATTTGAAATAGATCTTTTTACATTTATGACACATATACTTTAGCTCAAACATATTATATGTGTATATTCCAAGCTATTGTACCAAAAATTAAAAAATTTATCAATGATACTACTCACCAGGATGTACCAATTACACTAGGATGTATTATTATCAAACCTTTTCTAATGCAAGGGTTGGTTCATTTTATAGGTTTAAGTCATTAAATCATTCAAAATCACAAAAATTATATATTGGATTCATTAAATCATCCAATCTCACTATATTTATAGGATGAGTTGATTAAATCACTCACCTTCATTATATATATATATATATATATATATATATATATATATATATATATATATATATATATATATATATATATATATATATATTCACACTTGAGCTATGTGATTTAGATATAATAATATCAATGGCTATGTCATAAATCATCCTTGCACTAGGTTGGGGGCATAATAAATTCTAATCTCCCTCTTCAAATCTCAAAGGTTCAGGTCTGAAACTATTCTAGCTCTAATGTTTTATAAGGAAGTATATTTACCAAGTTAAAACATCAAGAGGAAACATTGACACATAGGTGTGCTCCTTCCTTGATCTGTTTATTTTCAAACATTTCAATTATTCAAAATTTTAGATTATATGCATTAATTTATATTGTAACATGTTCTTGGTTATAGGCCATACACTAGAAAAGCACCTAAATTGGGTTTAAGCAAAGATAAGGTGTGTTATACACACCCATGTACATATTTATTTCCTTTAATTAATATAGTAGTTTAATCCTTATGCATTAATATATTAAATTGGGAAATTATATATACACTAAAACTAAATATTTATAACATCTCAATATTATACATTTGGAAAATATTAATCAAGTCTCTACCCTTTAGTTTTATACCTTATTTTTACCAAAATTCTCATAATCACCATATCACTATAAATAAATTTTTGTCTCTTAATCTAACCCATATCATTATGATGACCTAGGTATTTTGTACTACATAAAAAAAGTTAAAACCTGATAAACATCCTTCATAGTTAGTTTCAAATCCATACTTGTTTTCTAACCTTCTAGACACTACTAACCATAGATGGATAGTACCACTGATAGTAGTGTCCAGGTACTTATCTAGTGTCTAATCAATAAAATTCAATCAAATTACAATTTATTCAAAACATATGGGTTGATTAATTGTAATTCTAAATTTATACAATTGATATTATTAAAAAATAGCAAAGTAAAACTATTGAAAGATATTGTAAAAAATAAGAAACAATGTTACTTAGATGGTTTATTATGTGTAAGTATATTTAGACTGAAAATAGGTGTAAATTATGCATAATAAATATTTTGGATCAGTCTTCAGATTTTATAAATCACATTTTTGTAGGTGTGACACTACCATTAGATCTAGACACTACCATCAACAATAGTGTCTTAATGTGATGTAGGTGTCTTGTATATAATAGTGACTAAATCTAGATGTGATCAAGTTCATTATTTTAGGTTTTATATAATTTTTCTACTAATTTATTTAAATTTGGGCCACAAGCTATTTCTCTTTGTTGATTTATAACACACTATCTCTTCACCCTTCTTCACCCTTAGAAGGAGTTTGCTAAAAATAGGTTAGTGGGATCATAGTGTCAAGCTACCCCAAAGATTCATTTGTCAATGGGTGTTACATATATATCCAGTACTCCAAAGAGGTCCTCAAAGTTATGTATTTCTCCCTTATGTATGGGAAAGTGTGTGCATAAGGGTGCAATATGCTATATTAAGATGCATGTAGTGATTTGGCTTATATTTGAAAAATATCACTCATGAGCCAATATTTGAATGCTTTAAACATGTAATATGACTACTCCTATTCTTGATATGTAAATATGGATAAATAGGTAAGAATAAAGTGATTTTGAAAATGATTGATTGAGATTTTTTAGTGTTCTTTTGGTATTTGATATATGATCAATGTGAAGGCTTAGTCTTGTATTTATACCACACCTTTTAAATCCTATCATCATATATTTTCAAAAGGTGTGGTATAAATACAAGACTAAGCCTTCACATTGATCATATATCAAATACCAAAAGAACACTAAAAAATCTCAATCAATCATTTTCAAAATCACTTTATTCTTACCTATTTATCCCTATTTACATATCAAGAATAGGAGTAGTCATATTACATGTCTAAAGCATTCAAATATTGGCTCATGAGTGATATTTTTCAAATATAAGCCAAATCACTACATGCATCTTAATATAGCATATTGCACCCTTATGCACACACTTTCCCATACATAAGGGAGAAATACATAACTTTGAGGACCTCTTTGGAGTACTGGATATATATGTAACACCCATTGACAAATGAATCTTTGGGGTAGCTTGACACTATGATCCCACTAACCTATTTTTAGCAAACTCCTTCTAAGGGTGAATAAGGGTGAAGAGATAGTGTGTTAT